>JARQOD010000002.1:524529093-524820213 GCA_033576555.1 Oophaga sylvatica
TTGTTAAGCCTAAGGGCACACACATGGTGTGAGACCTGATTACAAGTCTAAAATATCTAGCTTTTATTTGATTTTGTTAGCTCCTGTAAGTCTAGAAATAACAGATTAAAAATGTCTGAAATCTGAGTAGCCGGTAGAGAAGAAAAGGAATGGCTTCCATATAACTGGCTTTTAAAAGAGCCTCAAAGGATAAGAAAAGACCCTGTATATGAAATAAGGCTTCAGCTCCCAGGGGTCTCCATAGTTTAATGGAAAGGAATGTGTGGAAATGCAGGGGGACTCTACTAGGCAAAGGTTCCAAAGTCAGGCCAACCTTCTTAGGGCCACTCCTCGACTTGATTACTAAGGGGTTAAGTAACACAGCTAAGAGGCAATAGACTACGGTTAGCATCATATCGTGAACCATATGTCACATAGAAGATCTAAAACCAAATTTTTGTACTGGTTTGAACTGGTTAACTGGACTATTTCTAGTTCTGTAGGCTACATCAGTGGGATTATATTTCTTTTTTTAATGTCTGCAAGGAGATTTACCTTAAAAAAGATTTCCAGGATTAGGAAAACATGGTCACGTTTTTCAGTAACAGTGCCAACCTTGCCTATGGGTTTGTGTCTTGTATTGCAACACTACCTCATTGGAGTGAATGGAGCTGATCTGAAATACTATGCACAACCCATAAGGTCAGAGATGTTTATTAAAGAAAGCATCCATCTGATCATGGACAACCCCTGCACTACCTCAGACTTGTACTTATTAGTGCAATTTGAGAACATACGCTCCTGAATCCAGTAGCATAGCTACCGGGAAGGTCGGGGGAAGAGGGTGTGGTCGCATTGGGCCTCGCACTCCGAAGGGCCTACCTGGATCTACGCTACTGTTACTGTATCAGCGTGTGCAAGGGCACCCATACAATTACATTCTGCGGCAGAGCAGGGAGACTCGATCTAACTGCACTGCCACCCAGCCACTATGGCGCCCTTGAGCAGGAGGGGGGAGCCCGGTGCCAGTGCGATATCATCAGTACTTGTGTAAGGTTCTTTGTCTCTTTTGACATGTTCCTTGAAACTCAGTTTTCCGTCGGCCATTTTGCTTTCTGTCTTTCTGCAGCTCTTGCCCTCAGTTAATATGGAGTTTCCAGTTTTCATGTTCCCGCCCTGATTCTCTCCCTCTTGCTTCTTAAGCAGCCTCAGCTGAACAATCAGTGCTCCTGAATCAAGCCTCAGTCACCCTGTGACCTGACTCCTGGAAACCTAGGATTTTGGACTCCAGCTATTTCCTACTGAGGCACTTTGGAACACTTTTGGACTCTGGAAACCTGCTGTCTGGTGAATCCATGTTTGCAGAGGAATTACGGTACAGAGAAGAGATCCTGAACCTGCTTGGAGAGTTATTGTAGAGCTTGAAGTTACTCTGGCCTGCTGTGTCTCCTGTCGCTGTTCCTGCAAACTGTGTGAACTTTTCAGCATGCTTGTATGAAGTAATACAAGTCATTTCATATCAACCTATGTCTCATGTGTTTTCCTCGCACCCAAGCACAAGACGCTATAGGAACTGTACACTATACATGACATGATTCAGGAGCCAATGTTTAGTGTCTGCTGGGTCTGGGAAAGCCGTGTCTGCTGTGACTGTGGATATCAGATGTCCGTTTAATACCTTCTGTGATGACAGTGGTTGTGACTTCTCACAACCATTCCAGGTGAGCGCATTCCCTTAAATGTTACTCTGGAGTGTTACCACAGGTAAACACTATTGTTTTTTTTTTCCCTTTCCTCTTCTCCTTCCAGCACTTCTGCCT
Source organism: Oophaga sylvatica (assembly GCA_033576555.1). NCBI lineage: Eukaryota > Metazoa > Chordata > Amphibia > Anura > Dendrobatidae > Oophaga > Oophaga sylvatica. Next base: position 524,530,893 of record JARQOD010000002.1, read on the forward strand.
TAAAAGATCTGGAAGATGGAGGCCCGCATAAAGGAGCTTTGCGGAGTGACTGATACAATCCTTGCAGATATACAGACTATAAAGACCCATTTTGCAAGCCTACAGGACCTCACTAATCATAATTTGCAAGTGTTTGGACAAACTACTCAGGAATTACGAGCCAGGATTGAGGCTCTAGAGGAACGAGTCCAGGCTCCTGCCATAACCCCGAGTTCTGGGATCCCCAAGTTACCTCCTTTTCGTTTTGGCGGTGAATGTGAGAAATTCAGGGGATTTATTAACCAATGCAATCTATTTTTCTCTGCACATGCTTCACAATTTCCCACTGAACGATCCAAAGTGCTTACTATAATCATGTTGCTGACCAATAAGGCTTTGATGTGGGCAAACCCTCTGACTGAGACTGAGGATGATTGTTTGAATCACCTTGATGCTTTTATTTCAGCCATGGGGCAGGTGTTTGATGACCCCAATCGAGGTGCAACAGCTGAAGCAGCCATGTTAACTTTGCGCCAAGGTAAGCGTTCAGTAGCCAAATATGCCTTGGATTTCAGGAGATGGGCTCTTGATACCACTTGGGACACTTCCGCCAAAAAATCTATTTTTCGGAAAGGGTTGTCTCCACTGATTAAGGATGAACTTGCTCGTGCCGACCCTCCCACTGCGTTAGGTGACTTTATTAACTATTGTATCCGTATTGATGCTCGTCTGACTGAACGCAGACAAGAGAGATGGTTCGAAAATAATCGCACTAACCTTTTCCTACCTCTCTCCTCAGCTAAGGAACCTTTGAGTAGGATCACAAGGGAACCAGAACCTGAACCCATGCAGGTGGACTCTTTACAAAGACGGGTTAGTGATGCACGCAAAGAACATCGTATAAAGGAAAATCTATGTTTTTACTGTGGTAAGTCAGGGCACTTCATTATAAACTGCCCCAGCTGTTCTCGTAAGACTACTGCAGCAGTCATTCACTGTGAGTGTTGCGAGAGGAGCTCTGTCATGTCCGAGCCTCAGACTCCAGAGAGATCTGCTGCAAGAGATCTTGATTTTTCGGACTTAAACTCTGTTAGTTCTGGGGACAATGACGGTATAAACGCTGCAATTTTTCAAGTTTCCTCAGCGGTGTCCCAGCTGAGTTGTAAAATAAATAATTCTCATTGCTTCCTTTCCATCAAACTCGGGTGGACTCAGTCTGGGTGTCTAGCTCTGCTATGATCGACTAAGGAGCAAGTGGAAATTTTATGGATATCTCCTTTGCTCTGAAACAGGGGATACGTTCAGTGAAGAAGGCTACTCCAGTACAGATGGAGACTGTGGATGGCTCCCTGCTGACCTCTGGACCAGTGGATCAGGAAACAGAGCCTTTGAGGGTCCTTATGGGTAAAGATCATCAGGAGAAAATGTCTTTTATGCTTATCTCTTCTCCCCACTTTCCCATTATTCTAGGGCTACCATGGCTGCAGGCGCAGAATCCTACGATTAACTGGGAGACCAAGGAATTACACTTTCCGGAGAAACAGATGAGTCAAGGAGTTTCAGCTTGCTCTGTTCCCAAAGGAACCATGTCAGTCCCTGAACTACCAGCTGTATACCAGGACTATGTGGATTTATGTGACAAGAAGAACGCTGATCAGCTTCCTCCTCACCGTCCATATGATTGTCCAATCGAATTATTGCCTGGAGCCGAGATACCTTTTGGTAAGATCTACCCCCTAGCGGGGCCCGAGCTAAAAGCTTTGAAGGACTACATAGATGAAAATCTAGCCAAAGGCTTCATACGCCCCTCTTCATCTCCCGCAGGTGCACCCATCTTCTTTGTGAAGAAGAAAGATGGATCTCTGAGACCCTGCATAGACTATAGGGAACTCAATAAGGTTACTATTAGAAACCGTTATCCATTGCCTTTAATCCCTGAGTTGTTGGAGAGAGTGCGGCACGCCAAAATTTTCTCTAAACTGGATCTCCGTGGGGCCTATAACTTGGTCCGTATTAGACCTGGGGATGAATGGAAGACTGCATTCAGGTCACGCTATGGACACTTCGAATATCTAGTTATGCCTTTTGGTCTGAGTACCGCCCCAGCCACTTTCCAACACTTGGTGAATGACATCTTCAGGGATCTCCTAGATACATTTGTGGTGATTTATCTGGATGATATTCTAATTTTTTCTAACTCCACAGAGGAACATCATGGACATGTGAGAATGGTCTTAGAACGCCTAAGACAAAACCATCTCTACATCAAACTTGAAAAGTGTGAATTCCATAAGACCGAAATTCAATTTCTGGGGTATGTACTATCTACGCAAGGGATTAGTATGGATGGAAGCAAGACCCAAGCCATCAAGGATTGGCCAATTCCTAGAAATGTGAAGGAGGTGCAGCGCTTCATCGGGTTTGCCAACTTCTATAGACGTTTCATTAGGAATTTCTCTGAGGTAGTGTCACCTATCACCCAACTTACCCGGAAACAGTCTAGGTTCTCCTGGACCCCGCAAGCTCAGGAAGCATTTTCCTGTTTAAAGGATAAATTTACCACCGCACCTATCTTAGTACATCCCAACCCCGAGCTTGCCTTCATAATAGAGGTGGATGCTTCAGACTGTGCCGTTGGAGCTATACTCTCTCAGAGAACAGGTGAGAAGAATGTCTTGCATCCCTGTGCCTTCTTTTCCCAGCAGTTGTCTTCGGCTGAGAGGAACTACGATGTGGGCAATAGAGAATTGTTGGCCATTATTGCCGCCTTCAAGGAATGGAGACACCTTCTTCAGGGAGCTGCACAGCAAATAGTCGTCCTGACAGACCATCGTAACCTTGAATTTATCAGGTCGGCTAAGTGCCTGACTCCTCGCCAGGCTCGCTGGAATCTTTTCCTAAACCAATTTAATTTTGTAATTTCTTATAGACCAGGATCGCGCAATGGAAAGGCTGATGCACTCTCTAGGATTCATTCAGCAGAGACACGTCCACTTACTCCTCCTAAGACTATTCTTCCTGACTCTAGATTCCTGGGAGTGATTCATAATCAAGACCTACTTAAGGACATCAAGGAAGCATACCATGCGGATTCTTTGTTGGCTCAACCCCCAAGGGACGTAAGTCTTGTCTTTAAGAATGGTGTGTGGATTCAGGGACAGCGTCTGTATATACCTGAAACAGTCAGATTGAGAGTATTGCAACTCATCCACGATTCCAAGATAGCCGGGCATAGGGGAATTCTAAAGACACAAGAATTTCTTTCTCGTTTCTTTTGGTGGCCCACTTACAGGAAAGATGTTTTAAACTATGTCACTTCATGTGAAGTCTGTGCAAGATGCAAAACACCTCGCTCCTCACCAACTGGTCTGTTACAACCTCTTCCCACCCCGTCCTGCCCGTGGGGATCCATTTCTATGGACTTCATTGTGGAGTTACCAACCTCTCAAGGGAAGAACACCATTCTAGTGGTGGTTGATCGTCTAACAAAGGCAGCTCATTTTATCCCTTGTGTCGGCTTACCCACTGCAAAACAGACATCAGACTTGATGATTAAGAATGTGTTTCGCTTACATGGAGTACCGGATGAGGTCATTTCGGATCGAGGGGTGCAATTCACTTCAAGGTTTTGGCAAAATTTCTGTGCCGCATTGGACATTAAAGTAAACCTTTCTTCTGCTTTTCATCCCCAGACTAATGGACAGACAGAACGAACCAATCAGACCCTGGAGCAGTATCTCCGCTGCTTTATCTGCCACCTACAAGATGATTGTGTGGATCTACTTCCACTGGCTGAGTTCTCTTATAATAACTTTCAGAGCGCCTCCACTAAGCAGTCTCCTTTTTACTCCAATCTAGGTTATCATCCTAACATTCTTCCTCGATTTCCCATAGATAACACCTTGCCGGCAGTGGCTGAAAGAATCACTTCTTTACAAAAGAATATGGATCTTCTAAAGGAAAATCTAGAATTGGCTCAGGAAAGGTACAAGAAAGCAGCAGATAAATTTCGTAAACCTGCACCAGCTTTCAAGGTAGGAGATTTGGTCTGGCTGTCAACCAGAAATCTTAAAATAAAGATTCCATCGTCTAAATTGGGACATAAGTACATTGGACCTTATAAGATCAGTAAGATTATAAGTGCTGTTGCTTGTCGTCTTCAACTGCCCAGAACTATGAGAATCCACCCTGTCTTTCATGTATCCCTACTAAAGGCTGCAACACCCAATACGTTTCCTGGACGCTCTTCTCCTTGCCCTGACCCAGTGCTGGTCGATGGCCAGGAAGAATTTATGGTGGAAAGGATTCTAGATTCCAGGTTGTACAGAAATCAGTTGCAATATTTGATTAAATGGCAGGGCTACCCAGTGGAGGACAACTCATGGGAACCAGTCAATAATGTAAATGCTCCTCGCCTGCTCCGCCAGTTTCATCAGAGGTACCCTGACAAGCCTGGTCTGAGGTCAACCGGAGGTTGTCCTTAAGGGGGGAGTAATGTAAGGTTCTTTGTCTCTTTTGACATGTTCCTTGAAACTCAGTTTTCCGTCGGCCATTTTGCTTTCTGTCTTTCTGCAGCTCTTGCCCTCAGTTAATATGGAGTTTCCAGTTTTCATGTTCCCGCCCTGATTCTCTCCCTCTTGCTTCTTAAGCAGCCTCAGCTGAACAATCAGTGCTCCTGAATCAAGCCTCAGTCACCCTGTGACCTGACTCCTGGAAACCTAGGATTTTGGACTCCAGCTATTTCCTACTGAGGAACTTTGGAACACTTTTGGACTCTGGAAACCTGCTGTCTGGTGAATCCATGTTTGCAGAGGAATTACGGTACAGAGAAGAGATCCTGAACCTGCTTGGAGAGTTATTGTAGAGCTTGAAGTTACTCTGGCCTGCTGTGTCTCCTGTCGCTGTTCCTGCAAACTGTGTGAACTTTTCAGCATGCTTGTATGAAGTAATACAAGTCATTTCATATCAACCTATGTCTCATGTGTTTTCCTCGCACCCAAGCACAAGACGCTATAGGAACTGTACACTATACATGACAACTTTGTGCCCACTGTGCTGAGATGAGCGGGCGCTCGGAGCAGCGGTGGAATGAGGAGGAGAGGTGAGTATTGTATTTTTTCTTTTATGGGAAGTGCATTTTACCATATGGAGGCCTATGGGAAGTGCATTATACTATATAGAGGCCAATGAGGAGTGCATTATACTATGTAGAGGCCTATAGGAAGTGCATTATACTATGTAGTGGACTTTGGGGGTGCATTATACTGTATAGAGGCCTATGGGAGTGCATTATACTGTATAGAGGCCTATAGGGAGTGCATTATACTGTATGGAGGACTATGGGGAGTGCATTATACTATATGGATGACTATGGGGAGTGCACTATACTATATGGAGGCCTATGGGGAGTGCATTACACTATATGCGGGCGTATGGAGATTGCATTATACTATATGGAGGACTATGGAGAGTGCATTATACTATATGGAGGCCTATGGGGAGTGCATTATACTATATGGAGGACTATGGAGAGTGCATTATACTATATGGAGGACTATGGAGAGTGTATTACACTATATGGAGGACTATGGGGTGTGCATTATAGTATATAGAGGCCTATGGGGAATGCATTATACTATATTGAGGCCTATGGGGAGTGCATTATACTATATAAAGGCATTTGGAGGGTGCATTATACTGTATAGAGGCCTATGGGTAGTGCATTATACTGTATAGAGGCCTATGGGGAATGAATTATACTATATGGAGGACTATGGGGAGTGCATTATACTATATGGAGGACTATGGGGTGCATCATACTACATGGAGGCTATTTAGTGGGTCATCATACAGTGTGGGGATTACAGTGAGGGGGCTACAATGCTATATCGGAGCTAATGTGGGGTCTTTGAAGTGCGAGGGCCATCATACAGTGTTGGAGCCATCAAACAGTTTGGGTGCTACTAAGAGGTCAGTATACTGTGTAGGGTCATTATACTGTGTATAGGGAAGCATCATACTGTGTAGAGGGAAGCTGTATGGGGTGGTAGACTCAGAACATTATTAAATGTTAAGTGGGCACTTATTGTTTTAGGGGAACTCAGGCTATTGTGACTGTCAAAGGGGCACATAGAGGGCATTATTACTTTCTAGGGGGCAATATGTGGGCAAAGTTTTGTAGGGACTTGCACCCAGCATTACTATATTCTAGAGGGTTGTTTTACCATCTAGGGACACACAGTATAACACAGCTGGTGCAGTAATAGGGACACATACGGCAGCAGCGGCTCAGTATTGGGGTATTAGCAGAATGAGGAGTTTGTGCAGGTTGGGAAAAGATGGGGACAGTGCTGAAAATATGAGTTGTGAAATGCGTCTTTGTTGTAATCTCTTCATCCGAGTCCTGGCTGGAGAAGTTGTCATGTCGGTCTGGGCTAGATGGAAAAGACGTGAAAAGTGAATGACGCCATCAGAAAAAACGTCAGCTGTAAGTCATTATCTGTAACTGTACTGTAATCTCTTACATGTTTTGCAGGACTGGTATCTACCACTATATGGTCACTATATAGCAATAATATCAGTGTTGGTCCTTGTATAGGGTTCTTTTTAGTAAAAGCTCTGTCATCTGCTGAGGTTCTCTTACATGCACTATTAGGGTGTGCCACCATAGTTGTAATCAAGGTTTCATGGTTAGAGACCCACTCTGAAGTCCCACCATCCTTAACCAAACCCCTAGCTATGCCTCTGCATAAATCACAATATCCTTACACAAGGATCCTACTTTCTTGTTATTAGATTAAAATGTTCAGTATAAGATAGCCATGGAAGAAGGCATTGGCAGTGTGCCATGGTCATCATGTTTGCATTATATCCTATATTTCAATTAAGGCTACAGTATGTGTGATGTATTTTAGAGCCTATTCTGTTACGTCTCTTTTTCAGCAAAGAATTCCGGGTAATTGTAAGAAATTATACAATAACTTCAGTTCTATAAAAGTCCTGACTCCTTATCTCACAGCAACAAACATCCTGAAATACATAAAAGAGACTATGAGTCGTTTAAAGATTATCCATTGCTGTTCTAAGGGTGGCTACACACTGCGTTTTTCAAACACTGCAGTTTTTTGTGGCAGTTTTTCATACATTCTGTAGTCAAAACAGGAAATGGGTTTAAAAGCAATGTGAACAATAAAGAACGGATATAGAGTGCTTACTCAATGTGCTTATAACTCTGCTTTAAAAAAACTGTATCAGATACTTGAGCTGCATTTTTTGGAAAAAAAAGCACCATACTGTCAGTGAATCCTTAAGGCTTTCTTCACACTCTTTTGCAGGTTTATTTGTTTTTACTTATTTTTTTGCCAAGAAATATAGGTAAAAACTCAAGCATCTGTGTTTTCTGGAGTTTTTTCAGATAATATGTTTTAGTACCTGTGTTATTTGGTAGCTTTTCTAAGTTGTTTCTTTTATATAAATCATGTCATTCATAGACCATATGACAACAAAAAGTCACCAAAAGACAGGTTACTCTTTTAATTCACATAAGAACCCACATTCTCTCTCCGTCCTTTTACTTTTGTTCAATTTTCACACTCTCGTTCATCTTCCCTTCAGGTTTGCACTGGCAACCTGCATTAGCCTCCTGCCCACAATCTTGTTTCTAACTGGTGACAGGTTCTTATCATTGTCTTTCCCTGCCTCCTTTTTTTCCTTCTTCTCTTTATTGACTATCCCACCTCCTCTGTATCTTCACTTTTTTTCTATTTTTCCACTCTCCCCCTTCAGGGGCATTTCTCTTTATTATTGCCACCCCTTTAACCTTTATAAAACTTGTAGTTGCTGTATCCTGCTCATTTGTTTTTGACTTTGAGAAAGGTGCCAAAATGCATTGGTACTAATAAGAACCTTATCTGAAGCTCCAAGGCTCATTCACTGCAGCACAGCCCACCTGATTCTCTCAATTCTGGTAAAGATTCCTTTTAGAATCACCAAGGGGTATCGTTTCTCCTTGCAGAGAGTGACATGTCAAGCATGCCGAGATTAGGAGACTTTCAAGCCATAATGCCAAAACCAGAATCTCAATTTGCAGACACTATGTCATGTGACAAGGCTCGTTAAAGGGTCGACATTGACTTTTAGGATTGCTACTTCCTATAGGTGGCACTAGCGTTCTAGTCCTCTTCCTCTCTGAAGAGACAATTTGCAAATTTCCCAGAGGAGCATTGTGGCTTGAAAGTCTCCTCATCTCGGCATGCTCGACATGTCACTCTCCGGAAGGAGAAACAATACACCTTGGATCCTGGTCAGACGCCTCTCACTAGATCTCATACTTTACACTGATGAGGGGCAGCATACAGAAACACAGTGTCTGCAAATTGAGATTCTGGTTTTGGCTTCTATCCTAAGTCATGTGACAAGGCTCGTTAATGGGTCATCACTAACTTTTAGGATTGCTACTTCCTATAGGTGGCGCTAGAGTTCTAGTCCCCTTCCTCTGTGAAGACACAATTTGCATTTTAGAATCATGTGATATTTAACAACAAGTAACCAAAACTCAAATCACATTAACAAATGTATTTTCTATTCCAGAAATTTTTAATCAAGGAAAACTATTTCAATGGCTAAAAAACACCCTAACCTTCAATATACTTAGAAAAAAAACATGCCCGATAAAAAAAGACACAGTAAAAAAGAACATTTTCTGCTCATTGCCTCATGGAGAAATACAATATATTGATACATATAAAATGCTACATACAGCAGGTGAAATAAGTGTTGAAAATGTCAACAATTTTTAATGTAAATATATTTCTAAAGTTGCTATTGACAAGAAATTCTCACCAGTTGTCGGTTACATCCCATCCAATCCACTCAGGCAAAGAAAAATATATCAAACCATAGATGTCAATATATATGTGTAATAATGAGAAACGACACAGGGAAAAAGTATTCAACATGATTGCTGAAATTTAATACTTAGTGGAAAAGTCTTTGCTGGTGATGACAGCTTCAATACACCTGTTGTATGGAGAAACTAGTTGCATGCATTGCTCAGGTATAATTTTAGCCCATTCTTCAATACAAATACTCTTCAAATCCTAAAGGTTCCGTGGGCTCCTTCTATGAATTCTGAGCTTTAGTTCCTTCCATATATTTTCTTTTGGATTCAGGTCAAGTTATTGGCTGGGCCATTCTAGCAGATTTATATTCTTTCACTGAAACTAAGAGTCTCTTTGGCTGTGTGTTTGAGATCATTGTCTTGCTGAAATGTCCACCCTTGCTTCATCTTCATCATCTCGGTAGATGGCAGCAGATTTTTATCAATAATGTCTCGGTACATTTAGTAATTCATACTTCTTTCAGTTATATGAAGTTTGCCAGTGCCGTATGCTGAAAAACAGCTCCACACCATGCCCCACTTCATTATTGGTGTAGTGTTTTTGGCTTCCAAACATGGTGTGTATTATGGCATCCAAAGAGTTCAATTTTGTTCTCCTCTGATCAGACTATATTCTCCCAGTGTTTCACAGGCTTGTCTAAATGTTGTTGAAGAAACTTTAAACGTGCTTGAACATGCTTTTTGTTAACCAAAGGAGTCTTTGTAGTGAGCATGCATACAGGCCATGGAGGTTGAATACAGTTTTCGTTGAAAGAATTGTACCTTCTGATTCCAGGTGTTTCTGTAGCTCTCCACAGGTGGTCATTGGCTCTTCCACAACCCTTCTGATAATTCCTTTAACTCTTCTGTCTGAAATCTTGGATTTGCAACTTTTTTTGTCCATTTTCTATGATACTGTAGTGCACTTATTATTTCCCAATTGATTTACAGGACACTTTATATCTGGCAGTAGCATTGTGTGTGAAAGCACCCTAAGGGTTTGTTTCCAAAATTTTTGATGTCACAGTCAAGAGTGGATTCAAAAAAGAAAAAAAATCTTTATTTTCTTTACAAGTGCCTTCAGTTTATGATCCATTCCTGGCTGTAGCTTCAAAAACTGCATGAAAAAACCTTAACTTGGAAACATACCCTAAAGATGGCAATCTGAAATACATTCACAGCTGCAAAGACTAGTGGTTTAATCGAGAAAGGACTGCTTGGAGTAAGGAGAAGGAACACACCTGACTCTCACAAACATGCACAACCAAAATAGAATACAAAACCGTCTCACAGCTGCCTAATTATTTCCCAAGAATCGCAAGAAGCACTCGGATAAGGCATTGAGCTCTCACTATAGGTAATGGGAGTTTTTACAATTTAAGCTCAGTGCTGTCATTTGCAACATGTGGGGTAACAGAACACTCATACAGAGATGATCACAGTACAATACAACATAATTAGATGTATAGCCAATAAAGACACGGTAAACACATCAGTGAGCATGAGTCTTACATTGAAACCCAGCTAGCAAGAAGCATACGCAGGTGTCAGGATACTCAGTCTGTTGCAATGGTAATACCAGCTTCTGCAATTATCCTCGCTGTGGATTGCAGAATCCCTGAGTGTTCACGAGGAAAATAATTACATGGGAAGAAAAAAAAATGGAAGAAAATTGTTAGAAAAGGGAAGTAGAAATAATAAAGATAAGTAGTGGAAATATTTCTTGTTAATATTAGAGCATTTCTCTACACAAGATTAATTCGGTTATTTTGGTATAAAATAAATATGTATTTTGGGGAAAATTAATGAACCCGACCAGTACGCTGTAATGAGAAAAAAAATTGAAACACCATTTTTTGGATGATGAACGTGGCAAAATATGCAAAACAATTGCAGTAAATAGTGATCAAAACATTATTTCTATCCCAAAAATTGTATATAAAAAAACCCCTACACTGCTCCATGAACCAAAAAATAGAAATGTTATAGGTCTTGGAAAATGGCAACACAAATACATTTTATTTTTTACAGATTTACCACTAAAATAAAAAATTATTAGAACTATAGGTATGGTATCACTATAATTGTAGCAGTCGCTACTGATAAGATTTTCTATAGATGTGAGGTGGTAGGAGGAAGAAGGAGCTCTGCCTCTACCTCCTTTCCCCTCCTTTCTCCTCCCACTACATAGAATCTCATCAGTAGCAACTGTCATCCCCTATCTCAGTAATGACAATTTAGACAATGAAAGATCAGTCAAAGAGGAGAAAGAAGCAAATGTCTCTGATAATATACAGCTCTGGAAAAAATTAAGAGACCACTGCACAGTTTTATAAAAATCCTCTTCTCTACATGTCTGACAGCCATTCCATTCCAGTGTCAGTTGAATTCCAACCAGAGTACATACACCTCATTCTACTTAATGTGCTTCTGATTAGGTGATCACCTGAACCAAATCTTATTTAACGAAGGAAAGTATAAAAAACACTGCTGTGGTGTTCACAATCCTCTTGCAATAGGACAAGCTGGATGGCAAAACAAGTGCTAGTAATATCCCAAAAGTAATAGGAATGAAAAAATAACTTTTAAACATGCCAAAGGAATTGAAAAGAAATGTCTTGAGTGAGGAAAAGACGGGCTCAATTCTGGCTTTACTAGCAAAAGGATACAGTGAGCATCATGTTGCCTCCATCCTTAAAATTTCTAAGACAGCAGTCCATTACAACAAGCTCAAGTAGCAGTCATTGGGGACAACAAAGCTACAGACCGGCAGAGGGCAAAAATGACTCTCCACTGTCATCTTATTTGAATGTCACTCAGCAACTGCAGGATGACATCAAGTGACCTACAAAAGGAATGGCAAATGGCAGCTGGTGTGAAGTGCATGGCAGGAACAGTTCATAACAGGCTCCTAGAGGCAGGGCTCCAGTCATGTAAAGCTAGAAAAAAAGCCTTTCATCAATGAGAAGTAAAGGAGAACCAGGCAGAAGTTTGCCAAAGACCATAAGGATTGGACCATAGAGGACTGGAGTAAGGTAATCTTCTCTGATAAATCTAATTTTTAGCTTTGCCCAGCAACTGGTCGTCTAATGGTTAGACGGAGACCTGGAGAGGCGTACAAGCCACAATCTATTGCACCCACTGTGAAATTAGGTGGAGGATCGGTGAGGATCTGGGGATGCTTCAGCAAGGCTGGAATTGGGCAGGTTAATCTTTGTGAAGGACGTATGAATCAAGCCGCATACAAGGTTATCCTGGAAAAACAGTTGATTCCTTCTGCTCAGGCAATGTTCTCAAACTCTGAGGACTGTTTTTTTTTCCAGCAGGACAATGCACCATGCCACACAGCTAGGTAAATCAATGTGTGGCTGAAGGACCACCACATCAAATCCCTGTCATGGCCAGCCCAATCTCCAGACCTTAACCCCATTGAAAACCTCTGGAATGTAATCAAGAGGAAGTTAGATAGACAGAAACCATCAAACAAAGAAGAACTGCTTACATTTTTGTACCAGGAGTGGCATTAGGTCACCCAAAAGCAGTGTGAAAGACTGATGGAAAGCATTCTAAGAGGCATGAAAACTGTAATTAAAAATATTGATTTTTGAACTCTTCCTGAGTTAAAACATTAGTATTGTTGCTTCTAAATGATTATGAACTTGTTTTCTTAGCATTATTTGAGGTCTGCAAACACTGAATTTTTTAGTTATTTTGACCATTTCTCATTTTCTGAAAATAAATACAAAATGTATTGCTTGGAAATTCGGAGACATGTTGTCAGTGGTGTCAGGCTGCTGCAATGCAGATAGGTGCAGGCTCCACTAGATGGCAGAAGAGCAAATGCAGACCTGCACCTAAACAGAGCAGGCTTGCAATGCAGCAGCAAGTCTACCACAAGTGGCAGCAGAGCTGTCAAACAGGCCGAGTCAAGCAACACACTGTAGCGCAGTACAAAACGACAGACAGCAGGTCAGGATACAAGCCAAGTCAGAACCAGGAGGTCAACACACTAAAGGGGAACACTGAGTCAAAATGGGAATGTGGGAAAACAGAAACACAGGTTCAGACAGCAAATGCAGGAGGACAAATCAGAGCAATCAGAGTCAGCTACAGCAGCCTTTGGCAAAACTATAACCGACACCACCTGCAGGAAGCAGCGTCGATAAATAGCCAACCTGAACCCAGACTGAGGCTGAGCAAGGTTAACCCCTGACATGACCAGACGGGGAAAAAGGGAAAACAGGACTCAAAACCAGGTCTGGATGATGACAAGTAGTTTATAGAATAAAAGAGCAATTTACAGTTTACTCAAAAATAAAATGATAACACCAAATCTTTTTCTCCACTCATGGTTAGTGGTTGGGTGAAGCAATTTATTGTCAAACTACTGTGTTTTCTCTTTTTAAATCATAATGACAACCCAAAACATCTAAATGACCCTGATCAAAAGTTTACATACCCTGGTGATTTTGGCCTGATAACGTGCACAGAAGTTGACATAAATGGGTTTGAATGGCTACTAAAGGTAACATCCTCACCTGTGACCTGTTTGCTTGTAATCAGTGTGTGTGCATAAAAGCTGAGTGAGCTACTGGGATCCAGATAGACTCTTGCATCTTTCATCCAGCCACTGATGTTTCTGGATTGTGAGTCATGGGGACAGCAAAAGAATTGTCAACGGATCTACGGGAAAAGGTAGTTGTAACTGTATAAAACAGGAAAAGGGTACAAAAAATATCTAAGGAATTGATAATTCCAGTCAGCGTGTTCAAACTGTGATTAACAAATGAAAATCAGGGGCTCTGTAAAAACAAAACCATGGTCAGGTAGACCAACAAAAATTTTGTCCACAACTGCCAGGAAAATTGTTCGGGATGCAAAGAGAAACCCACAAATAACATCAGCTGAAATACTAGACTCTCTGAAAACTAGCGGTGTGGCTGTTTCAAGATGCACAATAAGGAGCCACTTGAAGAAAAATGGGCTGCATGGTTGAGTTGCCAGAAGAAAGCCATTACTGCGCAAATGCCACAAAGTATCTCGCCTACAATATGCAAAACCGCACAGAGACAAACCTCAAAACTTCTGGAACAAGGTAATTTGGAGAGATGAGACCAAAATTGAAGTTTTTTGGCCACAACCATAAACGTTACATTTGGAAATAGGTCAACAAGGCCTATGATGAAAGGATCACCATTCCTAGTGTAAAGCACGGAGGTGGATCGTTCATGTTTTGGGGGTGTGTGAGCTATAAAGGCACAGGAAACTTGGTCAAAGTTGAAGGAAAGATGAATGCAGCACGTTATCAGCAAATACTGGAGGCAAATTTGGCTCGACTGGAGCCCTGGAACAAAGGGTTCAAGTTCCTTTTAACATGAGTCTGTCTGACCCTGGTTCCTTTGCTCCTGAGACCCCCACACATAAAATGCTCACTTTAAACAAACACACTGGCCAGGTGGCCAATTCCACTACAGTCCATTCTGTCCTGACCCGGCTCGCTCCTCGGGTCCTCCTGTCCAGATTTTTCCCCCTCTTTCCTTTAGTAGAGTACGGTCACTTTAAAAACAAGTGCGCTGCTTTTATACTCATATGGGAAAGTTCAGGGTTAAAACTGTTCAGTATTTAAAGCAGCCACACACAGTCCATCCTTGTTCCTAGGGTAATTAACCCAGAGCTTTAGTCCCATAATCCAGCAGGGGGTGCGCAACCTTGTGCAAAAGAAAACTTGGAGGAGGAGGAAACAAACAACAGTCCTTTACTCGTGACCGTACTGGCCACCGCTGACACCCAGACCTGGTGCCATTCAGGGATCCTTGCCCCCTCACGAGACGTGGAACAGTCTCTCTTATATTCTTCTCCAGTGCAACTAGCACAACTCACTTAAATGGGTCACTCTAACCAATGCATGGCCAACGGCCAGCATAGTGGGATGCATTTTTCCCCTGGATGATGATAAATGTATGGCCTGATGATCCACTGGAGGACGACTTATCACTGTACCTCCGACTTCAGCAACGGCCGACTCAGCAAACTTGGAGCCTCCCACTCCCGTAACCCGCCTGTGGCCACCACTTCCTTTAAGGGCGCCTCTGTCCTCTGGCTTTCTGTAAGGGCCGCAATCGTTGCAGTCGGCCGCACACAATACCGCGCCTCCCGCACCTGTCTCTCTTTGATGCTGAAGACCAATTTCTCTACCACAGCATACGGTCCCCGGGACAGGAGCAGGTGTGGGGACTGGAGTGAGGGTAAGCGTTGCACTCACTGTTACTGCATCTGGTTGCGACAGTCCTCCACTGGGGCCACTTGAACCCGGGATCACGGCCACGACGGTCCGTCTTTCCACTGCTTCCGCTTTCTCAACTGCTCCTTCCGACTCCTGCTTCTCCACACCCGTGGTGCTCCAGCTCGCGGCAATCCTCCGCTGCATTCGGACAGGTATCTCAATTGGCAATGGCGTCTCTCTTCCAGGCACGCCGTCTGGCTCTTCTGGTCTCCACCTGTTCGTGGGTGGAGCTATTTCTGGCTGCCCCACCCGTTCCTCAAAAATCTGCTGCAGGTGTCGGGGCTTCTTCTGCAGCACTAGTCACTATGGGACGTGGCTTTGGCTCAGGCCATTGCTTCTGCCATCTTTGCGCTCTTTTCCGTTTAGTACGCCCACGGTGGGCGACACCGCTCCCAATTTTCGAGCCACTGACTTCCATTTTCTTGTCAGGGTTGGGTGCCATCTTTAAGTCTCTAACAGCCATCTTTGCCATTTTCAAGGCTCCTCTGTTACTGTTCTCTGCATTTAAGGCATCGCAATCCTGCCGACTATGCAATTCTGTGAGGAGGCCATGGTGGCAGTTGTGGCAACGGGCTGTACTGTTCCCATACCCAGGCGCCCCATGAATAAAATAAATAAGAAGAAACAGCCGCACTCAAAATTGTGATTTTTCATATGCAAAAATGAATTTATTATAGTCACCACAGCAACGAAAAAAGTATAACGAGGTAACGTTTCGACCCAATAGATGGTCTTTTTCAAACTTCACTGCAAAAAACAAATATACAGAAATTTAATAATAAAGATAAACAAACGTGGGTGCTATACACATATATGTACAAGTGAATATAATTTTACAAAGGTATACAAAATATACAAAATATGCAGAATATAAACAATATAAACAAAAAGCTGTCCATATATCTGGGGTAGATCACTGCATTAAGACTGCAGACTTCGCACATAACCATGGAGAGAGATAGTTGCCAACGTACAGAAGCAATGAAAACATTGTAAAAATTGGGTAAATGTGAACATGAAGACTGACCTTTTAAGTAGGAGAAATTTAATTACGAAGTAAACCAGAGCAAGAGCAGAAGTCCCAATTGAGGCTATGAGGAAAAACAAGATATAGTAATGCATACAGAAGACGCAATCGGTATTCAATAGGAGAGTAAATGCATACCTATGAACTGTGCAAGGGGATCAGTCAAGGAACTGAAGTCCCAACAGGGGCTGTAGAGTGAAAAGAGGTAAAATAAAAAATAAAAATAAAGAAACAAATAAAAATAAGAATATGGTAAAGAGAAGCTGGATAAAACACAGTGTCCCTTCTTCTGCATGTGCAGCGTACGCAGCGGTACACTTCCATTCACTGTCAGAGTCCTTTCAAGTTCTGTCATCTCGACTCCGAGTTTCCGAGCTCTACAAAACATTTTAGAGATACAGTCCTTTTCTAACAGTTGAGCTTTACTAATTAATAGGGCATTCATCACATTTGCAGCACAGGTTTCACAAAGGGACATCTTCTGATCTTTCCCTGCCTTCCGAGCAGCTGCTTCTCTTCCTGTTAACTCTGTCTCTATTCTTCCGGCAATCCCTGCCTTATCTCTAGACAATTTCTGTCTCAACCATGCCTTCAGTGTCATCAGCTCCCTGCCAGCCCCTCGTCCGGTTCCAATAGGGAAAGGTGCCAGGACCGCCATCTCAGCTACTCCTGCCTTGGTCTTAGACCCCGGATCCTTCATGGGATGGTCCTTCTTAGCTGGTTCCCCCACAGCACAATCATCAGCCTGGGGCCCTTTCCTGCCATAGCAGCTTTATCCCCACGGATGGCAAAACTGTCTGCTTGACTGCTCCTCACACCTTGCCCTGGGCAAGGCTGCCTGGGCTCTGCTGCCTAATCAGGAAGTTTCCTGACTATATCCCTTGCTCTGCACTGCACTGCTCTAACTCCTCCCCACTGGGAAAACCCTTATGCTGCCTGTACCTAATCTAACACTTCTATTCCTAGTTCTAATATGCCCTCCTCTATTCTAACCCCACTATTGTTCTATACTAACTTATACCTTATCCTAGCCCTAATCTTATACACAGTACATGACAAATACATCACATTACAGTACATAACAAGTATAATAGCATTAGTCAACAATGAGGTGCCACACACAATCATATCAACAGCGTCCAGGGAGAGGAGGCATGTGAGGGTCCCTTCCACCTCCTTACACAATCATCAGAGTGGAATCTGCTCATGGGACATACTTGGATGTTCCAACATGACAACGATCCAAAAGGCCAAGTCGACATGTCATTGACATCAGCAGAACAAAGTGAAGGTTCTGGAGTGGCCATCTCAGCCTCCTGACCTTAATATCATTGAGCCACTCTGGGGAGATCTCAAGCTCGCAGTTCATGCTAGACAGCCCAGGAATGTACAGGAACTGTAGGCTTTTTGTCAAGGAAAGTGGGCAGCTTTGCCATCTGAGAAAATAAAAAACCTCATCCACAACTACCACAAAAGACTCAAGCTGTCATTGATGTTAGAGGGGGCAATACACCGTATTAAGAAATGGGGTATGTGAACTTTTGATTAGGGTCATTTGGATGTTTTTGGTTGTCATTATGATTTAAAAAGGAAAAACACAGTAGTTTGACAATAAATGGCTTCATCCAACCACTAACCATGAGTGGAGAAAAAGGTTTGGTGTCATCATTCATATTCTCTGAAAAAAGACCAAGAAAGAAAAAATTCTGGCGGGGTATGAAAGCTTTTGAGCACAACTGTATTATAAAAGTTTCTTATTTTCATGTGCACTGTTGGTTTATGAAATACAAATTAAAATGACCTTTACTCTTCAACTTGTCAGACCACACAATACTTTATTTACATAGTCATGTATCATGTTATCCGACAAGTTTTGGATTGTTACATGGGTACATCACCAGAACCACCATCAGTACAGGAATACATTACCATAACCATCAGCAGTACAGAATACATTACCAGAACCACCGACAGTATAAAAATATATCACCAGAACCCCATCAGTACTTGATTACATCACCAAGACCACCATTAGTACATGATAACATCATCAGAATCGCCAACATTACAAAAATACAGCATAACAAAAAACCATGAATATAGGAATACATCACCAAGCTTAGCACTGCCATCAATTGCAATGTCATGTCAGCCACATATACAATTGTATCACATGAACCTACAATTTACAGTATGTCCTTATCAATGGTAAAGAGATAGTGTGAGTTCTTGTTACCACACATCATCAGATGATGGAATATACCAGAAACATAGTACTGATAAAACACAAGTAGTATGACAAATAGGCATTTAAAACCTGGTACCTCATCGGCGATATTTTCTCTGATTGTAGTTGTTCTCTTTCTTTTCGTCTCTAGTCTGTCAAATTGCCATGATGACTTTTCACCTCCATAGCTCGTTTCTCCTATTTCTTTGGTCTTCTGCAGCACATTCTGGCACAGTGCCTTTAAAAATAAAAGTGTAATTATAATGCTCCTAAATAAAAGATATCAGCCCTTTGCTATCCTCTGTGCAAATAATTTTCTGTCACTGTTCTCCTTTCACAAAATTATGACTCCCACACAGTACCTCCACACTGTCCTCTACTATAAAATATTGCCTCCACACTGTCTGCCAATATGAACTATAACCCCCATTGTCCGCCCTACTAGTTATAACCACTACACTGTCCCTATCTTAAGTGTCTCTCACCATAACACCTTCTCTTTATACTGTGTCCACTCAAACTATCCCCCATACTGTCCCCTAACACTTTTCACCTCCCTACTATCATCTCACATCACCGTACTGTCCTCTCACACATGCCCCATGTTTGTCAACTCACTTTTCCTACCATGCTGTCCCCTTACACTTTTTACCCTCACACTTCTCTCATACTCTCACCTCACCCCAATACCATTGCCTCACTTTTCCCATTATACTGTCCCCTTACATTCCCCCAATGCTGACCCTTCATTATCTCTCCACCCATACTATCACCTCACATTATTCCCTCCCATAATGTTTCCTCACACTTCCTCCCCAATACTATTCCCTCATACTTCCCAATTCTGTCCCCTTACACTTTTACCTCCCATACTGTCCTCTCACACTTTTATCCACCCATACTGTCTCCTCACACTATTCCCCCATACTGTCCCCTCACACTTCCTCCCATAATTATTCACCATACTGTCCCCACAAAACTTCTCCTCATAATGCCCCTACACACTTTTACCCCATACTGTCCCCTCACACTTTTAGCCCTATATTGTCCCTTCACACTTCCCCCATGCTGTCTCCTCACACTCCACCCCTTTCTTTCTCCTCACACTTTTCCCCCTCATATACTGTCTCCTCACACTCTCCCCATACTGTTCCCCTCAATCTTCCCCAATATTGTTCCGATCATACTTTATCCCCATACTGTTCCTTCAAATTTTCTCCACATACTGTTCCCATCACACTTTCCCATCATACTGTTTCGCTCACACTTCCCCTCCATACCCCACCTCAGCAGGGCGCGGGAGCGCCGCTTTTCACCCACTACAGATCAGGCGCATACTTACCTTGGACCTCACATTGTTATCCTTATTTGGATTATTTGACAATTACCATATCTTTAAGAACTTCTCTTTTTTCACCATTACATACGAACATACGATACTGTATAAGCGATGTTATGAGTAAGACTTGGGATGAGTCGAAACGTCAGCTATACCGCTAATCGTCTTATGCATTTCTCCCCAGTTCTGTCATAAATAAATGATATTATTTTGCATGGAATTCCATAGAGTGTGCGGCATATTTTGTAATTCTGTAATTTAAGACGTTCTGTCCACTATACCTACACCTCAATTTCCTTATACTGAGTGCACACCATTTTCTCATATTCCTCCATACCCCTATACTGTTCCCTTACACTCCTCCATTTTGTCCACTCACACTTTCCCCCATACTGTCCCTTTCTACTTTTCTCACCATACCACCTAATCACACTTTTCCCTCCATACCGCCCCCTGACACTTGACCCCTCCATACTCTGACCTAACCGAGGTTATAAACAAACAGTGAGCTGACTAAACACAGAAATAACAGCCTGAACAACAGAACATGGCCAACATTCAAATATGTACAGAGTATTAACCATTATCAACATTAAAGGGAACCTGTGATATAAAAAAAACGCTGTTAACCTGTAGATATGGGGTTTATCTGCAGGTTAATAGCATTTTAAAGCCATGTGGCCGCCATACTAAGAGCCCGGCTGTTGGGAGGAAATTAACATTATTCCTCCCAGCAGCCTGTTCCATTCTGTCATAGAGGCGCAGCTGGCGGCTTCAGTCACTGGCTGCTATAACTACATCCCAGCACTGACTGACAAGTCCTGATGTTATTAAGCTAGACTGTTCTGCATCTGCAGGCCTATGATAGGCCAGTGGCTGTAAAAGAAAAGCGGGGCAGAGAGCCGGTGGCTTTCTACTCCGTAATATTTTTAATCTTGAGGTACATCTAAGGTTGCACCTCCAATTGAAAATATCATTGGTTCTGAAAAGCCCCCTCCTTCTTGGACATGGTCGCACACACTGCAATTGTTAAGCCCCTGTCAGCTGCACTACCACTGTGAACAAAGTGTTCAGGAGTTTACCTCTCCCTGTTCCCCACCGGCTCTCTCTACTCCTCAGCATGTCAGGTTACCATGACAACCCAAACAGCACCTCTGACATCATATCCCCAAGCCTTATATTCCAGGTCAGGTGACTGGACATCCCCAGATTATTCAAGTAGTTGGTATTTATTGCTAGAGTGGACTGCTATGCAGTGTGCCACCTCTGCTTTTGACCTTGTGACAAACGCAGCTCTGCTAAATATCTGGGTAAAGGGCCCGTCTCACATAGCGATATCACTACCGAGATCGCTGCTGAGTCACTAGTTTTGTGGGTATCGCTGATCGTCGCTGAAATGTCAGGACATTTTTTTGATCGCTGTTCTCCCGCTGGCCAGCACGCATCGCTGCGTGTGACAGGCGGGAGACCAGCGATCCGCTGGTAACCAAGGTACACAGCGGGTTTCCAGGCGCGGGGCTGTGCCTAGAAACCCGCTGTGTACCTTGGATACCAGCGCCCTGATGCAGGTAGCTGGTAACCAAGGTACACAGCGGGTTTCCAGGCACCGCGCAGGGCGCTGGTATCCAAGGTACACAGCGGGTAACTAAGCGATGTTACCCGCAGTGTCCTTGTGCTGATCGCTGCCCTGAGCTGCCTGTTTGGCAGCTCAGCAGCGATCATGTAGCGATACACCAGCGATCCTGACAAGTGCATATCGTTGTCGGGATCGCTGGTGTATCGCTATGTGAGACTCAGCCTTTACTCTGCTATTCTACTGACAGATATGCAATGAACTCTGAGACAAACTCAACTCTACAATACTGCTTGCTGAGTCAACTCTCCCGCTCCACTACTATATCTGCATCAGACTGTCCAACTCACTTCTGTTGTATCAATGAATCAGTTCACTTCTGCTCCATCGATTCCTCATTGCTGAGTTTCCTCTGCTACCTTATATATTACATCCCTGTTACTCCCTGTTGCTGTTCTGCCACTTCGCTTCCATACTTCAATTTGAATCTCCCTGCTGCTCCACTTGTCCATACTGCATAACCACTGCTCAACTGGACCATGGGTTTTGAGTATCCTTTTCACCAGGTAAGATAGAACATGCTTTAAAATGTTGGCTCCAGTTGGATTAAAGGGAATCTGTCAACAGGATTTCACATCCCATACTATTTATATGTGTATGTAGCGTTTTCAAAGACAAGTCCAGCAATACGCGGCCAGTCCGCTCCTCCATTACTGATAAATAACCATTTGAATTGATATGTAAATTAGGCTGAAGCTCTATTGTAGATCTGATGCCTATGTGACTGACAGCTCTTTTGCCTGAAGTCACACAGCATAGAGGCTGTCAGTCAAGCAGAAGGAGGCAGCACTTGGAAAAGGAATAGAGTGGAATAGAGCTGGAGTGACAGAGGCTTCAGATCTACCATAGTCATTTGCATATTAAATCATGCATTGATTTCTTAGTAATGGAAAAACAGACTTCTACGGTATTGGTCACTTGGACAATTTGTCAGAATGTGAAGATAGTACCTTAATTTAGAAAAGTAGGCAAACCATGCAAATAGGTATTTTTCACTTTATTACCTAAATATCCATACAGTATAGCTAGTTCAATCTATAAAGCCATTTATTGCAAACAGCTATTTCTAGGATGTTGGGCTCAATATTGCAAAATATGAATACCATAGCTCTCTGGAGTAGGTAATATGGATCTACCAGACAACATAAATATATCACTCCATATCCTACAGAAACTGATTGTGACATATTTCATAGTGTAAATGCTGCATAAACTTCTTTCTGTCTTTATTCTGAAGCATATACATTTTTAATTAATTACTACAGTAAGCAATAGTTTTATTAAGCTCCTTATACAATTGACCAATATTATTCATTAAAGATTTTAAGATAATTTATTTAATTATTGTATTTTAATCATAAAATACCAAACAGTGGCTGCACCATGAAGATAAAGCATATAAATATTTCTCAATATAGGAGCACAACTTGAAAAAGACAGTGGGAAGCCGGCTCTCAGTAGACTTCTCAAACATAATGAATGTCTGTAAATGTAAAAGGGAAAGGGATTTGTAAGAGTATTTAAGATTTAAATTGTACTGTAATACGTTTGTATCACCAACCAGGGTCGGGACGAGGGGTAGGCAGGTTAGGCACCCTTCTAGGGCATTACCTCCTGCCTCCCCAAGGAGGTCACACTTTGTGGGGAAAAAAATCACATTGCTGAACGATGCCTGTGGCCACCTGGCATCTTCCTCTGGCCACAGGCATTCAGCAGAATGATGACCGGGGTGTGGACACACCTCTTCTGAAGGTAACGGCAGAGCAGGGAGCTGGGAGCGTGTTAAATATTAATTATTGGTTATGGATTTATTCTACACTCAATTCTGTACCGAGCACATTGACTTTCAGCTGACATTACATATGCTATTTCTGTATGGTAAAGTGTCATCCCCATATATAGAGACCACGTGATCTAAGGGACATATATATAATGACTACACGAAGGGAGGGGGGTTCTCTCTCTTTCGCTCTCTTCAGACACATGGCTACTACATTTACAAGAACACTAAGGTGAATGGACAGCTGCTATGTAACTACGTGTTGCTTCCCTGTGATGCTGCTGACAGAGCCAGATGTCATTTTACCATTCAGGACACCAAGGAAAGAAGTGTATAAGTTTTGCTATGGACAAATGGACAATCTTTTCGTAACTATTTCACTCATTTTATGTTTTCCTGCAATGATGTTTTTTGGTGGACAGTCCAATAAACCACTACATTTTTTTATAAGAAACATTGTGACATTTTCTTTAAAATATCACATCTGGTAACAAGTCCTGGAAAAATATACGAAATTAAGCATTTTTAACAGAGTGCAGCAGCAGGAAGACCCTGATGAAGACACGCTTCACTGTCGATACGTGTGGGTCTTAGGTCCCATTTGTCCCTTTTTTGTGCGTCCACCTGGGAGAACCTACATGGTATTATCTGTGATAGGAGATAATCGGTATTGCTTTCATTGCTCACATGGTCTCCTGGATGGCAACATATCCAAATGCTCTGAGTTAAATCACTCTCTAAGTACATTTTGTATTTGTCTTTACCCTAATAGATTTTTGCAATCCTAGGTGTTTTCTGGGCATGCTCTAATTGCATAGTAAGGTGTGATTGATTGCCTATAAGGTAGTTATAACTATAAATAGCATGTATACATCTGCTGTGCTAGCTAGCAGGGTTTTCTCAGTAACTGGATGGTAATATATCCAAATGCTCTGAGCTAAATCACTCTCTAAGTATATTTTGTATTTGCCTTTGTCTGTGATAAGAGATAATCGGTATTGCTTTCATTGCTCACATGGACTCCTGGATGTTAACATATCCAAATGCTCTGAGTTAAATCACTTATTTGTCTTTACCATAATAGATTTTTGCAATCCTAGGTGTTTTCTGGGCATGCTCTAGATTGCATACTACGGTGTGATTGATTGCCTATAAGGTAGTTGTAACTATAAATAGCATGTATACATCTGCTGTGCTAGCTAGCAGGGTGTCTCAGTAACTGGATGGTATTATTGTCAACTTGCACACTATAAGCTTGGACATGTGGGACAGTCATAGGTATTAAATCTTGTATATGACCCATTTCTTGTCTTGATCATATTCTTGACTTGAATTTTAAGTGTTTTTATGCTTCAAGTGTTTGTCTAAGGTGTGTGTTCAATAAATTAAGACTTTTTATACATGACTATTCTATGGTGATCCCTTCTATTTAGTGCCTACGCTTTTTTCTTTTTCTTGTGACTGTTTACATTGAAGTAAGCACTAGGTGATCCCCAACCTGTTGTGATTAAGGATGGTGCTCGTTTACTCTTTCTACTAATGGCAGCAGGAAGCAGGCAGCGCGGCTCACAGCATTTGCATTTGCTCCTGATAGACGTGAATAAGATTGAGTTCGGAGAGGCTGTGGGGATATATATGTGTGGGGTTGACTGTGGGAAAATGGGTGGGGCTGGCTGTGGGGACATATATACATGGGGCTGGCTGTGGTGACATACAAGGGGCTGCCTGTGGAGACAAATGTTTGTGGAGCTGGCAGTGGTGACATATATACATGGGGTTGGCTGTGGGGACATATATACGTAGGGCTGGCTATGGGGACATATATGGGAGACTGTGGGCAACATTAGACTGGGAGCTATGGGGGACATTATACAATATACAATATGTGGAAGTCATATTGTATAGGGGCTGTGACATTATAAAGGGGTTGTGGAGGGCATCATACAGTGTAAGTGGCATAATATGACAGGGGACTGTGGGGGACATCATAATGTACAGGGAATTGTGGGGGACATTATATTGAAGGCTGTGGAGACATCATACTGTAAAGTAGGCTTTGGTGAACATACTGTATTGAGGGCTGTGGTGACCATACTGTATAGGGGCTGTTGGGGACATTATACTGTTTAGAGGGCTGTGGTAACCACATTTTATTTGGGACTGTGGTGGATATTATACTGTATATTGGGGGGCTGTGGTGGACATTTTTTACTGCATGGGGGGCTGTGGTGTACATCATAGTGTATATTAGGGAGCTGTTGTGGATATCATGCTGTTTGGGCTGCTGTGGTGACCATCATACTGTGCAGTGGGACAGTGTGAGGAAGGGGTATAGTTTAGAGAGGAAAACGTGGTGGGCAGTATAAGGGCATAGTGTGAAAAGGGAGCACAGAATGGATATGGAGAGAGGGAAGTGTGAAATTGGGGCACAGTATGGAGAGAGGATAACATGGTGGGGAGAACGTGTGGAGATATAGACAATGTAAGGGAAAACAATGGAGAGGGGACACCATGGTACAGGCTGTGGTACAGTCCATGAGATACAAATGTAAATGGACCAGAGTTGACATTACAATTGATTGCTGTACTGAGCTTGGTGATGTATTGATGTAGTGATGGTGGTTCTGGTGATACATGCACTGGTGTTGTATTTATTCACTAATGATGGTTCTTGTGATGTATTCATGTACTGATTGAGGTTCTGGTGATGCATTAATGTACTAATGGTTGATCCAGTGAGGTTTTCATGTACTGATGATGGTTCTGGTGATGTATACATGTGTTGGTGTATTTATTTACTGACGATGGTTCTCGTGATGTATTCATGTACTGACTTGAGTTTCTAGTGGCTCACTTATGTACTGATGGTGGTTCTGGTGCCATATTCATGTACTGATGGTGGTTCTAGTGACCTATTTATTTACTGATAGTTCTGGTGCTGTATTTATGTACTATTGATGTCTCTTGTGCTCTATTTATGTACTGATGATGATTTTTTTCCAATTTGTGTACTGATGATGGTTCTGGTGATGAATACAGCATCAGAACCATCATCATTACATTGATACATCACGAGAGCCATCAGTAGTATATGAATACAGCACTGGAACAACCATCACTACATGATTACATCACAGAACAACCATCAGAACACGAATATG
Organism: Oophaga sylvatica; assembly: GCA_033576555.1. Taxonomy (NCBI): domain Eukaryota; kingdom Metazoa; phylum Chordata; class Amphibia; order Anura; family Dendrobatidae; genus Oophaga; species Oophaga sylvatica. Next base: position 524,557,200 of record JARQOD010000002.1, read on the forward strand.
ACACATGAAATACCATCAGTACATGATTCACAGCCCCAGCACCACCATCATTACAGGAATACGGCACCAGGATCATCATTTTTGTTGCAAACTGTATTTTTTTTAATGACTGACATAAAAACCATCATAAGTATCCCTTTATGTATAATGGGGTCTGTTTAGTTTCCATTAGGGTATCCGCCAAATGCTGGACACCTTAATTGAAACTAATAGGCCACCATTATAGTCAAGTTATATTAGTTTCCATGACCATCCTTGAGCCTGATATTTAAATATAGGATGTCAGGGATGAATGTCACTATTTGTCCCTGGTCTTGTGTAAATGGTTCCCAAACAATGATTCTATATTTAACTTTGAAAACGTACTCCCTTTTGAGCCTCACCCCTAAAGAACATCCCTTTTTTTACTTTTAATATTATTATTTGGCTAAAAAGGTAACAATTGTAGTTGAAGTGGTTATCAGAGCTTGTAACCTGACCCATCAGTGGGGGACGTGGGGCTCTTTTTACCTTAGTCTCCAACCCATTCCTTTACTTGGGGGGAATGAGGGTTCATTGGATGGGGTTGTGGGCACCATCGGCTACATCAGCTTAAAAAATACCTTGTCCCGGCCCTGTCATCAACCCCCCAAATATATTTAGGAATGTTTAATTCATACCTGTAATTTCCAAATAAGCTTGTATGTATGTGTATGTAAAGGAGGGACGGGACTGTAGTCGTGACCTGAATTACCAGAACATTTATGTCCAGTCCTTCCCCTACATGAAACTGTATTCTTCTCTTCAGCATACCTGTGTCTCCAAGTTCAGCTTCCCCTGGGCACTTCCCAGGCAGCGACGGTCCCTCTTTCAGGCAACCCCCAGTAATGGAAACACAGTCCGGGACAACTTGAACATTCTCTTTACTTAACATTTCATATGTTACATCCACAGTTGGTACATCATGGGTTGCACTTGTTTCCTTTTCTTTCCCTGCTCTGCTGTCACTTTTGTGCAGTACACGCCCGGACAGGACCATCCTAGACTGCTCCCAAGTTCCTTCCAGGCCTGACCTCGCTATAGGGACATTTCTTTCAGATTGTTTTGCCCCAGAGCTGAGTTCATCAATCATTATGTTTGGTGGCCCCGGTGAAGCATCTGGCCGGTTTGTACTGATCACGTCGAAGCTCCAGCTCTTTTCATCACCTTAGTCCAGCCAAATTCTGCCCTAAAAGCATTGGCCCAGGCGGTAAGACGCCACATCCTTCTTTTCTGTACAGGCCTTACTGATATGGTATACAGTTGCCGTGGGTAACATGGGCTGTAGCACTTAAACTTTGTGTGGCTGCCAGCTATCCGGGCCAATAGCCCATGTGGACACTTAGGCACACTGGCCCCACCTGAGCTAACTACCTGGAAACGTCTAACTACTATCCGGCAGCCCCTCCTACAGTTAACCCTCTAATAACATCCTATCAACTATTCCTAACAGTGCACACTAGTATGCCCCCATCTAGTGGCCCGCAACAGAACTACACCCACCCAATTTATGAGAACTATATACTAAGGTGCCCTCCTCTAGTGTTCCCAGAAGAAAGCACCTAACTTTCCCAGAAGTATATGTGGCGCCCCTGAGGGTTCAGTCGCCACAGAGGTGTTGTATCTCACCCAGAGGTGTGACACCTGACTCTCAGGTAAGGAGGAAGCACCCCTAGGACTCCACACCTGCATCCAACACACCATGCCAGCTGAGCATACGGATGTACCCTTCGGGAGGATGGTCTGACTCAGCCTGGTTAGCAAAGGGTGTAGTTATAGGTGGGTGGAGTTAGCAGCAGCACTTAGGCTGCGTGAGAGAATAGAGAGCAGCCAGTTTCTGACTGGGTCTTCGTCTGAGTTCACCTCAGGAGAAACTGCTAGAGTCAGCAAAAGGGTCCGAAAAGGCACGGACATTGGTTTATCCATCCGTTGCCCCCATCCTGAAGAAGGAAGGACCAAGGCCATCAGGGAGTGGCCCTAGACTAGTGGGAAAGCTTCACGCCCTGCTAGTAAGCTGACGGCGGTGATCACTCTATGGGTCACTGCCACCTACCACCAGCATCTCCTTCAAGTCAGAGAGCACTGCGGGGTCAAGTACACACAGAATTGATCTGTTAGCCGAAAGGGCCCACAGCTTCGGGACTGAGAGTTTGTGTGGTGAGGTGCTAGGAAGAAAGGAGTAAAGAGCACAGAGAGTAAAGGCCAGAAAGGAACATACTGAAAGGGAGTCTTGGGAAGTGCGACCAACCTACCTGGGGGTTGCTGGACCACTCTCCCGGAGGACACAGTGCCAGGCGGGCATCTGACTTGCTAGCAAAAGACTGTAAGTAAACCCCTAAAACTGCACTTGGACTGCCTCCCTCGTTATTCCAGCGTCGCACATTCCTCTCTGCTACTTCCACAAGCACCATTCCTTCACTCCCACATCTACCTGCCCTGGAAGGACACAGCCTCACCTGTAGGAGGTTTACCATCTAGCTGCACAACACCATCCCTTCCAGAGGACCTGCACAGCAGCGCTGGTCACCCTGGCCAGACACTACAGGTGGCGTCACGAATCACTATACGAACATTAATCCCCTGTAAATATCCCCTTTTTGGTGAGCGCCCAGGGCCACAGACCGAGTCGTGGCGGCCGTGACATCCCCCATAGAAATCAACGGGCTCGGGTCCGAGTACCCCACGGCCCTGGCGGGCGACTCATATACAAGAGCATTAATACACATCACATACATTATATACAGTCTTATGCTGAAAGAACACGGTGCATTACAATATTATACACATAATGGTAACACAAGAGAAGATGTGGCAATACCATTGCTATGTGTGGTAATACATGTTCCATATAGCAATACCACCAAATACTTATAACAACACAGTAATTAGCACATATATACATTAAGAGCACTTAAGGGGTAGGGCGAAGCAATGATACTCCTTCACCCCCTTACATGTACATGATGAATGTCACTATGTCTGTCCAATATATGACTGTATTTGTAATTTTTTGGTGACTATGAGCTAGTGGATGAAAACTAGCAGCTATAATGTTTCTCATGCACAGCACACAAAGACATAAAGCATTCCTGCCTAAGTTTGTCACGAATACTGTGTATGTTCAAAGAAGAGAACACAGTGAATAATAATGAAGTCCTGATTCAAAGTCCTGATACAGCTAGATTCAAAGTCTGGTCTCGAAGACTAGATGTACGAGCACAGCTCTTGTCCAAGCTTCAGTATGGGAAATGGCTCTATATGAAAAATGGTGAGACAGAAAAAAAGGTAAGTATAAGCATGTGTGGCCATTTGGCATCACATGCTAACCCTCCTTATTAACCCATTTCAGTTTTATATGTACATACACCAACACCAAATCTATAGAAGACCTGTCCCTGAAGAAGAGTTTAATTTCCACATTGACCACATACACAATCACTTAGGATGTGTAAAATAACCAACCATGTTATGTCTCACTTGGTCCGGAGAATTCCCTCAGACATTGGTCTTGATGAGTTGTTAATGAGCACCATGGACAGATAACTTTGGTTCATCAAGATGGACAGGTTGGAGGTATGGAGGCTTTAATGGCTGGTTGTCGAATGGAGGAGTGAAGAAGTAGACCACGGTGTAGCCAGAGACTCAGCAAAGGGAGACTAATGAAGCAGAGTCAGCATATAGGCACATTAGACTTGTAGATGTAGCAGAGCCCAGCGAAGCAGCAAAGCTGGACAGATCAGGACTCAGGAGACTCTCTGCAGTAAAGTAGCTGAGCTCATTGATGCAATAGTGGGATATATCAAATGACTTCCTGTGATACAACTATTTGAACTGAATAAATATGTAGATAATATATATGTGTGAATTCTATACCTGAATCCCGCCAGAATCCTACAGCATTCTGCCTGCAATGCCGATAAATGTTTTTTATTTGTGGATTTTAAAATCTACAGAACATACATTATTGCTGCAGATTTTGTGCTTAAAAGCAGTGGTTGGCTCCACTGAGAAACAATGAGGCTAATGTGAGTGTAGATCCATGTGCCAATCTGGGGCAGAAATCCAAGTTTCAGATATATAAAACTATCCTGGCAATGCTTATGAGAACTGTTTTTTGCAGAGTCCTTGTTCAAAATTCACTAATTTGTGCCATTGATAACATTATTCAATTTTAGTTTATGTACCCGTCCCACATCGGTATTTACTAACATATATAGTCTCTTTTGTTGTGATAGGATTTATATTTCTTTTTTTTAGCTAAAGGGGTTGTCCGGAACTAAACAATAAGATTACCTATACAGTGGCATGTTAGGGTATGTTTCCAAGGTCAGATAACACTCAGTATTAGCTGCGGATTGAACGCTGCGTCCTACCGCAGGTTTTAATCCACAGCGGCCAGATGTTCCTGCTTAGTGGAGGGGATTTTATGAAATCCCGTCTCCACTATGCGTCCGATTACACGGGTGACACACCCACGAAACCGGACATGCAGCGCGTCTTTTTAGATCAAAGCATGTCTATTTACCTTGCGGCGACGCTCCGTTGCCGCGAGGTAAATAACACAGTCAATGAACACATCCGAAATCACCGCGTGTTCAGAAGGGACGTGGCTTTTGGCGGAGCTGGGTTTCCGCTCCGTCCAAAGCGCATTGATTCCGGTACGTAGACACATACCCTTAAAGTATGGGCATCCATGGTTAAAATTACTGTTATTGTGAACAGTTATGCAAGTTGAAGATGAAATGATCTCTAAAAGGCCTAAAGTTAAAGATGACACATTTACTTTGTTTTTTAGACAAAAAAAATATATTGTCATTTTTTACATTTTGAAAATTCTGAAAAAGAAAATGGGCCAATGCTAAAGTTTGGGACCCCTTTTTAGATTTGTGTGATGTAGTGCATTGGGGAATGGTGCAGTGCAACAGATAGGCAGGGGCCACAGAAAGTTCAACACAAATGAAGTCTTTATTTTCAGAACTCACACTTAGGGCTCATACTCACTTGAGCCGAAAATGGATGATTTTCAGCCGATAAAAAATCGGATTCAAATCGGACCAATGTTATTCAATAGGTGACATCTCATTTGCAATTTTTTTCTCAGCCGAAATCGGTGTGAGAAAAAAATCGCAACATGCTGCGATTTGATGCGATTTTGGCATGATAATCGCTAATGCAATAGATGGTGCTATAAAAAATCGCATGCAAATCGCATGTCAATTGCACATAATCGGACCATCCTGAACTGACCGATTTTTTTCCAGCAAGTGAGTATGAGCCCATAGGAGTGATATCCTCCGGATCGCAGCCGAGTTTCCACAAAAACAGTCCAGAACTCAAAATCCGTTGCCGCGGACAATAGCACCGCAGTGTCTTTTGGGTGAATCAGCTGCCTGGAAGTCCCTGGCTCTGTGTTAGCTCCACACAAACCTGGATTGCACAGAGCCACCTGCTCTGCAGCTTGCAAACTCCAACACTCACACACCCAAGGCAAAACTGACAGATTTAAATGGAATTGTGATCATAGATCCACTTCCAAAACCTGGAGTGGAGAGAGAGATTCGCCCCACTACCAAACTTGTAAATCCCTCTAAACATAAAAGCCCTTAATGGGTTTTCCTAAAAATCTGACTGAGTTACTACTTGGACCCAATCCATTTTTTTTTATTTTGCCTTGTGACTCACAAACTTTCTGCTGTGAACAAAAGGCACTGCAGCGGGTTTAATAGGACTGCGTCCGCATCTTGGGGGACACATATCGACCCTCGCATATGATCCCCCTCACTGCCTCACAGTGATCAGATAACTTTGACCAAGCTTTCATTCTTTACCCTGTTAGGGTTATGGCTTGTTCGCTATCATTGTTAGAAAAGGCCAGGGATGCAAATTTCCCAGCATTATAAAAACCCAGCCTTCCCTAACCTTGTGCCAAAAACAGAAGCCATAGGTTCTTCTAAGCAGCAGCCTAGCACTCTGAAATGAAAATGGTGAAGGCCTACAAATCAGGAGAAGGCTAAAAGAAGACAGAAAAGTATTTTCAAATTGCCCTTTCCAAAGTTCGAAATGTAATTAAGAAATGGCAGTTAACAGGAACAGTGGTGATCAAGATAAGATCTGGAAGACTAAGCAAAATTTAGTGAGAGCTGCCCGTAGGATTTCTAGAGAGGCAAATGAGAACCCCTGCTTGACTGCAAAAGACCTACAGGAAGATTTAGCATACTCTGGAGCTGTAGTACTTTGTTCTACTGTTCAGAGACACCTGCATAAATATGGCCTTCATGGAAGAGTGATCGGAAGAAATCCTCCCCTGCGTCCTCACCATAAAACTCAGCATCAGATGTATGCAAAAGAACATCTAAACAAGGCTGATGCATTTTGCAAACAAGTACTGTACTTTGATGAAGTTAAAATAGAACTCTCTGGCCACAATGATCAAAGATATGTCTGGAGATAAAAGGGCACAGAATTTCAGGAAAAGAACATCTGGCCATCCATTAAGCATGGGGGTGGATAAATCATGCTTTGGGGTTGTCTTGCAGCCAGTGGCACGGAGAACATTTCACGGGTAGAGGGGAAGAATGGATTCAATGAAATTTCAACAAATTCTTGATGCAAACATAACACCATCTGTAAAAAGCTAAAATTGAATAGAGGATGACCTCCCCTGATCTGAATGTCATTGAAAATCTGTGGCTAGACCTCAAAATAGCAGTGCATGCAAGATGACCCAGGAATCTTACAGAACTGGAATCATTTTTGCAAAGAAGAATGGATGAAAATCCCTCAAACAAGAATTGAAAGACTCTTGGCTGGCTAAAACAAGCATTTACAAGCTGTGATTCTTTAAAAGGAGGGTACTACTCGGTACTTGCCATACAGGGAGCCAAACTTTGGCATCAGCCATTTTCAATTTTGTAATTTTAAAAATTTAAAAGATAAAAAATATATATATTCTTCCTAAAATATAAAGGAAATGTGTCATCTTTAACTTTAGAGATCATTACATCTTCAACTTGCTTAACTGTTCACAATAACAGTAATTTTGACCAGGGGTGCCCAAACTTGAACATGCCACTGTACATAACATAGTTATCAATATAAAATAGCTGGAGGTTCAATACCAAGTGACCCCATTGATCAGCTCAAATTTGATCTGGCAGCACCTGTATGTAAGCAAAGTGCGGGGCAGAACACAGCAGCCCCATACATTCCTTAAGGCACCAGTCCAGCATTTTTTTTACTGCAGCGCTGAAGTGGTGTTGCACTTAGTCTCATACTTACCAGCCATTGTCTTCAGCTGATACCGGCGTCACTCCTGTTAGTCTCCAGAAGTTTGTCACCTGCCAGATTGCTCCAATGCTTGCCTGGCGATCCGGAAGTAACAACTCAATGTAAGTCTATGAGAGCCAGAATGAGTACAGAACAAGGCTTATATACTGTAGACTTACACTGAGAGTTTGTTGTGACCATTGCCTCTGTCAAGTCAACAGTTGCGGTGGTAACGCAATAGAGTGGGACCGGAGTGGCTCCGGGAAGAGCTGAAGACAGCGACTGGTGAGTATAATACTAGGGGCAGGGAACTTAGATTAGTGGCACCACTCCAGCATTAAAATAAAAAATAACACTGACGTGGTGCTATAATTTCAGCTGCCAAGTACAGCTGTTTATCTCAGATTCAGTGGAGAAATTGCACATTTTCAGTACATTATATAGTAAAATGAATGCTGTCACTCAAAATTACAACTTGTCCTGAAAAAAAATCAAGTCATGGTCATGTTGAAGAAAAATTTAAAAAGTTAAGGCTTTTAAAACAAGGATAGTAGGGATGAGCGAGTCATGAAATATTCGGATTTGCTGTACTCGTTATTCGTAACGAGTAGCGAGTCCAATGTAAGTCTATGGGAAATGCGAGTAATGGGCAGAGAATGTGTGTGGGCGGAGAATGTGTGTGGGGGGTTCTGTAGGGCTGTGTATGTGCGCGGGGCTGTTCCAGGCTCTGCTGGCTCGAGCTCTGCCGGGACTGTGCCAGGGCTGTGCGGGACTCTGCCGGCTCGGGCTCTGCTGGCTGTGCGGGCATCGTCCGATGGGACTACTTGTCCCATCCAGCTACTGTATGCCTGCTACAGTGACAGCATTAGCGGAAGATGGGAAAGTAGTATTCCCATCATCGGGCTAATGTGGTGAATGGTAAAAAAAGAGACATACCGAAAATACAACATAATACAGTACATACACATAACATACAACACATAACATAGAGTACATACTCACCGCACACACCTAATTCCCCGAAGCCCTCGTCTCCTGCAAATAACATTAAAATAATAAACCAAACTATACTCACCTTTCCGATGCAGTCCCTCTTTAAAAACGAGTGTCCCACGATGGACACAGCAGAGCCCGGCACAGCCACACACACACACACACACACACACACACACACACACCTTCACAGACCCCTGCACACATTCTCCGCACATACATAGTCATAGCCTATGACTCATAGGCTATGACTATGACGCTGCGCGGCCAGCCAATCACAGTAATGCCACAACAAAGAAGGCCGCAGCGCTACTGTGATTGGCTAACACATGCCAGGCAGGAGATCCAAATATTGCGAGGCGAGTAGTGAAATTTACTCTCTAGGATTTGAGTACTGCGAGTACCGCATTACTCGCTAAATACCGAATCCTAACGAGTATACTCGCTCATCCGTAAAGGATAGGAAAAATTGAAACAAAAACATTTTTGGCCAGTCAGGAAGAGGTTAAATCAGGTTTTTATATTAAATGCATTTCTTAAATAATTCTTCCAGAAACAGAGATGTTTTGCACAGTGGTATTTACAAACTCTAATCTCACTCTAAATTGCTTATAACGCAATCCCATTTCATCCTACACTGTATGTCTCCTGTAAATTTAGTCTGCGATCAGTGGAAGTAATGTAACGCAGTCACCTATGAGCAAGGCTGGAGAATGCAATAGCTGCACTGCATTTCAGATCAACAAGGCACCAGCTCAGAAAAAAGGGCTGTGAGTACTTTGGGGGCACTCCCAGACATAATTGAAGTACTAACGAGATTGAGGTTAGATTTTGACTGTCATTTCGAATTTTGTTGCTAGGAAACAAGATGTTATGTCAGCTCTCAAAAGGAGCGGTCTCCTCCTGAAATAGTATTATAGAAGCCCCAAATTATATCAGCTGCAGCCCATTTGTGTAGAGGATGAGGCTGCTCATTTGTATTGCAGGGTTTTGTCCTTTTCTGTTCGGCCTGAGCAGTGACGTATTTTTACATTTTTTTTTACATTAAATTCCCTGTAATACTTTCCATGCATCTATTCAGCCCTGAGATGGTAGCATGTTTAGCTATTTTACAGAACAATTGCCTACTGTCTGCCCTTCCTGTGGATTAGAAACAGCACAAATCCAGGTGACACTGTTACTATCTAGGATCGTGTCCAGTAGGTAATGTCCTCTATTAAAGTGTCATACAGCGATAATGCAAAGTATGTTGGAATTTTAGTATGGAACCAGTTGAGTTTTTTTCATAATATGTTTTTTATTGTCCTTATGGTGCCAAATAACATAAAAGGGCAATGTCAATTAGAGTTATGACTGAAAAAGCAGTCAGAAGATGACCTGGTGGGCTGCTTCTGTGCTTATCTTTCAGCTTCAATAATATAATGCATTCATTGCTCAGTAACTTGAATCTTATCTGATATGGTCATCCACATGGATGGTCACATCAGAAATATATCCGGAAGGTTGGACAACTTGGTAAGATTGAGGCTAGAAAGCATTAAGATGGAATAATTGTCAGACAGAAGATCTTTCATCTGACAATATTTTAGGCTGGAGTCACACTAGCGTATCACATGCGATATCCTAATGACCCTCAGCTCCAGCTCTGCTGTGAGAATGAGCCGTGTCAGTGCTCTGTGCTCTGATCCTCTCGCATGAGAGGATCACAACACAGCTGCGGAGGAGACGGGAGAAATGAATTTCTCCATCTCCTCCATTGCCAGTCTCCTCGAGAATCGCACTACACTTGGGTGATATGATTCATGGGTGCAATTGCACCTTGCTGCCGAATCAGCATGAGAAAATAATCACAGATGTGCACTGCCCCATAGGTTAACATTCATCAGAGTACAATCTGATTTTTTATCGGATTGCACTCGTCCGATTACATTGTAAGTGGGTGTGAGCCCTTAGGGTGGCTGATTACCCCAATATCATCTCTATAGAGTCAGAAAACTCTGGTGCATCTGTAAGGAGATGGACCAGCTGCTGAGTTACCCCTGAAGACATCAATAATACTGTGGTGTAGAATGTGAATAATGTTTTGTTCCTGATATGGTTCCTTGTTATAACAATTGTAATTCCCCTGTGGGCTACAGTAATAACTAACAGTCACAAGATGTAGGTGAAGTTTGCCAAGTAATACAATAGGCATAAAGTTAGTTGAGGGTTAACAGCCAGCCCAGACTGGGGAGGGGGAATTGACGGTAAGTGGCAAGTCCAGGAAGTGACAGTCAGTCAGTGCTGAGCAGAGAGAATTGATAGGCTCAGAACTGGGGCTGCTAGGGACAGCGTGAGCCCAGAACCTTGGGCCAGTGGGAACCTTGAGATTGACGTCAGGGCCCGGGGGCACACTCCTTCTGTGAAGCTGCAGGAGAAACTGGACTCAATAGTGAGAAGCGGAGTGAGATGGAATTCAGATATACTGCTAGAAAAGGAGAAGATCCCCTAGAACTAGAAGAGATACTAAAAGGGTTGTTCTACCTATATCGGGAACTAGGGCTGAAGTTGTATCCGGTAACTGTGGGAAAAATAACAACCTGTTGGGCCTTATCCACTATATCTGCCTGTAAATACTGTAAATACTGCCATTCACCAAGTGAAGTTGATTGCGGGTGTGGTCCGGGTCTAGCTGAACAGTTCCGATGGGCAAAGATGTCATGGTCGGCTGTGGAAGCTGATGGGCCTCGTCCTTCAAATGGTGTCTGAAGGACGACTTCATGGAGGAAGTGATTGCTTCCCTGTCCATGGGATCCTGGTGCCGAGTGAGAAGGCATCATCCTGAGAGGAACCAGTTCCTGTAACAAGCCCTGCTGGGGTCAGGAGAGTTACAGACATCCGGCCTGATGCTAAAGTGCAGCCACGTGATCTGGTGGTGAAGGTCATCGGGTCCCCTAGAGAAGAGCCAGAGGACCAGTGAGGAAAATGGAGTCTGATGTTGAAGTACACATGCTTGTTTCATATTTGTCTGGAGCAACTTGGAACGCGCGGTAGACGAATGCTTCGTTGCGTCTAGAACCCATCTGTCCAGTACTTCTTATTGTTGGCTGTGGATGGCCGAAAGTTTAGTTTGTCCCTTTATTATCTCCCCATTGGTTGAAGGACTTTGCGCTGCAAGAGGGTTCTACATTCTTCTCTGGGTACCTTGCCATCCCAGTTGGGGACTTTGTCCCAAAACACCTATGGATTTTGTTCTATATGGACTGTGTACCCATTCTATGGGCTGGTGGGGAACAATGGACTGTACCTCCCATGCACTGTGTCCTGATCATACGAACCAATGTTTGGGGGAGTGGAGGAAATGGAGAACCTGATGTTCCAACCAGGTCAGGAACCTTGAGGACTGTGCCCTTGGACAGGGAGGGCTGTTGTTGCATTGGCCTATGACAAATATAAACATGGACACTTGGTTCCAGGGTCCAAAACTTGTGGGACCATTGTCATTTTGACCCAAAGAAACAGGAAAGAAAACATCTGCCTTCTGGAGAGGCAGAGAATGTTTGTTTCTGTTTGGTTTTATGCATTGGTGTCTTGCAGGTTTACAGGATGGTCAAGGACGACCATCATTAAAAAAGGAGGAAATTTAAGGAGATGGATCAGCTGCCATGTTCCCCCTGAAGACATCAATGCTACTGTCTTGTAGAATGTGAATAATGTTTTGTTCCTGATATGTTTCCTTGTTATAACAATTGGAACTCCCCTGTGGGCTGCAGTAATAACTAACAGTCACAAGACTTAGGTGAAGTTTGCCCATTTATACAACAGGCATAGAGTTAGTTGAGGGTTAACAGCCAGCCCAGATTGGGGTGTGTGAACTGAAGGTTAGTGGCAAGTTCAGGAAGTGACAGTCAGTCAGTGTGTGCTGATCTGTGAGAATTGATAGGCTCAGAACTGGGGCTGCTAGGGACAGTGTGTGTCCAGAACCTCAGGCCAGTGGGAACCTCGAGTCACCAGATGTCACTGTCTAGAATGTAGGTGACGTTTGCCCAGTAACACAGGTATAGAGTTATTTGAGGGTTAACAGCCAGCCCAGATTTGGGTCCGGGGGCACACTTGGTGTGCAATGATGCAGGAGAAACTGGACTCAAATAGTGAGAAGCAGAGTGAAATGGAATCCAGATATACTGCTAGAAAAGGAGAAGATTCCCTAGAACTATGATAGAAAGTAAAAGTTTGGTTGTTTTTATGAACCTCGTGTCTCGTGGATTAATTGCTGCCCTGATTCTAGAAGAAGGATCCCTGGAGTCAGAGAAGAGGCCTGTAGCCCTAAAGTAAGTATGATGCACCTCATACACAGCAGTACACCGGGACTGAGACACGAGGTGTCTGTAGGATGCCAAAGCAAGTCGGATCAGAAGCTTGCCCAAGACTACCTCGCTTGGGCAGCTTACATATCATAGCTGAAAAAGACATGAATAGTCCAACCTGTCTGGTTAATTTTTTCTTTGAGAGCAAACACTTCTCAGTGTTTTTTATGTTTATATTAGCCAGACCTTCATTTTGTTCAACTTGAGCTGCAAATCCCCTATATAAAAAGAGAACTAATTGATACATTTCTGACTGCCTACTGCTACTGCCAGATTGAATTTAGGAACTTTTGGCAAACTGGGAACTCAGTATTAAAACATTATAAAACATAAAACACGAAGCGGTAGCTACAAACCTTCTAAATTTATTTATTCCACTATATTAAGTTCTGTAACAGAAAAATAGACCTTCAACTACTATAAAAAGTATAAAGATATATTGAGAAATTAATCATCAAAGATAGAATTTAGAAACTTTTTAGTAAAAACAAAACACAATTATTTGAGCTAATTTTTTCTGACAGGTCCAAAGGGGCAAAAGTTTATAATTTCTTACGCCTTTTTCAAATGTCATTTTGTCACATGTAAAAAAAATCTGAGTTTTATAAGTGTCTTTTATCAGAGTTTCATCAGCGTTTGGTCAAAGTTTTAGCATTTTTTTTCTTCAAATCTTGCACTGGGGTCCATCGAACTCTAGTTACGCCACTGCTCTATTGCATGCAACCACCTAGTTCAAATGTGAGCAAAATGCTTTAATTATGGGAAAAATTTCATATATAACTGGAAATTTTGACTACAAGAAATACAAAGTTCTTGCCGGTCAACAGCAGGCTGGAACACATGCCAACATAAAATTTGACAAATCAACAACTAATTACATTACACTAATCCTTTAAATGAATGTGTGAATTAAAAAAAGTAATCTAGTTGTCTTCATTGTTTTTTGTTCGAGGTATTTTTTTGCATGATCTTGAAATATTGTAAGGCTAAGTGCACACGTTCAGGATTATTTGCGTTTTTTTCACAGCAAAAAATGCGTAAAAAACGCATGAATAAAGCATCCTATTATTTAGAATGAATTCCGCAATTTTCGTGCACATGGTGCGTTTTTTTCTGCGAAAAAAACGCATTGCGGAAAAAGAAGCAACATGTTCATTAATTTCGTGCAATTCTAGCGTTTTTCCCGCTATATTATTGACCTAGAAAGTTCAGGGAAAAATCGCGGTAAAAATGCGCAATATCTGCTCAGAAACGCACAAAAAACGCACAAAATCTGCACAAAAACGCACGTTTTTACTGCGAAAAAAGTCCGGTTTTGCTCAGGAAAATTCTGCACACATTCCTGAACGTGTGCACTTAGCCTAAATATTCTGCAGAAAACAAAGCAGTTAATTTCTTGCTGAATGATTGCATCTTCTAATAGTCGTAGTCGAATAGGCCATGTCTATTTAGCCAATGGTGTGCTTTAACAACGTTGTGTTCTACAACACACATGACACAGCAGGGAGACTTCTGCTGCTGCCCGAACCAGAATAGTTAGGCTATGTGCACACAATCAGGATATAGCAGCATTTTGAACGCAGCGTATTTCGGCTGCATCTAAAATGCTGCGTTCTAATCACGCAGGTAAATCAGCACGTGTTCATTGAACCAGGCGGATTTACCGCATGTAATGAATGGCTATGGGTGAGACTACGCAACGTCACCACTGCAAATAATTGACAAGCTGCGGCTCTTAAACCCACACTGTGGGTGACTTTACGCAGCGTCAAATAGAAAGACAGTGGACATAATAATGCGGTTAACCTGCAGATTAACCCAATATCTGGAGATTAACAGCGTTATTTCTGGTGACAAGATCCCTTTAACGAGTGCACTGCTTTTTCATATTAAGCAGCCGTATTTATCACACCAAGACAAAACTAAATGCACTGCAGGATACATTTATGCATGATTTTCATCTTTTTTTTTGCACATTTTTTACCTTTTGCAGGATGCAGCCAGGCCCTTCAATGTAGTAAATAGAAAAAATTGGAGTCCGTTTGAACAGGACTGGATTTTCCTTTTATTTTATTTTTCAAAAGAAATTATAGTGCATACAAAAGAAAATTTTCATGATCAACATGACCCAGTCGACGCGTTTCGACTGCACTAAGCTGTCTTACTCATGACTAGTGTTGAGCGATACTGCTCGATATCGAAAAATATCGGATCGGAATGGTATAACCGATATCACTAAATATCGCCGATATCCGATTCCGATAGCGGAAGTCCCATGTAAGTCTATGGGAACAAAATATCGCAACAAAAAAAACCCTTTCTTTCGTTGTAAACACAAAATATACACACATAGAATACATATATATATATATATATATACATGTCATTGTGACATATATATAAGCATATATTTATAGTTTATACACTTCTACATAGTAAAATAGACTCTGTGCTTGAGAATTGCTAAAATCATCAGAGAATGTATTTGCCATTTTTCCGCCATATCTGCGTCACGACGAGGCACTGGTGAAGAAGAAGGGCGTGCTCTTCGTGGGTGTACACTCACTCAGTGGCGTGAAAACGATGGCCGACCAGTGTAAATGTTACTGCAATGTAAGATCGTGCCCCACAGCTCTGGAGTTCCGCCTCCTCATCCTCCTCAGTGTGCGGAAACTAACACGAAGGTCCCGCCTCCCTACAAAAGAGGGGCCCTCTCCAGATGCTAATGACACATGTGACTTGGCAGAGATGGCTAATGGACAAGAGCAGAAGTGTGAAGGGATGGAGCAGTCAGAGCTCTCCCCCCACGGAAGCGACCCGATCGCCACGGAATCACCGTTGGGCACCCGGCCTGTAAACCCTCCTACGCTGCAAGAAGCGGAGGATACCCTAAGAGGCCTGGCCCGGCACCGGGAGGAGGTCGCCAGGATGGAAGCGAGCTGGCGTGCCCTAAAAATAAACTTGGAGCGGCGCCAATCCCTCTTACCTGAAGTGTCTGTACCGGAAGGTGAGGCACCCGTTCTAGTAGAGGAGCCCTTGCAATGTGATCCGGTTGACGTTGTCGCAGTGGAGGCACCCGTTCCTGCAAAAACCACAGCACCGTCAGCACCCCAGATCCCGCTGTCTGCCCCCGTCGCTGAGACAGAAGAAGCGACACCCGTCCTCATGGAGGAGGCCGAGCAGGCACCAGAGGTCTACCTGTCTGTACCGGAGCCCCGACTGTCATCTGATTTAGAGCCGTCTGCTTCCTCCGCAGGGGAGCGCCGCCAGGACTGGGGGGCGCCAGGAGAGCTGCCGCAAACCGGACATCGCAAGCTGCAGTGGAGTGGTGGAGACATGGAGCTGCTGGTGGAGGAGAATTTCAACCGGCGTCAGGAGGAAGAGTGGAGACGTTGGGAGCGGGAAGCAGAGCGACAAAGGGAGCAGCGAGAAACCCAAAAACTTCGCCAACGTCAGGTGGAGAAGGACCGGGCAGATAAGGACCGGACGAGAAAGGATAAAGGAACCCTGAGGGAGCCGCGGCGTAAGGATGCAGTACGGAGCTTTAAATTGAAAGGTGGTTGGGGCTTCATCCAGGAGCCTGGACTTTATTTAGAAGTTTTTGTGACCCGGCGGGACGTGGAGACTCACCTCCCAGAAGGACACCCGGGGAGGGACCTGTTGCCAGGAGACTTGGTGACTTACACCCGACACTGGGGTTACAATGGGTGGTACGCCCTAAATGTTACCAGGTGCGACCCCTACTCCCCAGAGTGTCAGGAACCTGTGAGACCCTCGGAGCCTTCAGCCTCCCACATCCAGGCCTCTGCAAAAGTGCCCACCCCACGCCGTAAATCTCCACAGCCTCCCTCAGTGGTCTCCTCAGCAGCCCCAGCTATGGACATGATAACTATAGCTGGCCCGTACCCGGCGCCTGTTAGGCCCCCTGGGGTTCGTTCAGTCCGGGACATAGGGTTCCAGACCCGGAGGGAGATGAAAGAGGTGGCCACACAGACCCAGATAGCGGGTCACGACTTGACTGTACAGGCCACACGACGTCATCAGGTCCTGGTGGTCCTTGGTGCCTCGGATGTTTGGCAAGCATCAGAAGAGTACCAGGTGGTACCTGGAACACCCCGGCCAAAGAAGTATAAATAACCCGGACAGGGTCCCTGTATGTAAATAGTTAAATTGTTGATAAATAGTTAAATTGTTGATGTACCCGGACGGGTGAATGTTCATAAAAAAGTTTTTTAATTTAATAAAAAAAAAAAAAAAACATTTTTCATTACTTTTATTACAGTCTCATCCTGCGACGCCATCGATCTCCTGTAAAAAAATGAAAAAAAAAAAAAAAAGTATATCACCTGACCGACGCAGTCCATAGTAACGAGTGTCCCACGACGATCCAGCTCTGCTACATCAGAATGACAGGCAGAGCCTGTCATCCCGGCGCAGCACAGCTGATTACCTGCTTCCCCGGCGGTGACGTCATCGGACTGGTTTACGGCCGGGATTACCCTGCAGTCACTGGCTGCAGTTATCGCGAAAAACTGCATGTGACCGCCAGGGAGAAGATAATGGCGGCCTCAAGCAGTCCAGGACGTGACCGCCGGAGATCTTCTGCCAGGTAAGTGCCGCTGACTCCTGACAGACCCGACCGACGGACACTCACAGTGACAGTGACAAATCCGATTCCGGTATTCGATATGACGAAAATATCGGTATTCGGAATCGAAAGGCCGATACAGCTAATATCGGCCGATATCCGATATTTGCAGTATCGTATCGCTCAACACTACTCATGACTCATTGTTGGCTTGGGGAATTGGGGTGTCTGTCCCTGTAAGGTGCACTTATATAATGCTGGACAGCCTGCCTGATCTGATAGTATGGGTGTCACTAATAGGCTGTAAACCAGACACTGTGCACTACACTTATCGGTGTAGCATTTGTAATACCACTGGCTCCATGAATGGTAGATGTGTCAGTGGTTATTTCATCAGTGTTTTATTTAGTTTTCTGAGAGTTGATTTTGTAGAGTGGCAGGGGGCGGTAGTCTTGGGCGAGGAACTGACTCCCAGCGCCTCGGCACATTACATGGAAGGTCCTGGCTGGGTGTGTGGACTTTGTTAGTGCAGACTGAGTGTTCATGCAAGTCGTATGCTGCCACTGTCCTCAACTATCCAGGACCATAAGACAAATCGAGAGATCAATAGTTTATCTTAAACATTAGTTCTTTACTTAATGGTTCCAAGAGTTCCTCAGTTACACCTTCACACACGGGATAGCAGGCACATACAGTAACTTCAAATACATTCCAGTTTCACAGCACATCATCAGACACAGTTTCAGTTCCCGCTGGGTTGTTCCCAATGTTACTGGTCCTAGGAGTTTCAGCACGACCCAACACAACAGTACCGTTTGTGACTGTCACGTTCCTTTCCAGTGGTTCCACATCTAGTCTTCTTAACTGTCCCATCATGACCAAAATAAAGCCTTGTGCTCCCAGATGCTTGGGGACAAACCGCTCGGGAAGCTGACTACGCTCACATGCCAGTGTAGCTAACTCAGTTATTTGACGGTTAAGGGGCCTGCTCCTTAGTCTGTACTCTCGCTTCTTTAGTCTAGGGCCTATCATTAGAGGGTCAGTCTCCAGCCCTCCCATTGTTCTCATCCAATACTTAAACCACAGCTTGAGGATCACGCTATCTTCAGTCCGGTCTCCTTCTTCTAATGCCACAAGTCACCCAATGCATATGGCCTTGTCAGCCTACGGACTGCTTCAACACCAACTTTAACTACCTTGAGGAACCGTCTCTGTCCCTATATATACTAATCTCTCCCATTTCAGGCTAGCCCAACAATCTCAGTCCCTGCAGTTTGTTGCTGGGCAGAACGTTCTTCTAAAATGAACTCTAAACATTCCTACAGTCAAACTACACATATCTAAAGCATTACATTACTTATCTTACGTTACTACACACTGTACAGGAACACATTACATTATCAATGCCTATCACACGCCATATCACATAACATTTACTTACAATAATGCTATGTGCACACGTTCAGGATTTTCTGAGTTTTTTTGCATTTTTCTGTGATTTTCCATGGCAAAAACACTTAAAAAATGCATGCATGAAGCATCCTATTATTTAGAATGAATTCCGCAATTTTTGTGCACATGGTGCGTTTTTTTCCGTGAAAAAAAGTATCGCGGAAAAAAACGCAGCATGCTCATTAATTTCACTGAAAAGTTGTGGATTTCCCGCTATATTATTGACCCTAGGATGTTCAGGAAAAAAACGTGAAAAATCAGCAAAAGACCACGTAAAAAACACACAAAAACCGCGGAAAAAACGCGTCCGGATTTCCTGGGAAAAAGTCCGGTTTTTCTCAGGAAATTTCTGCAAACATTCCGCAACGTGTGCACATAGCCTAAGAAGCAAGACATTATTCACAGTACACAACAAAAACACGTTTGGTGTATTCAGGAGTAGGAATGCAATAGCCATTGTTCACCTCACCAACCTTACACTTTCACATAGTGCAAAAGCACAGTAAAAACACATAATTCTTACTGCGATATTGAAAAAATCACTGCCATAAAAGGTGCAGGTTTTCTGTGATTTTTCAAAGTGCACGGTGGCTCAGTGGTTAGCACTGCAGCTTTGCAGCACTGGGGCCTGGGTTTAAATCCCACAAAGGACAACATCTGCAAGGAGCTTGTATGTTCTCCCCGTGTTTGCATGGGTTTCTTCCAGGTTCTCTGTTCTTCTCTCACTTTCCAAAGACATACTGATAGGAAATCTAGATTGTGAGCCCCAATGGAGACAGTGATGATAATGTATGTAAAGCGCTGCAGAATATGATCGCGCTTTATAAGCAAAACATAATAATAATAAAATAATAATATCAAAGTGTTGAATGTAATGTTTATTCAGAAGTGGCAAAATTATTGGAGAGATTTCTGCTACTGTGCCATTCATTTGATTCATCTGAATGGAGCATTGTCTCAAAACAAGCGCTTTCCAATGAAGGGCACTGATTTTCAGTCAGAGAAATTTCTGCAAAATACTGTACAATCCACATGTTGATATTACTTTACTCAACTTACTTTTTCTCGCAGTGAAACATGCAGCCTTCTATCCTTATTTGTAAGTACATTCAGCTAGCAAATTCTAGAAAATTTTCTTTTTCCAAAAATTGTTACCACATATTATTGGACACAAAGAACAAATAGGAGTATACAGTCCAAAATCATATTAAAAAGTATATGTTTATTAAACATCCATTCCATAACAATACATACAAACTATGATCAGGTAATGATGGCTCTAGGGATCTACCTATATAAATACATAAAGTGCTTCAGTGCCAAAAATACACACATATTTGGCAAATATATAAAATATAAAATACCAAATGTCAGAAGTAATCAAATGCAAGTACATACATAAATATTGGGATACATTAAACCCCCCATTAGTACTGCTTACCCATAATGTGCAGAGACTGGACCCAAGCCAGTTTATTCCCCTACCTTCACACCCCTGTGCTTTCCTCTGTTACATGTGAGTGAATATTTTGTATGTCTGGAGTTTTCTGTTAACCCTTGTTTGTGTAACCTTGGTTGTCATGTTGGTGTACTACGGTGCACAATAGCACCCCTCTTCTCTGGGTGAAGGAAGAGAATAGACAGAGGGCTAACTTAGGAGATAAGGCAAGGGCTGAGGCTCAGGCATCTTCACCTTCAGAAGTATCCCGAGGAGTAGGGAGAGCTAGGGTGCCCCCTACTGTAAGGGACAGGGAAGCTGACAGTGTGTCATGACACACTGCCTAAATTCAGCAATCGTTGCCTAGTTTTTGTGTATAAACACTATTAAATCGGTACCGATATGTGAGTTCACTCACATTAAATGCAACTGCAATGAAACATGCAATTTAGAGGGGGAATTTGTTGACTGTGATACAAAACTCAGGAATAGAGGTTACTCCCCCTGCACTCTTAATAGAGCTAAGGAAAATGTGAGACAGAAAAATCGCACAGATTTACTTAATAATACATACCGAAACATTGATAAATAAGATGACAAACCAGTGTTATCTATACGATATAGTCCACAATTTAATGACATCAAGAAAATTAAATTCAAATATCTTCCTCTATTGGAGGAAGACAACATCTTTTCAAAGATTTTGAGCTTGGGATGCTCTGTGGTGGCAAAAGGGCAAAAACTGTGGGAAGTACCTTTCAAGCCAGCCCCCTAATACTAAATCTGATCGGCATACCTGGCTTGATTGTAAAGGTTTCTTCAGATGTGAAGAAAGCCGGTGCAGGTTTTGCAAATTTGTACAAGAGACTAAACACTGTGACAGTTCAGATGGCTCAAAACATTATGTATTCAATATCTGAACTGTAATAGTGTAATGTTACCTATGTTATTAAATGTACTATATGCAATAAATGATATGTTGGTTGCACTTCCTGGAATCTAAAAAAATGTATATCGGAACACTTGACAGACATTTATAGTACCTCTGATTCTTTCCGCGCGATGTCACAGGCGTCCACTTTGTACAACAGCACCAACGGGACACTTCCTCGCTTCAGGTACATGCAATGAAAAGAGTTCCATCTTCCTCAAGAGGAGGCGATATTAGGAAACATCTCCTCGATCGTGAATCATTTTGGATGTCTAACTTAAATACGGGTACTTAATTTGTGCAAGGAACTACTGTTTCACTATTAATGTCAAAATTTGGACTTTTTCTGTTTATGTGTGATTGATTAGTGCTTCTGTGCCAATTGTAGTGTGTCATTGCCTAAACATATTCTATTGCACTTTTTATGCCACTTTATTGCGTTTTATTTGTGGTTTATTCCACATATGTATTGCATGTTTTTTGCAATTTCTTCTGTGTTTTTGTACAGATTTCTTTTGTTTGCGTTTTATCATGTTACTCTCATGTGAGGGGTTGGTTTTATTAGGTCATGTGACCTTTTGGGGGTGTTAAAGTGTTTCCTTTTTGTATAAATTGCTGGATGATCATTGTCAATGCAGCTCTGACAAAGAACACTACCAGTGTTCGAAATGCGTTGCGGTGATCATGGGTACTTTGTCATTTTAATACTTTTTCAATAAGTTCAAATCTTATCCAAAGCTGGACCTCTTCATTTCTTCAATTGTTGCCTCTCAAGCAGTCCCTTGGAGTCCGCGCTTCCACACGACTTACGCAGGGTGAGCTAGTTTCCTTTTTTTCTGGAATTCTCCAAACTGGCACAAAATACTTGATAAATTCTACCCTATGTGCCAGCTTATATGACACATCATCAAGCTAATGCTCTTAATGCAAATTTCTATTACCTTATTCAAATAACAGACAAATGTGGATAGACAAATACATATATAAATAAAAAGGTTAAAGAGAGATAGGTAGACAGATAAAAAGAGAGATTAATAGATTCGAAAAAATAATAGACATAGATACAAAGTTACATGAATAGATAGACAGACATATAGAGACAGATCGATCTGTGAAATAACACATATTACTATATACGCTATATTTAATGTACTCACTGTGCAAGACTTCTTGTAGGATGCATTAAATCACATAAATCTGTCATTGACATTTTAAAGATTTATAACATTAAGCCTGGTGGCGTTAGCTATGAGATGAGCATGTCGTGGTTAGCTTTATAGGATATCCACTTATCATCTGATGTAACCAGAGCTGCAATATATTTTTCTCCTATATCTTTTTGACAATGTAGACAGCATAAACCAACCACAAATCTTTTTGGAAATTTCACTTTTTATCCACCCTGTCTTGCAGAGATTTGCTTCATCAGCCTATTACCTGCTAGCAGATTATATATCAGGCAACTTCACCTCCCCGGTAGTTGGTTTCTAGTTGATTCTTTTGCTAGAATCCTGTTTATGTGTTTGTTTGTATGGATTGTCCCGTTATTGAAGTTATTGATGCGGCTTGTATAGTAGTGCTCAAAATAATAGCAGTGTGTTCAAAAACATGGGTTATTCACAAAATCTTTATACTAGTTTTTATTTGCATGCATTGGGAACATTGCACACTGTTTTCTAATTCAAAACATGAAAAGAAATGTAAATAATGTTTAACTACTTTACAGAAAATAAAAAAAATGAACATTGAGCTGTTATAAAAAATAGCAGTGTTTGCATTTGTCTTAATAAACTCACAATATGTACTTTTCTATTTAGGATTTAGCATTCCTGTGAGTCACTGATATAATATTTAGTTGTATACCCACAGTCTTTTTTAGAACTGCTTCACATCTATGTTGCATAGAGTCAACTAACTTCTGGCACCTGTGAACTGCTATTCCAGCCCTGGATGCTGTCACAAGTGTTCTATGGCTTGAATGCAGAGTTTGGGAGTTGTCTGATGAACTGTCTGCGGCCTTTGGACCCCCCAAAAAACAATTTTACTTTCATCAGTCCACAAAATGTTTCTCACTTTCTCATTAGGCCAGTTGATGTGTTTTTTGGCAAATTGTATCCACTTCAGTACATGTCTTTTTCTTTTAACAGTGGGACTTTGCGGGGACTTCTTGCTAAGAGATTAGCTTCACACAGGTGTCTTCTGTCCCAGTACTCACAGGTAACTTGAGACTGTCTTTGACTATACTAGAGCTGATCAATGGCTGAGTCTTTGCCATTCTGGGTATTCTTCCATCCATTCGAGTAGTAGTCTTCTGTTTTCTTCCACTTCTCTCTGGTTTGTCTTAATAAACTCACAATATGTACTTTTTTATTTATTATTTAGCATTCCTGTGAGTCACTGATATAATATTTAGTTGTATACCCACAGTCTTTTTTAGAACTGCTTCACATCTATGTTGCATAGAGTCAACTAACTTCTGGCAACTGTCAACTGTTATTCCAGCCCAGGATGCTTTCCCTACAACCCACAATTTTTTGGTTTGTTGGCTTTGCCTCAAAAACAGAATTTTTTATGTCACCCCACAAGTGTTCTATCGGATTAAGGTCCAGGGATTGGGCTAGCCACTCCATAACCTCAATTTTGCTGGACTAGAACCATGATTTTGCTCATTTACTGAAATGTTTAGGCTCTTGTTGAAACACCCAATTCAAGGGCATATCCTCTTCAGCGTAAGGCAACATGACCTCATCAAGTATTTTAATATATGCAAACTGGTCCATGATCCCTGGTATATGGTAAATTGGTCCGGCACCTCAGTAAGGCCTCTTTCACACTTCAGTTGTGCGACGTCCGCCAAAGAGTGAAAATGGCGGATCCGCCAGAAAAGTGCAAAAACGGATGCAAGCGGATGACTTTTCTGACGGATCCGCCATGAACTTTTCTACCCGGAAAATAAAGGTGCGCATGTCCGGACCGAGGAGAGAGAAAGAGAGAGACCCCGGATAGTGTTGTCAGCATTTTCAATGGTTTTCAATAGAAGCGACGGATCCGCTGGCGGATTCCGTCAAAGACGGATGCCAGCGGATCCGCCGCCCATAGGCGGCCATTATACAAAATGGCGGATGCGGTGGATCCGCCATAGTCTGCCATTTTGGCAGACCAAAAAACGTTGCATTGGACGTTTTTCTGAAACGACAGACGCCAATGTTTTGGCGGATCCGTCCAAAAACGGACCTAACGGACGACCATCCGTCAAAATCCGTCACTAATGCAAGTCAAAGGGAAAAAAACAGATCCGCAAAAAAAAAATGGTGGATCAGTTTTTTCTTCACATTTTGACGGATTTTGACTGACATCGCACGACTGAAGTGTGAAAGAGGCCTTAGAGAAACATGTCTATATCATGATGCTTGCACCACCATGCTTCACTGTCTTCAGAGTGTACTGTGGCTTGAATGCAGAGTTTGGGAGTTGTCTGATGAACTGTCTGCGGCCTTTGGACCCCCCAAAAAACAATTTTACTTTCATCAGTCCACAAAATGTTTCTCACTTTCTCATTAGGCCAGTTTATGTGTTTTTTGGCAAATTGTTTCCACTTCAGTACATGTCTTTTTCTTTTAACAGTGGGACTTTGCGGGGACTTCTTGCTAAGAGATTAGCTTCACACAGGTGTCTTCTGTCACAGTATTCACAGGTAACTTGAGACTGTCTTTGACTATACTGGAGCTGATCATTGGCTGAGTCTTTGCCATTCTGGGTATTCTTCCATCCATTCGAGTAGTAGTCTTCTGTTTTCTACCACGTCTCTCTGGTTTGGCTTTCTACAGCTCTGGCAAAAATTAAGAGACCACTGCACAGTTTTATAAAAATCAGCTTCTCTACATGTCTAACAGCCATTCTATTCCAGTGTCAGTTGAATTCCAACCAGAGTACACCTCATTCCACTTAATGTGCTTCTGATTAGGTGATCACCTGAACCAAATCTTATTTAACCAAGGAAAGTATAAAAAACACTGATGTGGTGTTCACAATCCTCTTGCAATAGTACAAGCTGGATGGCAAAACAAGTGTTAGTAATATCCCAAAAGTAATGGGAATGAAAAAATAACTTTTAACCATGCCAAAGGCGTTGAAAAGAAACGTCTTAAGTGAGGAAAAAAAGGGCTCAATTCTGGCTTTACTAGCAGAGGGATACAAAGAGCATTATGTTGCCTCCATCCTTAAAATTTCTAAGATGGCAGTCCATTACAACAAGGTCAAGCAGCAAACATTGGGGACAACAAAGCTACAGATTAGAAAAGGGCGAAAACAACTCTCCACTGCCCGGGATGACCATCATCTTATTAGAATGACACTCAGCAACCTCAGGATGACAGCAAGTGACTTACAAAAGGAATGGCAAATGGCAGCTGGGGTGAAGTGCACGGCAAGAACAGTTTGTAACAGGCTCCTAGAGGCAGGGCTCAAGTCATGTAAAGCTAGAAAAAAGCCTTTCATCAATGAGAAGCAAAGGAGTGCCAGGCTGAAGTTTGCCAAAGACCATAAGGATTGGACCATAGAAGACTGGACTAAGGTAATCTTCTCTGATGAGTCTAATTTTCAGCTTTGCCCAACACCTGGACGTCTAATGTTTAGACGGAGACCTGGAAAGGCATTCCAGCAATAGTGTCTTGCACCCACTGTGAAATTTGGTGGAGGATCAGTGATGATCTGGGGATGCTTCAGCAAGGCTGGAATTGGGCAGGTTAATCTTTGCGAAGGACGTATGAATCAAGCCTCACACAAGGTTATCCTGGAAAAACAGTTGATTCTTTCTGCTCAGGCAATGTTCCCCAACTCTGAGGACAGTTTTTTCCAGCAGGACAATGCGCCATGCCACACAGCTAGGTCAATGTGTGGATGAAGGACCACCACATCAAATCCCTGTCATGGCCAGCCCAATCTCCAGACCTGAACAGCATTGAAAACCTCTGGATTGTAATCAAGTGGAAGATGGATAGTCACAAGCCATCAAACAAAGAAGAACTGCTTAAATTTTTGTGCCAGGAGTGGCATAAGGTCACCCAAAAGCAGTGTGAAAGACTGGTGGAAAGCATGCAAAGACACATGAAAGCTGTGATTAAAAATCATGGTTATTCCACAAAATATTGATTTCTGAACTTTTCCCGAGTTAAAACATTAGTATTTGTGTTTCTAAATGATTATGAACTTGTTTTCTTAGCATTATTTGAGGTCTGCAAGCACTGCATTTTTTGTTATTTTGACCATTTCTCATTTTCTGAAAATAAATGCAAAATTTATTGCTTGGAAATTCGGAGACATGTTGTCAGTAGTTTATAGAATATATTAAAAGTAGATAAACGGGCACCATCATAATCACCTTTAATTTGGGATCACCTATTGCATACCAATCAAATGTAATCCAAAAACACACCAAGAAAAAAAGTGTATGCAATAAAATGCTGGGATCACCAATAATACTTTTGAAATACAAAATCAATTTTATTATACAAGACAAAGCACTAGACAAAACACTGTATTAAAAACATTAAAAAGTCATAAAGACAGAAAAACTGGGTTACATCAATAGTTAGTGAAATACTACTGTAGCAATAGTCCAAGTGTCCGTACAAAAAGGTGTGCATGTTATCAGGCATAAATAAATAACCCTGATAGGACAGGGTGAAACAATGTATGCATGCTAATTATAAATATAAATAAAATATTACACAATATGCATGCTTATTGAAAAACAAATATCCACCACCCTAATTTATAACATCTTAACATTCAGGGATCCTACATGCCACAGCAAAAAGAAATCAAGATAACATGCTGTGCTAAATGCACTGTTCTAATCTCCCCAGAGAGATCCTTACCCCCAGCACAATCAGGGCCCGAGGAAGACACTAGTTAGTGTTGATACGCGTGGGTCGTGGGTGTCCACTTGGTCCGTGGTGTGTGGCTGTTATATTGATTGTGCTGGGGGTAAGGATCTCTGTGGGGAGATTAGCACAGTGCATTTAGCACAGCATGTTATCTTGATTTCTTTTTGCTCTGGCGTGTAGGATCCCTGAATGTTAAGATGTTATAAATTAGGGTGGTGGATATTTGTTTTTCAATAAGCATGCATATTGTGTAATATTTTGTTTATATTTATAATTAGCATGCATACATTGTTTCACCCTGTCCTATGACTGGCTGTTTTGCGAGTGGAGTTCTACCTAAGCATCAGACAGATAAAGAGGGACTTGAATAGAGTTTACAGCAGCAAGCAATAGCGCTAGAAAGGAGGCCTCACAACCCAATTGACTAAGGAGATTCCCAACTTGCTTTCAGGCTGACCGGCTCCAGAACCATCTGTAACCTGAGCCCCGGACTGTACCTACACTGCTCAGTAAAAGGGAAAGGAATCTTTCCTGCATTACCTGCCCTGTACCACACTCACTACCAACATTACCTTTAATACCCTAACTGCCCTGGGATACAGCTCTACCTGTGGAGAGCTTAACCATCTTTGCTGCTCCATCACCATCCCAGAGGATCAGCATTGCAGTGTCGGTCCCCTGACCGAATACCACGGGGCGTCACGAACACTTTATTACAAACTTTATTATCCCCTACATCATCAACCCCTTTTTTTTATTTGATGCTGAGGGCCACGGACCGGTTCACTGCCGCTGTGACACTGCCCCTTTAAGAAGTGGCCCGGCACCGAGTATCCCTACTGCCCTGGTGGGCGATCCAACTTGGCGTCACAAACAGGATGCGTACCCCGGGTTTGCCGGGTACTGTGTGCCATAAACTGTATTGAACTGGGTGAATTGCTGCCATTGCAGCGCCACGCGGGAATCAAAATGGGCATGACGTAGTGGGCGGAGCCAGAGAGAGCGAAAAGGGAAATGCTGTGTTCGCGGAGACAGTAGCTGGCAGAGGACAGGGAGCTGAGACCTGGAATCCTGGCGCGCACAGTTCATCCAGCCGACGGAGCAACAGCCTTGTAAGCCAGTGGAAACTCAGAGCCTGGCTAAGATTCACTAGGGTGGGAAGAAAATATCCAGCGCAGATGGAGATCTAGCAGCAGACGCCGCCGCAGCCCCATAGAGTTGCAAGATTCAGTGTCAGGCGCAGCTGCAGCCCCCATAAGACAGCAGAATCCGGCGGCCGATGCTGCAGTCCCTATAATGCCGATATCAATGCCATATATACCGGAAGCAGCCTGTCTACCACAATACTCAGGGGAGTCGCATACTCTGAGCGATTTCAAGGAGAGACTGTGCAGTTTATTTGAAGTGTATCCCCAAAAAGTAAGCATTCTCATTGGACAGTTAACTGGTGCAGCTCAAAGAGAAGTAAAGTCCTCACAGGACACTGATAAAGAGACTGTTAAGCAAATTCTGGCTAAGTTGAGGGGCATCTTTGACACCCGCACTGCAGCAGAAATAAAAATGAGGTTCTTTGGGTGCAAACAAAGGGTGCAGGACAGTATACAGGACTATGCTCTTAACCTTCAGGAGGCACTGCAGGCCGTAAAGCAGATTGACCAGACAGCGTGCAGGATGGAGACAGATTGCTAAAGGAACAATTTACTGAGGGACTCCTGTCCAACACCCACAGGACACAGCTGCGCATTATGGCCCTACAAAACCCTGATCTGAACTTTGCAGACTTTAACGATAGGGCTATCCGGGTGTTGCATAAACCAAATGTCAGCCGCCCAGCGCCCCCTAGTTGCCCAGCAGTTACATACCACCAGGAGGCAGCATCCTTCCCTCAGGCCCCCATTGAGGCCGACGCACAGACCCTGGATAATGATCCATCTGCAGAACTACGTCTTCAGGTCCAGTAGCTGACCAAAAGTGTGGCTCCACTAGCCAAAACCATGCAGTCCATGCAAGTGCCCCCAAAGGAGAAGATCCAGTTGGCCTCCAGTCCAGATGACGTCCCGTGGAGACGGTGGAAGAGGATCCCACCGATCAGAGGGAGAGACAGTGATCGCTGCGACCAGGACAGACGACCCATTTGCCACAGCTGCAGCAAAGCGGGGCACATCGCAAGATTCTGCTATTTAAA
This sequence comes from Oophaga sylvatica, assembly GCA_033576555.1. Classification (NCBI taxonomy): domain Eukaryota; kingdom Metazoa; phylum Chordata; class Amphibia; order Anura; family Dendrobatidae; genus Oophaga; species Oophaga sylvatica. The sequence continues at coordinate 524,586,305 of JARQOD010000002.1, forward strand.
CGAGCAACCCTTGGGGCAGAGGGCCAACCCCCAGGAGTAGGACGACCAGGCCCACAGAACTGGCAAGCCAAGCACGTCGGAGGACGACCGGTCCTCCCAGTTGTGATTGACGGCATCCCAATGAACGCTTTACTGGACACCGGCTCTCAGGTGACGATTATGCCATATATTCTTTAAAAATGGTATTGGGCTGACTCTGATATTATTCGCGGCCCAGATGATGAGCTGACAGTAGTCGCCAGCAATGGTCAGCCTTTGCCACATTTGGGGTATAAGGAGGTGACCATTGAGGTGGGGTGAGTAGAATTGAAAACCCAAGGTCTGATAATTGTAGACATTGATCGAGGAGAATGTAACCCAATAATGACCTTAGGTACTAATGTGATAGAAAATTGTCTTGCCGAGGTTATTGTTTTGTTGTAACAGGTAGCTGAAACTGGTGGTTCCAGTGAGCAAAGGGTCCTGCAAAAGGAGATCAAGGCCCTGATGCAAAGACAACAGGTAGAGCTATCTGGTGGAGAAGTCGGCAGTGTCAGCGTGAGTGATTCATTCCCCATTGCAATACCCCCAAGGAGTGAAATGTTAATTTGGTGTCGGGCAGCCATAGACCTCAGGGGAAGAAATTACCAGGCCCTGGTAGAACCAGTGTACTCTGATAGTAGGTCCACTGTCCTGACAGCCAGAGGGGTAGTCGATGTCCGCAAGGGGAGGGTACCTGTCCGCATCTTAAATTGTGGGGAGCAGGAGGCCAAACTACCTCAGTATGCCACCGTTGCTAAACTGTTCACTGTCAATCACAACACTATTCAGACAGCAGAACCCTTGGTCTCGTCCGACCAGGCGGAGGACAATGGCTCTGCAGAACATCTAGAGGATTGGTGTCAGAAGCTGCATGTAGGCACTGACTCCACCCCTTCACACCTAAAGAATGGGGTTTACGGAGTAGTCCAAAAGTTTGAACGGGTATACAGCAAAGACCCTTTAGACTTTGGGGAGGTAAAAGGGGTCCAACATCATATCCCCACTGGAAATCATCCGCCCATTAAAGAGAGGTACCGACCTGTACCACCCAGCTCTCTATCAATGTGCCAAGAGTATGTTACAAGAGATGAAGGAGGCATGGGTGATAAGAGACAGTTGTAGCCCCTGGGCAGCTCCGCTAGTCCTCGTTAGAAAGAAAGATGGTACAATGAGGATGTGTGTTGACTACAGGCGACTTAACAGCATTACCCACAAGGACGCCTATCCGTTACCCAGAATAGAGGAATCACTAGCTGCACTGAGAACCGCTAACTATTTCTCTACCTTAGATCTCACAAGTGGGTATTGGCAGGTTCCGTGGCAGAGGCAGACAAAGAGAAGACCGCCTTTCCAACACCAATGGGCCCCTCAGAATTCAACTACATGCTGTTCGGGTTTTGCAACGCGCCAGGAACGTTCCAGAAGTTGATGGAATGCTGCCTCGGATATAAGAACTTCGAGGCAGTTCTGTTGTACCTAGATGACGTCATTGTCTTCTCCAAGAACTACGAAGACCATTTGGAGCACCTGGCCGAGGTGTTCGAAGCCCTGTCCAACTTTGGCCTGAAAGTGAAACCGTCCAAATGCCACCTCCTGAAGACTAAGGTGCAGTACCTAGGCCATGTAGTAAGCGAGGAAGGCATGGCACCAGACTTCGACAAAGTCACTGTTATCCGGGATTGGAAGAGGCCCAGCAACATTCATGAAATACGTCAGTTCCTCGGGTTGGTAGGCTACTACCGAATATTCATCAAGGGCTTCACTGAAATAGCGGCACCCCTGCAAAAACTCCTCATGGGCCAGCCCAAGAAGGCCGGGAAGAAGAGTCCTACGTTTGACTGGAATGACAAACTAGAAAGATCCTTCACTCAGTTGAAGTTGGCTCTTACGGGGGATGAAGTTCTGGCCTACCCAGACTATGACCAACCATTCATCCTTTATACTGATGCCAGCAACGTGGGATTGGGAGCAGTACTGTCACAGGTACAGAAAGGCAAAGAAAGGGTAATCACCTACGCCAGCAGGAAACTTCGTCCCACTGAAAGGAACCCTGACAACTACAGCTCCTTTAAACTGGAGTTTCTCGCTATAGTCTGGGCTGTGACCGAACGATTCAAACACTACCTAGCTGCGGCGAAGTTCACCATCTTCAAGGATAACAATCCGCTGACTCACTTGGAAACCGCAAAGTTAGGTGCACTGGAGCAGCGATGGATGGCCCTGCTGTCCAACTAAGAGTTTACCATCACGTACCGAGCAGGGCATAAGAACGCCAATGCTGATGCGCTGTCCAGAATGACCAACTTACCAGATGGGGAAGAAGATTAGGAAGAGCTCGAAGAAATCGAGTTAACCGCCTTTCACTGGCCAGTTGCGGCCCAACGCGCCCAAGGGGTGAAAAACAAGCTCTACATCGTGAAAGAGGACATGTTAAACCCATTGCCCCACCATGAATGGGCAGAGATGCAGGATAGCGATCCAGCAGTGCACCTGGTAAAGGAGCTACTAGCGCAAGCTGACTTGCACTCCGGTCCAGATTCTCCACAAGAGACCCAACAGTTGTGGAAGGAAAGGGGCAGGCTATTCATCTAAGAGGTAAAGCTGTGTTGGAGGAGTGTCAACGCCTGAACTCACAAACTGGTCTGGCAGGTGGTAGTCCCAAAGCGGGATGAGTCAATGGTCCTGGAAGCGTACCACGATGGAGCAGGACACTTCGGATGAAAGCAGTTGGAGGTCCTACTTCGCGAGAGATTCTTCTGGGTTGGTATGAGGAAGGCTATTGAAGATTGGTGCCAGGAATGTGTACCATGCAACTTGTGCAGGAAGGACCGTAACAGCCAGCGAGCCCCGTTACAATCAATAATCACCAAACAGCTGCTTGAGTTGGTAGCCTTAGACCATGTGAAGCTGGTCCCAAGCCATTCAGGCTATGTCTATGCCCTCACCATCATTGTCCATTACTCAAGATTCCTGGTAGTTGTGCCTGTCAAGGACCAAACAGCAAAGACAGCAGCCAAAGCATTTCAACAACACTTTTGTTGACCGCACTGTTACCCTGAACGAGTGCTTACCGACCAAGGCCCAGCCTTTGAAGCAGAAGTGTTCCAGGAGTTCTGTAACCTGTATGGCTGCAAGAAAATCAGGACGACACCTTATCCACAGAAAAATGGCATGTGTGAGAAAATGAACCAAGTGGTAATTGACCTACTGAAGACCTTGCCCTTGGAAGAGAGAAACCAGTGGCCAGAGAAGTTGCCGGCTCTGATAGATCTCTATAATCACATTCCTGTAAACTCCACCAACTGTACTCCAGCCTACTTGATGAGAGCAAGACCTGGCAAGTTACCCATTGACTTGGACATTGGAGTCTTAATACCTGAAGTAACATCACCAGATGCAGATTGGGATACAGAGCGGCAGCATCAGTACCGCAAAGTACAAGAATGCGTAGAGAAGAGTCTGGCCCAAGCAAGACAAAAGCAAGAAAGAAATAACAATCAGCATGCCGCCACAGTTCCATTGTCACCTGGAGAACAGGTGCTCAAAAGAAAAAGACGATTTCATAAACTTAATGACCAGTGGGAGGCTGAACCATACACCGTCATGCCTTCAGACTTTGATAACACCAAGGTGTGCCTCATCAGCAAAGATGGAGGAGAAAACTCCGCGGCAGTATCGCGGGATCATCTGAAACCATGCCCTGATCAACTGAAGAAAAAGATTGGAGGTAAGGACATTCTTCAGCCAGAAAAAGAAGAAGACGAAAATATCAGCACTGTACTTGGCGATTTTCCTTCAAATTGGACAAGAGTGAACCAGGCGATAGTTGTCTGTCTTGACCTTTCCCCAACTAGTAGTACCAGGAAGAGATGCGACTCAAGACCAACCTGAAAACCAGCGGGCTCAAGCAGCAGATGCCACACCAACAAGAGAGTCCACCTCCTGCCAACGGTGAATCTGTCATGCCCACAGTGAGTAGGAGTAGTCGTAGAAAATCAGGTATACCTATGCTACATAGAGTCACCGGTAGCATAGCCAATAGAGAATGCACTACACCAGTGGCAGCAAGCATAGTGAATCTGGTCAGGTCCCTGTCAATACCTATACTGCGTAGATCCTCTTGTAGTACTAGAGGTCAGGTCCCATCCAGGTATAAGGACTAAAATGCCACTGTACTAGTACTATAAATATGTTAATAATGTTTATAATTGCATATGAGCCTACAGAGACTTACTGTATGAACTTTTGAGCATTCTTGTTTCCTTGATTACAGTGCTTTGAGAAAGTATTCAGCTCCCTGGAACTTTTCAACCTTTTCCCACATATCATGCTTCAAACATAAAGATATCAAATTTTTGGTGAAGAATCAACAACAATTGTGAAGTTGAACAAAATTTATTGGTTATTTTAAATTTTTGTGGAAATATAAAAACTGAAAAGTGGGGCGTGCAGTATTATTCGGCCCCTTTACTTTCAGTGCAGCAAACTCACTCCAGAAGTTCACTCCACGATATTTTGAGAGGCTCTTGGAGATGTTCCAAGCAGTATTTGAAGTTCGTGGCCTCTCCTCCTCAGCTGCTTCATCCCTGTTGCCCAGTATGTCTTACGCTTCCTTACCTTGGCGGCACAGCTGGCATGGAATAAAAAGCATGCAGGGCCTGTCTATTCATATCAAGGAGCTGGCTGGCAGACATGTACCACCTATAGCGCCACCTATTGGAAGTAGAGATCCTACAAGTCACAATTAACCCTTTAACGAGTCTTGTAATGTGACTTAGGATAAAAGCCAAATCATATCTCAATTTGCAGACACGGTGTTTCGGACTATTGGTCCTCGTCAGTACAAAGTATGAGATATGATTTGGCTGTGTGAGAGGCTCTAAACACCTATTCACAGTGCTACAGAAACAAATCTTCCAGAGGCAAGCCTGCTGGTCTCCTCCAGCCTCTGCTGGTTCCTTCCACTCCCAGGCAACATATTGCTATGGATTTCATAACGGAAGTGCCTCTCTCTGAGGGTTGCAATGTAGGAGAGAAGACCAGGCTGTGGGTGCTGACAGGGCACCGGGTCCTGAACTGCTTGGGCCGAGTCTACTGTTGCCAGGGGGAAGGAGATTGAGGACGGAGGAGACCCTTGACCTGCATAGAGGAGACGTGGTGAGACCAGAGAGTATTAGGGGGTTTGCATGGGAATATAGAGGGGGTTCCCACCAGAGAGAAGTGACGGTGAGGACCTGCACCGCATCGCGAGTAATGTTAGGCCGCGTGGCAGTGATAAGGGTCAGGTGCAGCAAGGACCCAGAGACGTTGTTGGGCCTGCTGAGGAGTGCACGCCGAGTGGGAGACTGCCGTGAAATATTTTTGGCTGCAGAGCTGCGTAACGGACTAGGGGCTCAGACCGGTGACCGCCCGCTGCCGCCAAGAGATAGAGGACCGACTTGTTAGGTCGGGGATGCCGGCAAGAACTCCACACTGGCCTCAGCTGGCAACCAGCATTCAACCCAGAGGAAGCGACAGGCACCCGAGTCATGCAAATTGAAACTGACTTACATATAAACTGCCACCTTAAGTTGCTCTTTCTTTTTGTAATCCCTAGCATTAATCTGACCTCGACCCATCTGGCTATGCCTCTGTCATGGCTTCCTGTACCTCATACCTGCACCTCTAACCATCCGGTCAGCTGCTGCAGTCCTGAGGACTGCCCTGGAGTGGTACCTGGTGCCTACCGGCAGCCCAGCCTATCCTCACCATCAGAGGCTCTAGTGAAGACCTGGGAGACACTTTATCATACCCTTCCAGGTTGAGCCCTGCCCGTGGCGTTGAGGGTACACACACACCAGAGTTACAAAAGTGTTTTGTTTTAGACTTTTATATTCCCAGGATTTTTGATAAATGCTTGTGAGAGCCATATATATTCAACCTCAGGTAGACATGTAAGGGGTGTAACGGGATCGTGTGATGCTCCACTCCTTTTCCTTATTGTTGATATTGCATACATATATATATATATTGTGAGACAGTGAAGGGGTGTGTGCTGGACGGCGTGTATATCTCGCCCAGGTTTCTTAGCTGGGGCGCATAAAATAGGTTGTCAGTGCGGTGTTCATTCCATTCCTATCTGGGACAGGTTTGCAGTGCAACCCGGAGTGAACACAGCTGCTTAATTAGGCAGCCATAAGTACCTGCTTGAGGAGTTCAGAGGGGGCTCTCTCTCTCAGTCTGGATCTGACTTCAGACGCCATTGGAGCCTCATGTGAGCTGCACGCTGGTAACTACTGAACATATGTGTTGTTTTGGGCACAGGCTATTAGAGTCTGGACCCGGATAGAAAGGGAAATCTATCTAAGTGTAATTAGTGGCGGGACACGCCTAGGCTTTATGTTTATGATTTTGTTTTAATTTATGTTCTGTTTGCTGTGGACTTTAATAAAACTGGTTGCGGCCAGTTTTTAACAGAACCACTGTCTGTGAATGGTCTCTTTATGCCACTCCGTCTCCCCAAGACGGCGATCCCAGAGCTATATCCCCTGAAAAGCTTACAATTGGTGCTTGAATGCTGGGGCAGCACAGTGGCTGAAGACTTTGAAAAAAAAAAAAAAAAAAGGTGTCTGCACAGCAAAACTGAACTTATTGTGGAGAAGACTGTGGAGTGTATATGTCTTGGGTGAAGGCTGTCAGCCAGCCCAAGATGTCCGGCAGTATGGAGGAGCTCATTAAGCAGCTGGCCCAGAACCAGCAGGCCATGCAGCAGCAACATCAGCAGGCCATGCAGCAACAACAGCGGGCCATGCAGCAACAACACCTAGAGGCCCAGCAGAGCCAGCAGCAACAGCAGGAAACCAACCGGTTGTTACTGGAGCAGCTTGCAGCACTAAAAAAAACTCCTAGCACCTCGTCCCCGAATGAAGACGCCGGGTTACCGGCATTATCCGCTGTAAAGAAGGCGGTAAAACAGACTCTGCAGAAGATGACGCCTCATGACAATGTGGAGGCATATCTGGCTATATTTGAGAGACTGGCAGAGAAGGAGAATCTGCCACAATCTGAATGGGCTATGGTGGTCGCGCCCTATTTGACTGGGGAACCCCAAAAAGCCTATTTTGACCTCAGCGAGCAGGACAGCAAAAACTATACTAAGTTGAAAGCGGAGATTCTTGCCCGCCTGGGTGTGACGAGGGCAGTTCGTGCCAGGAGAGTCCATAACTGGAGATACAGGCGAGACAAGCCTGCTCGCTCACAAATGTATGACTTGATTTCTTTGGTAAAGAAGTGGTTGGAACCTGACGTCAGCACCCCTGCCCAAATGGTTGAAAAGGTGGTGCTGGACCGGTACATCTGGGCCCTTCCCCCTGAGGTCCAGCTCTGGGTCGGACAGGGAGACCCCAAAGATGCCGATCAACTGGTCAGCCTAATAGAAAGGTATTTCGCCACCAAAGACTATCTACGTGACCAGCCGTCCGAGCGATCATCAGTTCGGAATACCCGGCCTCCGTCATCTCCCGGTAAGAGGGTTCCAGCTGTGGGGGCAAGGGGGGCTGTTGATAGTCCGGGTCAGCCCCGAGGGGACATGTATGAGCGGAAGGGTGATACTTACCTACCAGGAGAACCCAGACCTAGGAAGGTCTCCCCGTCTGAACACCCTGACCTGAGACAGTGTTGGAGATGCCGTGAACAAGGTCATATTTCAGCCAATTGTCCACTAGTGGGGGAACCCATGGACTGTGACGCTGGACAGTCTCTCTCGTTCCTCGCCGAGCCCGTGTGCGTGGCCACCCTAGTCGAGGAGACTGGCCCACAGCTGTGTCAGGTCGTGATAAATGGGTGCCCAGTACAGGCCCTACTCGACTCAGGAAGTCGAGTGACTCTGATACATGCTAGTCTGGCTGATGGGGACTTCGTCACAGATAAGTACCTAAGCGTGGTGTGCATACATGGAGACGTCAAAGTCTACCCAGTAACCTCCTCAGACTTCGTCACAAAACTCGGGGAGATCTCATATGAAGTGGGGGTAGTGAAGAACTTAATGCATCCCGCCATATTGGGTCGTGACTTTCCCTGTTTTGGGGTCTTTGGGAAAAAAATGTTTCTGCTGGACAGTGTGATGAAGCTCCTACTGAGGGTGCGCAGTCCCGAGGGGCGGAACACAAGGCTAGTGGGCCGTTAAACTTATGTGATAATGATGATAATGAAAATAATGATAATGGTGAACATGATAATGGTGATGACCATGATAATGATGCTGATCATGTTGTTGATATGGATGAAAATGAATTTCCATTGCAGGTGATGTTGGGGGAGGGGGATGACGGTTCTCTAGAACAGAATGTCCCTGACCTACCGGTGTCCCGTGGCAATTTTGGGAGTGAACAGTTGCGAGACCCCACTCTTAAACATGCTAGGGAAAATATAACTGTTCTGAATGAGATCCCACAAGAGCCCGGCTCGGAGGAAAAATTTCCCCATTTTGCCATGAACAATGATCTGCTATACCGGGTCACTAAAGTAAAGGGAGAGGCCGTGAGTCAGCTCCTAGTACCCAAGCCATATAGAAGTATGGTGTTAGGTTTATCCCATAACCACGTGCTGGGTGGGCACCTGGGAATGGACAAGACCCAAGAAAGAATCCTCCAGAGGTTTTATTGGCCAGGGGTTTATCGGGATGTGGAGGATTATTGTAAAACCTGCCCCACGTGTCAGATAAATGCTCCGGTGTCTCACTTTCGCAGTCCCTTGGTCCCGCTGCCGGTTATAGAAATACCATTTGAAAGGGTAGCGATAGACTTGGTAGGTCCTATTGTAAAATCAGCCAGGGGACACCAATACATCCTAGTGGTACTTGATTATGCAACCCGGTACCCCGAGGCTGTTCCTTTAAGAAATATGGCATCTAAAAATATTGCACGGGAGCTCTTTCATATGTTTTCTAGGACGGGAATACCTAAAGAGATCCTCACGGACCAAGGCACCCCTTTTATGTCCAAAGTGATGAAGGAACTGTGTAAGTTGCTTAAAATCTCGCACATTCGGACATCCGTGTATCACCCCCAGACGGATGGGCTGGTTGAACGTTTTAATAAAACATTAAAACACATGTTAAAGAAAGCAGTAGAGAAAGATGGGCGGGACTGGGACTACTTGTTACCCTACTTAATGTTTTCGGTCAGAGAGGTTCCCCAGGCCTCTACGGGGTTCTCTCCCTTTGAGTTGGTATATGGGCGGCACCCGCGGGGCTTGCTAGACATAGCCAAGGAAGTTTGGGAAACCGAGACAACTCCATACAAGAGTGTTATAGAGCATATTGCCCAAATGCAAGAGAGGATGGCTAAAATTATGCCATTAGTTAAGAATCATCTGCAGAGAGCCCAAGAAGTTCAAAGCAGAGTATATAATCGGACAGCAAAAATTAGGACTTTTAACCCCGGGGATCGAGTCCTAATCCTAATTCCCACCGTGGAAAGTAAATTTTTGGCCAAATGGCATGGTCCATATGAGATAGTACAAAAAGTGAGCGAGGTTACTTACAAAGTACACCAACCCGGGAGACGCAAGCCCTACCAGGTGTATCATATCAATCTGATCAAGCCCTGGAGGGACAGAGAGTCGTTGTTGGCCTCGGGTGAAGTAGAGAAAGGGGTAAAACCATCTCTACCTCCTGTGACCATTGGTGAGACATTGTCCGTGCACCAAAAACAGGAAGTACGGGAGTTTCTGCAGAAAAATCAGCAGAGGTTTTCTGACTTGCCCGGCCGGACTTCTCTCGTAAAACACCATATCGAGACCGAGCCCGGTAATAAGGTCAAAATAAAAACCGTACAGAATTCCAGAAGCCCGCAGAAAGATAGTCTCTACTGAAATCAAACGCATGCTAGACCTCGGGGTCATTGAGGAGGCCCAAAGCGAGTGGTGTAGCCCGATTGTTCTGATCCCAAAACCTAATGGAACCTGGAGGTTCTGTAATGATTTCAGAAAGTTGAACGAAGTGTCAAAGTTTGACGCATACCCGATGCCACGGGTAGATGAGCTAATCGAGAGGTTAGGGGGTGCCCGTTATATTACCACCCTCGATCTGACAAAAGGGCACTGGCAGATACCCCTATCTGAGGAGGCAAAAGAAAAAACGGCCTTTGCAACCCGGAAGGTTTGTTTCAGTATCTGGTGATGCCATTTGGGTTGCATGGAGCCCCAGCTACCTTTCAGAGGCTTATGGACCAGATCCTACGCCCGCATCAAGCCTATGCAGCTGCCTACCTGGATGATGTGGTAATTTTCAGTTCTGATTGGGAGAGCCACCTCGCTAAGGTACAAGCCGTCTTAGACTCGATAGGCGGAGCTGGGCTGAACATAAACCCAGAGAAATGTGCAATTGGCCTAGAAGAGGCCAAGTACTTGGGCTATGTGATTGGCAGAGGGCTGATCAAGCCACAAATCGATAAGGTAGAGGCAATTCGAAACTGGCCTGTACCCCTCACAAAACGACAGGTCAAAGCATTTCTGCGCATCACTGGGTACTATCGCAGATCGTACCAAATTATGCCTCCATTGCTGCCCCATTGACTGACCTGACAAAAGGGGGGAAGTCCAAAATGATAAATTGGAATCCGGAGGCAGAAAAAGCATTTATGTCGTTGAAAATGGCTTTGTGTCAAAGACCAGTTCTGGTCACCCCTAATTTCAGGGAAGAGTTTCTTGTTCAAACTGATGCCTCTAATGTGGGGTTAGGGGCGGTGTTATCACAGGTCGTGAAGGGTGAAGAACACCCAGTCCTGTATCTAAGTCGAAAAATGACACCGGCTGAACAAAATTATGCCATTGTGGAGCGAGAGTGCCTCGCAATCAAATGGGCGCTGGACTCCCTGCGGTATTACCTCTTGGGTAGGAGATTTAAATTGCAATCAGACCATGCTCCTCTGGCATGGATGAAGCAGAACAAGGAAAGGAATGCCAGGGTGACAAGGTGGTTCCTTTCACTTCAAGAGTTCAATTTCTCGGTTGAGCATAGACCTGGGAAATTACAGGGTAATGCTGATGCCTTGTCCAGAGTTCACTGTCTCTTCGGAGTTTCTGACCAGTCCTCGGTCTGGAGAAGAGGGGGGGATATGTGAGACAGTGAAGGGGTGTGTGCTGGATGGCGTGTATATCTCGCCCAGGTTTCTTAGCTGGGGCGCATAAAATAGGTTGTCAGTGCGGTGTTCATTCCATTCCTATCTGGGACAGGTTTGCAGTGCAACCGGAGTGAACACAGCTGCTTAATTAGGCAGCCATAAGTACCTGCTTGAGGAGTTCAGAGGGGGCTCTCTCTCTCAGTCTGGATCTGACTTCAGACGCCATTGGAGCCTCATGTGAGCTGCACGCTGGTAACTACTGAACATATGTGTTGTTTTGGGCACAGGCTATTAGAGTCTGGACCCGGATAGAAAGGGAAATCTATCTAAGTGTAATTAGTGGCGGGACACGCCTAGGCTTTATGTTTATGATTTTGTTTTAATTTATGTTCTGTTTGCTGTGGACTTTAATAAAACTGGTTGCGGCCAGTTTTTAACAGAACCACTGTCTGTGAATGGTCTCTTTATGCCACTCCGTCTCCCCAAGACGGCGATCCCAGAGCTATATCCCCTGAAAAGCTTACAATATATATAATGTTTCTCATGCTGCTATGTACAGTACAGACCAAAAGAGAATGCCAAGAGTGTGCAAAGCAGTCATCAAAGCAAAAGGTGGCTACTTTGAAGAACCTAGACTATAAGACATATTTTCAGTTGTTTCACACTTTTTTGTTAAGTATATAATTCCACATGTGTTAATTCATAGTTTTGATGCCTTCAGTGTGAATTTACAATTTTCATAGTCATGAAAATACCGAAAAATCTTTAAATGAGAAGGTGTGCCCAAACTTTTGGTCAGTACTGTATATATAAATGTATATATGTTGAGATAGGGAGAGTGCAGTACATCATAGTGGACACTAGATGGGGGACAATAGTGTATATAGTTTACATAGAAGGAGCCAACCGCAGATAAGATAGATGGTTTTCCTTTTCTGGGTCAGTAGGGCCACAGAGCCCGGACAGGGTGGTTAGCTCCGTAACATTGGGAAGTGAAAAGCCCAGCCGTGCAGGCAGGGCCGGCTCCAGGTTTTTATGGGCCCTGGGCGAAAGAGTCTCAATGGGCCCCTATAACACAGACCACGATTCTTGATGCACAGATACGGCAGAGAAATATGGGTATAGTACAATGCCAAAGATTTCACTTCTTACATTACATGAGTGATATCTATTGTAAATTCTACAATAGCTCAGAAACCGCCAAATCCTCACAGCGCACAGTACAGACCGGACAGTACAGTCCTCCATACAATATTATGGGCACCACATAGTTTCCCCCTCATCACCCATATAACACCCCATGCAGGATGTCACCCCCCCATCCCCCATATAATGCTCCATACAGAATACTGGACCACATAAATTGCTCCATACAGGATACTGGTCCTCATATAATGCTCCATACAAAATATGGAGCTCTCCTCTGCACTGCGCTGCGCTCTGCACTGTTACGGCTCAGGAGAGGCCGTTCACCTCCTCATCACCTCCATCAATGCCTTCTCCCCATCACCTCCATCAATGCCTTCTCCCCATCGCCTCCATCATGGCCTTCTCCCCATCACTTCCATCATGGCCTTCTCCCCATCACCTCCATCAATGCCTTCTCCCTATCACCCCCCATCATTGCCTTCAAGTTCTCCCCATCACCTCCATCAATGCCTTCTCCCCATCATTGCCCTCTCCTCCACCTACACACACAGCAACATTCACCTGTCTGCACATTCACACACACACACACACACACACCACACACACACACACACGCCTCACCTGTCCGACGTCCGCGCTCTTACTGCCACAGCCGGCCGCTGAATGATGACATCATCCAGCGGCACTGCTGTGAGAGGAAGCGCGGGCGCCCTGCAGAGGGAGCCTGGAGCTGCGGAGGCACTTGGAGAGGTAAGTATTGTGCCGGGCCGGCTGCCGGGGCCTTGAGCAAGCGGGGGGGGCCCAGTGGCAGCGCTGGCACCGCTCTCCTCTGCTGATGGATGCCGGGTGCCCAACGGCGAGTGGGCCCCCCCGCCTGCTCAGGGCCCCGGAACTTTCCCGAGTACGCCAGGTGCTGATGCTGGCCCTGCGTCCAGGGCCTTTGGGCCAGAAGTGCAGCAGTACTTACACACAGGTCGCTCTATGATGTGGCAGCTCACTGCATGGTCAGATGCCCTCGTGTCTGGGGTGAAACTGACCAGGGAACTCCTAAACATGGTGAAGCTGAACAGGGAGGATGCTGTGGTACCGGTTGAGTTGGTACGACCCGGGTACAAACTGAAGGACATAGGGAAGAGCACTGGGAAAGAGAAGGAAGTGAACTGTGCAGAACTCTGTGTTGATGCTGTAACTGATGTGGACGTGCTGCGATTGAAAATAAGTAAAGTTTTGGAATTGGACTCTGTCTCTTTGTGTGCCAGATCAAAGGAAGAAGTGTCTCTGCAACTAAAGGAGGCCTCTGATAACCAGGCAATTGAGACAGTGTGACTTTGTGCATGTGATGCAGGTGGCCAGGGTGCGCTAAAGCAGACACCGTTGTGGGCCATTACTATGGCCCTTGGCTTCCCCTACACACACAGGCAGAAGTGGGTTCTGTGCAAGAACAATATATGGGCCCTTTTCAGTCCAATCATAAAGCACAATTCCACCTGCTTTGGAGTTCGAAATAAGCCCTTTAACTCTTGGGCTCCTGAAGGTCTGCACAATGACATGTCCACCCCTGTATGCAACCAGTCTAACCCTTCTTTCCTCTGTTGTAAGCCCATAAAGAACTGTTTGGCCCAGTCCATACAAAATTATATGCTAGGCATATCCTTTTAAAATTAGTTTGGAGCAGTGTGCATTATTAGCATAATATTACTAAAAGTTATATTGATATTTATAATTATGTTCATGGATAGTTCTTTTTTTCTCCTTATATTTGTATGCCGTCCAGTCACTGAAATTCTAAATATATCCTTTAGAGACTCCTAAAAGATTGGTAATGGTTTCAAACAAAGTGTTTATGCATATGACATTTCTGCAAAAACTACTCAAGCACTACTAGTTTTAAAGAGATTATTTTTTCAAAGTTGTTCAAAAAGAAGAATGCTATGAGGATATAAGAAAAGTCACAAACAAAAGTGCCATTCTGTTTGGAATAGAGAAATGCATTACCCCAAAGTAAGAAAAAAATATGAACAGTCAAAGATGGGGGTATTTATATTATTTAAGGAATACTGAAATCACCCAAATAAATACCTTCCTAAAAGCTATTTCCACCTAAACAACCAATTTTTTTTATTGCTTTAATTAATCTAAAATAGGAAATTTCGTAACTGGAACTAGTTTCGATTAAAAAATATCCTACAGTTTTTTGTCTACAGCTCCTTTGCCTACTTATGTGTCTCCCATGGTTACAGACCACATAAACTGTGCAGTGTGATTCTACATTGTACAGTTCTGAGAAAAAATGTTCCCCCTTTCTGGTTTCTTATTCTTTTGCATGTTTGACACACTTAAATGTTTCAGATCACCAAACTAATTTAAATATTAGAAAAAGATAACACAAGTAAACACAAAACGCAGGTTTTAAATTAAGGTATTTATTATTAAGGGAAAAAGAAATCCAAACCTACAGGGCCCTGTGTGAAAAAGTGATTGCCCCTAAAACTAATAACTGGTTGGGCCACCCTTAACAACAACAACTGCAATCAAGCATTTGGGATAACTGGCAATGAGTATTTTACAACACTCTGGAAGAATTTTGGCACACTCATTTTTTTTAATTGTTGTAATTCAGCTATATTGGAGGGTTTCCGAGCAAGAACCACTTTTTAAAGGTCATGCCACAGCATTTCAATCAGATTAAGGTCAGGACTTTGACTGGGCTACTCCAAAGTCTTAACTTTGTTTTCCTTAAGTCATTCAGAGGTGGACTTTCTGATGTACTTTGGATCATTGTCCTGCTGCATAACCCAAGTGCACTTCAGCTTGCGGTCACGAACAGATGGCCGGACATTCTCCTTGAGGATTTTTTGGTAGACAGCAAAATTCTTGGTTCCATTTACCACAGCAAGTCTTCCAGGTCCTGAAGCAGCAAAATAGCACTAGACCATCACACTTTCACCACCGTATTTTATTGTTGGTATGATGTGTCTTTTCTGAAATTCTGTGTTACTACTACGTTATATGTAATGGGACATACTCCTTCCAAAAAGTTCAACTTTTGTTTTGTCAGTCCACAGAATATTTTCCCAAAAGTCTTGGGGATCATCAAGATATTTTCTGGCAAAACTGAGACGAGCCTTTATGTTCTTATTGTGCAGCAGTGGTTTTCATCTTGGAACATTTGGAACATTTTTGCCCAGTCTCTTTCTTATGGTGGAGTTATGAACACTGACCTTAACTAAGGCATGTGAGGTCTGCAGTTCTTTGGATGTTGTGGGGTCTTTTGTGACCTCTTGAACCTGTCATCACAGCACTCTTGGGGTAACTTTGGTTGGCGGGCCACTCCTGGGATGGTTCACCACTAGAGTTGAGCGATACTTTCCGATATCCTAAAGTATCGGAATCGGAATGGTATCGCCGATATCACTAAAATATCGGCGATACCCGATATCGATACCGGAAGTCCCATGTAAGTCTATGGGAACAAAATATCGAAATTAAAAAAAAACCATTCTTGCCTTGTTGGTTAATTGTACATGAAGGAAAACAACAAAGACTAATGTAGAATGTATTGGGGAAGGTTGAGGAGACATTAAAGGCATAGATGTTTAACCCAATCAAATGGAATAGCATAAATATTTTTTTTTTAAAGATGTTCGGATTGACGAAGAAATTGACAATGTTAACGTTTTTTTATTTTGGCAAATATGTATATTACACAACTTCCATGCTCTTCATCTTCACCTTTTTAACTTTTCACACACTTTCTCCTTCATAATCTTCTGCAGCATCATCTTTTTCATCAAATTATTCTTCATCTTCACCTTCTTTATCTTCTTCTTAAACTTCTTGCTATTCATCTTTGTTAACATTACTCATATTCTTCTTATTAAACTATTATTCTTATTCATATTCTGCTTCATCTTCTTCATCATATTCTTATTTGTGACAGAGAATCCTGTACTTGTAATCTGTCAAAGTATGAATTTTTCATCCTTCCGTTCTTGCTGTCACAAAAGATTTAAATTACAACAGTATTTGTCCGTGTTCAGTTTAGCCTGCAGCAGCAGCATTTTCCAGGGGCACCACGAGGAGGAACGGACTCACCCCCATACACTGCTTAGTCTTCTTCTGCTTAGAATTTAGAGCATATATTTTGCTCTTCATTTTGGTCTTATACTTCATGTTCTTCTGCTTTTAGATCTTCTGCTTATTGTTCTTGTGTCTCTTGTTCCGTATCTTGTATTTGTAGCACAATCTTGTACCAGCTGATGTTACTGGGACACGGTTACTAAGCAGGAGGTACCTGTGCTCCAAAGCACTACCAAGGACCAGCAGACGTTGCTGGAACTCGGATACCGAGATGGAGGCACCTAGGCCAAAGGCACTGTGGAGAACCAGCTGACGGTACTGGAACCCGGAGGGGCAGCAGAAGGAAAAGAGCCAATGGCACAACCGAGGACCAGCTGACGTTACTGGGACACGGTTACTAAGCAGGAGGTACCTGTGCTCCAAAGCACTACCAAGGACCAGCAGACGTTGCTGGAACTCGGATACCAAGATGGAGGCACCTAGGCCAAAGGCACTGCGGAGAACCAGCTGACGGTACTGGAACCCGGAGGGGCAGCAGAAGGAAAAGAGCCAATGGCACAACCGAGGACCAGCTGACGTTACTGAACCCCAGTAACACAGGAGCAAGTGTTGACTGTGCTAACAGCACTTCCGAGCAACAACTGGCGGTGTTGGAGCCCAGGGTCAAGGAGGATGTTTAAATACTAGATCAAGTAATTTCCTTGTTACCTGTCAATTTTAAATGTCTATACTTCAAACAAGAGAAAGATAACCTTTACTACCATAAGATGATGATTTCATTTAAACTAATATCTAGATAAATAAAGAATTGACAAACATAAACACATACATTAACATGTTGAACAGCAATGCAAACCACAAAATAAATTAGTTAAGGAATCTGCTATACGGTTGTACATAAAAGCATACAAGTACATATCTGAATCCATTAATGATGGATAAGTAACAGTATGTACACCATTTTTATTGTATAGACAATGAATGTCTGACTTCAAAACATCATCAGCATTACAAGTTATCTGTGACATTACTAAAATGTTACATTTGCTGAATAATGTCACTAAACAGTTTATACAAAATTATACAATTTCCATCATGTAATACTCATAATATGTGGCAATAATCATGTTTATTAACAAACATAACCTTTAAAAAGTGCATAGTGCATAGTGAAAATTGCTATTTATGCCTGACTGTCGACTTGCAAGCATGACAACGGATAGATAAGGTATATATAGATGACACTGCATAGCCACAGATGGTGAATGGCGATGTAATACTGTACCTCAATAAAGTGTGCGTCACTACTACATAATTTTTTTTATATAGCTTTATAAACAGGGTACGTGGATGTATGCTTGCGCCTTTGTTTTGACGCACAGACTGCCTTCCTGCTGAGACGCGTTGGGTAGTGAACAGTTGTGTGCAGTGTTCACTGTAGTCTGAGGTTTTCCTTTTTGGAGTGCAGATCACGCTCCAGTTAGTTCTTCAACCACTGCTGGTTGTAGTCTGCTGAGCGTGTGTCACTGGCACATCCTTGAAATTTTTCTCTAATTGTTGCTGCTCCACTCTATTACAAATAAATAAAATCTATTAGTGTGACGCGCTTCCATCCGTATACAATACATTGGTTGCAAACACTATAGAAGTACACAAAGGGGCCTTTCACACCTACTGAACAGTTGTGTGCAGTGTTCACTGCAGTCTCTGCGGAATAACCACACTTAGGCCTTATAACTTTTCAGAATTTCTTTATCAATCTACCAAGATGAAGAAGGCAGGGAGTAAGGCACGTGGTCGTGGAGTTTCTTCAGGGAGAGGACGTGGGGATTCTGTGGCTGCTGCGGCCCCCAGTGACACAGCATCCACCAGTTTTCCCCGGGCCGTGAGCGTTCCTTTATGCGCACTTTTGTAGGAGCTCGGAGTACCCCCCTGCTGCGGGAAGAACAAATTGAAGCCGTTGTTGTTTGGATCTCAGCCAATGCATCGACTTCAATTGCTTCCACCTCCTCTCAGGACCACAGCACTGTTGGGCAACCATCTGTCTCTTCACCGCCTGGCAAATTGCCCAGGCAGTCAGAGAGTTCTGTACAGGAGCCAGCTGAGTGTCTGCTTCTGTTCTCAGAATCTATTGGCTTGCAAACAGGGGCCCAGCCAAGCAGCATTCTGTAATGTGAAGAAGAGGGAGTATGCAGTGATGCGCAACAGCTGTGTCTCTCTGAATCTGAAGAGGCGGGTGAGACAGTGCCGATGGTCAGCACACCGCAGAACGCATCTGATGATGATGATGAGACCCAGGTGCCAGTTTCTGTTGAGCATGGTGCTGGCCAGACCACCCAACAGCAGGTGTTGGAAGAGGGTAGTGGAGATGATGAGGTCCAATACCCAACATGGCATGAAGAACAGGAAGGTGGTGGGAGCAGCTCAGAGGAATAATAATAATATTTATTTATATAGCGCCATCATATTCCGCAGCGCTTTACAGTTTAGCAGTTTCAGAACACAAGTCATAAGTAACAACGTTAACAATACAATAATTTAAGCTAAATAAGTCGCCCCTGCTCGTGACAGCTTACAATGTACAATGAGATGGGGGAGATACAAAGTATAGGTGTTTATATACAATGGTGCATTTACAATGATGTTCCAGCCATCTTAAGGGACTGAGGGATGGAGATAGTGAATGGGCTAGAGACACACACACACTTACACAGAATACATAGAATGACTTTGATTAGTGAATGTGATAGGCCGCTCTGAACAAATGTGTTTTGAGGGAGCGCCTGAAACCATGCAAATTGTGGATAGTCCTAATTTCTTGGGGTACAGCATTCCAGAGGATTGGCGTAGAGCAGGAGAAGTCTTGGAGTCGGGAGTGGGAGGTACGTATTAGTGCAGAGGTTAGTCGAAAGTCGTTTGCAGAGCGCAGCAGTCGGTTAGGCCGATAGATAGAAATGAGGGAGGAGATGTAGGAGGGGTGCTGCACTGTGGAGAGCTTTGTGGGTGAGAACCAGTACTTTGGTTGAAAGCTGGGAGAGGCCTAGAGAAATGGTTAGTGATAGAAGGAAGATAGAGGAAGACATTGCCCCAACGGTACAAACAGGAGGGAGAGTTAGGCTGCAGACTCGGTTGCCTGTAGCCTCCAGTTTGGCACCTGTTCGGAGCAGTTGTCTTCCAAAAGTCAAAACGTGCGCTCCCAGGACTTGCACTGCGTGGTCCTTTTTTCACACACTTGCACATGATATTTGCTATGTGAAATGCAAGCTGTGTAATCAAAAATTAAAAATAGCTAAAAGTGTCAGTCACCTCAATACCACAAATATGTGGAAACATGTGCGGACAAAGCACGTAGTTGAGTTACAAAGACACACTGGAGATGTAGGCCAACCTACAGCAGCACCTACATCTTCAGGTTGTGTTGAAGCCTCTTCATCGAGCTCACACACAGCTGGTTATGCTTCCTCACAGGATCGCCATGGAAGAACCTCGGCCACTGTTGTCCAGAGACAAACTGTTATTCCACACACAGCAGCAAGTTCCCTGTCATCCTCACACTCCCAGGCCACAAAACAGCCAGCGGTAGCACAGGCATGGGATAAAACACGGCCATACTCCGCAAACCATGCACGAGCACAGGCTCTGAATGCTGGCATTGCAAAACTCCTGTCCCTTGAAATGCTGTGATTCAGGCTGGTGGAGACAGACAGTTTCCGTAACTGAATATCATTGTCAATCCCACAATACAATGTGCCAAGCCGATTTAATTTCAGCAGGCAAGCCGTCCCTGGTCTGCAAAAGCATGTTGAGGGAAAAATTAAACATGCGCTACTAAAAGCCCTCAGTAGCAAGGTCCACCTGACCACCGATGCGTGGACCAGTACCCATTGTTATGATCTGCTACAACCAGTAAGGAAAGAAGGGAATTCTGTCCCTACAATACAACTAAGCTGAATCCCTACGATGTAACGGGGAACCTGATCCTGCGACCAGACCCGCTAAAGTCCTCATCTAGTGTGAACGAAGACCTATAGTTGCGAGGGAGTAATCCCTACAAGATCTAGGGACTGGGAGAAAAGGTGGACACCTCCTAACATAAATTGTAGCATGGATAATTAAACAGAAAAATAAATACTTTGTGATCCTAACATCAAGCAAAACTCACAGATTAAGGCACCTAAGCACCCGGCTAGCTTAACAGTAGATAATACAATGAAGTCAAGCAAAGCCAGAAGGGCGGAGCCAGACTAAATAGGGAAAAAAGGTCATGTGACCAGCAAACTGAAACAAAACCTAACAAGAGGGTTCTAACACCCATGGCCAGGGACAATACCTTTCCCTCACTGCCCATTGGGTCAATGTTGTGCAGCCGGGTACTGATCTTGCGAGTGGCGCTGTACGTGTTCTGCCAACTCCAAGGATTGCAGGAATCAAGTCTGTACACATTGATTCCTCCTATTCCAGTTCCTCAGAATCATCGCTGCAGGAGCCGTCACGGTCTACCTCCACATGGACCCGTGAACGTTTACCTGTTGCGACCGATATGAGCACAGCCGTGTCCAAATGTCAACAGGCCATCCTGAAATTAATTTCCATGGGGAATCTTAGCCACACAGCGCAGGAGCTCTGTAATGCCATAAAGCAGGAGAGCGACGTGTGGTTTTTGGAAGAGAATCTACAGGCAGGCTTGGTAGTGTGTGACAATGGCCGAAATCTGGTGTCAGCTCTGGGCCTTGGCAACCTCACTCACATACCATGTCTGTCATATGTGCTCAACTTGGTCGTGCAGAGTTTTTTGAGGGACTATCCGGATCTTGATGCACTGCTGCACAAGGTCCGCCTAGAGTGCGCTCACTTGCGACGTTCCAGCATGGCCAGATCGCTGATTGCAGCTCTGCAACGCAGATTTCACCTTCATGAACATCGCATTATATGTGACGTACCCACCAGGTGGAATTCCTCGTTACATATGTTGGAGCGGTTGTGTGAGCAGCAGCCAACAGTAATGGAGTATCAGCTGCATCAGGCGCAGTCAACTCGCAATTTGCGGCGTTCACACTTCACCACTACTGAGTGGGCCTCTATAATAAGAATAATAATATTATTTTTTTATATAGCGCCATAATATTCCGCAGTGCTTTACAGTTTAACAGTTTCAAAACACGAGTCATAAGTAACAACGTTAACAATACAATAATTTAAGCAAAATCAGCCGCCCCTGCTGGTGAAAGCTTACAATCTACAATGAGGTGTGGGAGATACAAAGTACAGGTGTTTATATACAATGGTGTTTTTACAATGATGGTCCAGCCATTTTAAGGAAGTGAGGGATGCATGGAGATAGTGAATGGGCTACACACACAGAATTACACATAGAATGACTTTGATTAGTGAATGTGATAGGCCACTGTGAACAAATGTGTTTTGAGGGAGCGCCTGAAACCATCCAAATTGCGGATAGTCCTAATTTCTTGGGGTAGAGCATTCCAGAGGATTGGCGCAGCGCGGGTGAAGTCTTGGAGTTGGGAGTGGGAGGTACGGATTAGTGCAGAGGTTAGTCGAAGGTCGTTTGCAGAGTGCAGCAGTCGGTTAGGCCGATAAATATAAATAAGGGAGGAGATGTAGGGGGGTGCTGCGCTGTGGAGAGCTATGTTGGTGAGAACCAGTAATTAGAATTGGATCCTATAATGAATGGGCAGCCACTGCCAGTGTAATGAGTGGCGAATAACTCTATGAAGGATATCTGCCACGTTTTGCGTGCGTTTGATGAGTCAACGCGGATGGCGAGTGCAGATGATGCACTAGTCAGCCTGACTGTCCCCCTTATCTGCCTGCTTCAAAAAACACTGCAAGCACTAAGGCATGAGGTTTTGGAAGAGGTGGAGGATGAGGAGTCACAAATTCCATCACCTTCTGGACAGTCAGCGCAACGTGGTTCCTCACAAAGGGCTGGAGGACTTTCAAAGTACCATGCTGTATCAACAATTGAACCTCCAGAGTCGCTGTCTATATTTTCATAACCATTACAAACTTTTAATGTATTTACAAAGCACATAATGTACATTTTTTGTCTATCCTTTTGTAATGCTATTGTGTTTCCATAAACTGATGTTACAGAATTATGATACAAAGTTTTTAAATTTTGAGTTTTAAATTTTGTAAATTTATATGTATTTGAAGGACTTTGTGAGGAGGATGAGGAGTCACAAATTCCATCACCTTCTGGACAGTCAGCGCAACGTGGTTCCTCACAAAGGGCTGGAGGACTTTCAAAGTACCATGCTGTATCAACAATTGAACCTCCAGAGTCGCTGTCTATATTTCATAACCATTACAAACTTTTAATGTATTTACAAAGCACATAATGTACATTTTTTGTCTATCCTTTTGTAATGCTATTGTGTTTCCATAAACTGATGTTACAGAATTATGATACAAAGTTTTTAAATTTTGAGTTTTAAATTTTGTAAATTTATATGTATTTGAAGGACTTTGTGAGGAGGATGAGGAGGAGTCAATGGAGGAGGAAGACATCGCTCCAGAGGGAGGTAGACAATGCTCTAGTCAGTATGTAGACCAAGGGTGGGGTGATGCACAGCAGGCGGAGATGACGCCTCTTGCAGGGGACAACGTTTCTTGGCCAGTTGGGAGTCTGCAGCACATGGTTGATTTCATGCTGCAGTGGCTGAGAAACGACCGCCGCATCGAACACATTCACACCACGTCTGATTATTGGGTGTACACCCTCCTAGACCCTCGCTACCGGGACAACTTACAAAGCCTCATCACACCGTTGAACCGGGAGCGTAAAATGCGGAAGTACCAAGACACACTGGTGCAATCCATAATGTTCTCCATTCCAGCCGAGAGCACTGCTGCTGCTACTGATTTACAAAGCAGCTCTGTGCGTCGAGGCAGTGGAGACAGCTCTGCAACAAGAGGGAGCACAAGCAGCGCCTCTGCACAGGGCAAGAACAGTATGTTCCAAATGTGTCGAAGTTTTGTGGCAGCGCCACCAATGTCTACACCATCCGAGACGGCTCCAGTCAGCAGGAGGCAACATTTCCGTAAGATGGTGACAGACTACATGTCTTGCCCTCTCAGTGTACTCCCAGATGGCTCTTCCCCATTCAAGTTTTGTGTCTCTAAGCTGGATACATGGCCAGAGCTTAGCCAGTATGCATTGGAGGTGCTGGCTTGATCTGCTGGCAGTGTATTATCGGAGCGCGTCTTTACTGCTGCAGGTGGTGTACTAACAGACCGTTGCATGCGACTATCCTACGATAATGTAGAACGGCTTACTTTTCTGAAAATGAACTAGGCATGGATCTCGCCTGAATTTGCCTGTCCGGTTTCAGATTAACTAACTGGTTGACAACGTTTTCCATGTCTCCTGTTATGTTCATCTTTCTACCACCTGAGCTATACTCCCTGGGCTACAACACTGCCAGTTGCTGCTCAGAAGTGTCGTGTCCACAGACCAATACACAAGCTATAGTGATAGTGGGGTTCAGTAACGCCTGCTGTTCCCCTGCTGTGTGTCCGGCAAAAATTACTGCTACCTACCTACACATGTTTAAAAAAACATGACATGTTAAAGTGGCTAGTGCTACACATAGATATCAGGCTACACCCTTATTTCTAAGCTGTAAACAAGTGAAACGTCAAATTTAAAACCATTCAATGATTAGTGTTGGTAACAAATCTGTAACTAAATAATTGTGACATATTATGGCAGATATCCACATGTCTAACACAAATGCTAACACAAAAGCATACTTATGCTATAGGGTACTGATGGTGAACCTTCTCACTCCATAACTTTGACCAATCCAACTCACATCATGCCTCAAATGCTGCAATGTTGGAAGTGCATAATGTGGGTTGAACTTTGACAACAGCTGCAGTGCGAAGGTTATCCTTCTGTGTTCTTGGCTTTTAAATAAAAGCATACAAGTAAATATAATAATACATTGTTGATTAAGGGACATGATGTACACCTGTAATATTGTGCAAACAATGGATGTAGGACTATTCCTCTTCAACATTACTTATATTTGTGTCATTTGAAAAAATACATATTTTAGTTAAAAATTAAAAACCCATGTTCAGTAGCTGTGAAAGGCCCGTTTGTGTACTTCTATATTGTTTGCAACCAATGTATTGTATACGGATGGAAGCGCGTCACACTAATAGATTAGATTTATTTTAAATGGAATGTAGCAGAACCAATTGGAGATAAATGAAAAGGATGAGCCACTGAGACACGCTCAGCAGAGTACAAGCAGCAGTGCTTGAACATGTAACTGGAGCGTGATCTGCACTCAAAAAAGTAAAAAACACAGACTGAAGTGAACACTGAAACACAACTGTCCACAATCTGTGAAAAGCTCCTTTCTGTACTTCTATAGTGTTTGCAACCAATGTATTGTATACGGATGGAAGCGCGTCACACTAATAGATTAGATTTATTTTAAATGGAATGTAGCAGAACCAATTGGAGATAAATGAAAAGGATGAGCCACTGAGACACGCTCAGCAGAGTACAAGCAGCAGTGCTTGAACATGTAACTGGAGCGTGATCTGCACTCAAAAAAGTAAAAAACACAGACTGAAGTGAACACTGAAACACAACTGTCCACAATCTGTGAAAAGCTCCTTTCTGTACTTCTATAGTGTTTGCAACCAATGTATTGTATACGGATGGAAGCGCGTCACACTAATAGATTAGATTTATTTTAAATGGAATGTAGCAGAACCAATTGGAGATAAATGAAAAGGATGAGCCACTGAGACACGCTCAGCAGAGTACAAGCAGCAGTGCTTGAACATGTAACTGGAGCGTGATCTGCACTCAAAAAAGTAAAAAACACAGACTGAAGTGAACACTGAAACACAACTGTCCACAATCTGTGAAAAGCTCCTTTCTGTACTTCTATAGTGTTTGCAACCAATGTATTGTATACGGATGGAAGCGCGTCACACTAATAGATTAGATTTATTTTAAATGGAATGTAGCAGAACCAATTGGAGATAAATGAAAAGGATGAGCCACTGAGACACGCTCAGCAGAGTACAAGCAGCAGTGCTTGAACATGTAACTGGAGCGTGATCTGCACTCAAAAAAGTAAAAAACACAGACTGAAGTGAACACTGAAACACAACTGTCCACAATCTGTGAAAAGCTCCTTTCTGTACTTCTATAGTGTTTGCAACCAATGTATTGTATACGGATGGAAGCGCGTCACACTAATAGATTAGATTTATTTTAAATGGAATGTAGCAGAACCAATTGGAGATAAATGAAAAGGATGAGCCACTGAGACACGCTCAGCAGAGTACAAGCAGCAGTGCTTGAACATGTAACTGGAGCGTGATCTGCACTCAAAAAAGTAAAAAACACAGACTGAAGTGAACACTGAAACACAACTGTCCACAATCTGTGAAAAGCTCCTTTCTGTACTTCTATAGTGTTTGCAACCAATGTATTGTATACGGATGGAAGCACGTCACAGTAATAGATTTGATTTTTTTTTCTAATATAATGGAGCTGCACCAATTCCACAAAATAAAAAAAAAAAAAAAAAAAAAAAAAGAGTCAGTGACAGTGACACGTGCAGATGCCTACAAACAGCGGTGGATGCAGAGCAAACTGCAGCGTCACCTGCACTGTCACACACACACCTTGCACAGAGCTGTTAAAACAACACTGGCAAAATGAAGCTTTACACAGCGGTTGGTAAACTAGCCTGCCTCAAGCACAGTAGTACACAAAATCGCAATATCTAACTGTCCCTCAGAGTGAGCAGAGTAGCGTTCTGTCCCTTACTGAGTTCACAGCACAGTGACGCTAAAATGGCGGCGGCGCCTTTTATAGTGCATTCTGACATCATTTCAGCAGCCAATCACAGCCATGCCATTAGTTAAGATGACCGCAGCATTACAGGATGTGCCCACACTTCGTAGGATTCCTCATTGGCTGACTAAAATCACATTGCCTCTCAAAGAATTATGGGAACTTCCGATTCCGGTATACGATATGGAAAAAGTATCGGAATTAAGTATCGGAATTCCGATAACGCGAATATCGGCCGATACCCGATACTTGCGGTATCGGAATGCTCAACACTATTCACCACTGTTCCATGTTTTTGCTATTTGTGGATAATGGCTCTCACTGTGGTTCACTGGAGTCCCAAAGCTTGAGAAATGGCTTTATAACCTTTTCCAGACTAACACATCTCAATTACTTTGTTTCTCATATGTTCCAGAAATTCTTTGGATTGTGGCATGATATCTAGCTTTGGAAGAACTTTTGGTCTACTTCACTTTGTCAGGCAGGTCCTATTTAAATGATTTCTTGATTGACAACAGGTGTGGCAGTAATCAGGCCAGTGTGTGGCAGCTTCCCAAACATGTGATAAACCACAAATAATTTATGTTTTGAAGGGAGGCAATCACTTTTTCACACAGGGCCCTGTGGGTTTGGATTTCTTTTTCCTTTAATAATAAAGACCTTCATTTAAAAACTGCATTTTGTGTTTACTTGTGTTATCTTTGTCTAGTATTTTAATATGTTTGGTGATTTGAAACATTTAAGTGTGACAAGCATGCAAAAGAATTGGATATTAGCAAGGAAGCAAACACTTTTTCACACAACTGTCTATTTGTTTCCTACTTTTTACTAACATAAGGCCGGGATCACACATGAGAGAAACACGGACGAATCTCGCATGTAAATACCCGGAACTGCCACCGGCACTAGGGAGCGGAGCGAGCGGCTGCATAGAAATATATGCAGCCGTACACTCCGCTCCCGAGTGCCGGCGTCAGTGCCGGGAATTCATATGCTAGACTCGTCCGTGTTTTTTGCATGTGTGATCCCGGCCTAATAGGTTAGGTTAATAGGTTAGCAAGATACATGGGTGTGAAGGAAGAAAGTGGGACTGCATGATCAGACTTTGAAAGAATAGAAAGAAAGGGCTTGCAAAAACAAGGGCAACATATTTTATCATGAGACCCTTTTTAACCATCATTGTTAAAAGGTATGTTTTAATTTCCTCAAATTTTTGCTGACTAATAGTCTAAAAAGGCCTTACTTACTAGAAACCTCATGTTCATTTTCTGGAATTAGTCTGTCAATTCATGACGATATATAGGAAACAGGTTGCAGAGGTCCATGTAGCTTTTAACGGGGTTGAACACTACTCAGACAACCCCTTCACAATCATTGTTTTCCCCAAGTAAAATATTAACACCTATACTTACCTCTGGTGCCGTGCGGTTCCAATGGTTTTGGTACTGGCTCTCCCAGTGCTAGCGCGACATTGGTATGTACATTTTTTCCTGTGGCCAAACAGCGGCCGCTTCACTCTCCACTCCTTCAGACAAATCAGAAATCGCGAGGAAGTGAGAAAGCTGCTGCTGTTCTCACTTCCTCTGGATGACAGTTATGTGACATAACAATATCACGCCAGCCCTGGGAAAGCCAGTGCTGACACTAGCTGTTATTATTTTACTTGGCATAGCAACCCTCGCCCATGGCCACACCCAAATCACTTCCCATTTTTTTCTCCCCTGGCAGGAGGAGTTGTCAGAGGAGCGCTGGTAGTGAGGGAAATTCAGCAGATGTCTGAGACTGTAGGGTGTAGACCCAAATCCAGGACTGTCCATGGTATGCAGGACAGTTGGGACTAGAGATAAGTGCATCGATTCACTCATCTCTGGTCCAGTGTGCAAGTAAGTGCTACCTGGCAGCTTGATTAGAGGCCACAAATATCTAAACTTCCAGCTTCCCTGGCACTGCTTTTTAATTAGTCTGGGCAGCATGACGTCATCTCTGCATCCTGCTCATCTCTAGTTGGGACCTGTGAATTTATTTTTGTTCTTTCATTCACAGTCAGAGTCACAAGAACTTTTTCATCTTTATGTAGCTTCACTACAGTGCCTTGTGAAAGTATTCGGCCCCCTGGAACTTTTCAACCTTTTTCCACATATCATGCTTCAAACATAACGATACCAAATGTTAATTTTTGTTGAAGAATCAACATCAAGTGGGACACAATTGTGAAGTTGAAAGATATTTATTGGTTATTTTAAATTTTTGTGGAAATACAAAAACTGAAAAGTGGGGCGTGCAATATTATTCGGCCCCTTTAACTTAATACTTTGTTGCACCACCTTTTGCTGTGATTACAACTGCAAGTTGCTTGAGGTATGTCTCTATCAGTTTTGTACATTGAGAGACTGAAATTCTTGTCCATTCTTCCTTGGCAAACAGCTCTAGCTCAGTGAGGTTGGATGGAGATCGTTTGTGAACAGCCGTGTTCAGGTCTTTCCACAGATTCTCGATTGGATTCAGGTCTTTCTTGGTCATTCTAACACCTGGATACATTTAATTGTGAACCATTCCATTCTAGATTTTGCTTTATGTTTGGGATCATTGTCTTGTTGGAAGACAATTCTCCGTCCCAGTCTCAGGTCTTTTGCAGACTCCAACAGGTTTTCTTCAAGAATGGTCCTGTATTTGGATCCATCCATCTTCCCATCAATTTTAACCATCTTCCCTGTCCCTGCTGAAGAAAAGCAGGTCCAAACCATCATTGTTATGTTTCGGTAGCTGAGGAGAAATTGCAAAAAATAGCCAAAGTAGTAATACACCAGAGAGGCTGGAAACTATTGGATTGGAGTATACTAAACTAACCGCCACACTAGAAGTAGCCGTGGAGCGTACCTACGGTGATCCTAGACGCCTCGTCACAGCCGGATAGATAACTACACCTAAAGGCAGAAAGATGAAAGCTATCTGCCCCGGAGCAGAATCCCCAAAGAAATAGAAAGCCCCCAAACATGTAATGGCGGTTAGACAAGAAGAAAACACGGACACAGACAGAAAATAGAATGAGCAAACGCTGGGGCCCAATCTGTCTAGATAGAAAAGTATAGGAAAGAATTCTGACTACAACCCAAAAAAACCCTGACAAAAATACCAACACTTCTGATTAACAAAAAACCTGAGATCACATGATCTCTACCACCTAAATCAGATCTCTGGTGCAACTCACAACAACTCACCAAATAAAAAGTGACAAAGGAACAAAGCAAAAGTGCAAACACAAAATGAGCACAATTGCAGCGCCAGACCCCAAAAGGGGACCAGGCTGTAGTCCACTGCAAGCAGCAAACCAGCAGTGAAAATCCAACAGAGGAAAAAAAAAACACTTATCTGAATGAGAGCAGGAAAGCAAGCTGTGCTCCAAGCAAGACCAGGAGGAACAATTGATTACCGGCAAGGCTGATGGGAACTCAGGTCACTTATATCATACCATTCAGAGTCTGCTGAAGGTCATTCAGTAATTAGTTCATTACCCTCAGCAACCACCGGAGGGAGCCCCAGCTCAGAAGTCGCCTCCAAAGTATTCACAACACATGATGCTGCCACCACCATGCTTGACAATGGGGATGGTGTGTTCAGGGTGATGAGCTGTGTTGCCTTGACGCCAAACAAATAGTTTGGCATTGTTGCCAAAAAGTTCAATTTTGGTTTCATCTGACCAGAGCACCTTCTTCCACATGTTTGGTGTGTCTCCCAGGTGGCTTGTTGCAAACTAACAACACTTTTTATGGATATCTTTGAGAAATGGCTTTCTTCTTGCAACTCTTCAATAAAGGCCAAATTTGTGCAGTGTACGAATGATTGCTGTCCTATGGACAGACTGTCCCACCTCAGCTGTAGATCTCTGCAGTTCATCCACAGTGATAATGGGCCTCTTGGCTACATTACTAATCAGTCTTCTCCTTGTTTGAGATGAAATTTTAGAGACAGCCGGGTCTTGGTATATTTGCAGTGGTATGATACTCCTTCCATTTCAATATGATCGTTTGCACAGTGCTCCTTGGGATGTTTAAAGTTTTGGAAATCATTTTGTATACAAATCTGGCTTTAAACTTCTCCACAACAGTATCACGGACCTGCCTGTTGTGTTCCTCGGTCTTCATGATGCTCTCTGTGCTTCAAACAGAACCCTGAGACTATCACAGAGCAGGTGCATTTATACGGAGACTTAATTACACACAGGTGGATTATATTTATCATCATTAGTCATTTAGGAGATCCACAATGAACTTCTGGAGTGAGTTTGCTGCACTGAAAGTAAAGGGGCCGAATAATATTGCACGCCCCACTTTTCAGTTTTTGTATTTCCACAAAAATTTTAAATAATCAATAAATTTCGTTCAACTTCACAATTGTGTCCCAAATGTTGTTGATTGTTCACCAAAAATTTACATTTGGTATCTTTAGGTTTGAAGCATGGTATGTGGGAAAAGGTTGAAAAGTTCCAGGGGGCCGAATACTTTCGCAAGGCACTGTATATGCCATCTCGCTTTTTTGTGTATGTAAGGCTGTGTTCACACATTGCAGAAATACTGTGTTTTCTGTTTTCTGCAGATGTCCTCACCAAACTGCATAATAACAATCTTATCCCACTTATTTGATGAGTTTCTGGTGCAGATGTGAAACCGCGTTTTTAATGTGATTTTTTAAAGTACAGAAAAGCTTTAATTCCGCACTTATAAAAAAAGTACCTGCATTTTTTTATATGTGTATTTTTTAGGTTCCACATAGATGAAAAGAGAGAAAAAAAAAGTACCAAAACCGCACAGCTCAGCAGCAAGTTTAGACGTAGAGAGGGAGCACAGTTTTCATGAAATCACATCCACTTTGCCTGGACAGTTAAACACAGCAGAATTTTTGTACAAAAAAAGCAGCAGAAAATACGCAGCATTTACAGTACAGACCAAAAGTTTGGACACACCTTCTCATTCTAATATTTTCCTGTATTTTCAAGACTATGAAAATTGTAAAATCACACTGAGGGCATCAAAACTATGAATTAACACTTGTGGAATTATACATTACACTTTACAAAAAAGTGTAAAACAACTGTAAATATGTCTTATATTCTAGGTTCTTCAAAGTATCCACCTTTTGCATTGATTACTGCTTTGCACGCAGAAAAGGTGAATGGATGGATTCTACATGCCTGGTTCCCACCGTGAAGCATGGAGGAGGTGGTGTGATGGTGTGGGGGTGCTTTGCTGGTGACACTGTTGGGGATTATTCAAAATTGAAGCGGTGAGCGGTCCAGCTCACCCCAAACCATCTCGATTGGGTTCAGGTCTGATGACTGTGGAGGCCAGGTCATATGGCGTAGCACAACATCACTCTCCTTCTTGGTCAAATAGCCCTTACACAGCCTGGAGGTGTGTTTGGGGTCATTGTCCTGTTGAAAAATAAATGATGGTCCAACTAAACGCAAACAGGATGGAATAGCATGCCGCTGCAAGATGCTGTGGTAGCCATGCTGGTTCAGTATGCCTTCAATGTTGAATAAATCCCCAACAGTGTCACCAGCAAAGCACCCCCACATCATCACACCACCTCCTCCATGCTTCACGGTGGGAACCAGGCATGTACAGTCATGGCCAAAAGTTTTGAGAATGACACAAATATTAATTTTTACAAAGTCTACTGCTTCACTTTTTCTAATGGCAATTTGCATATACTCCAGAATGTTATAAAGAGTGATCAGCTTAACAGCAATTACTTGCAAAATCAATATTTGGCTAGAAAATGAACTTTATCCCCCAAAACACATTTCAACATCATTGCAGCCCTGCTTTAAAAGGACCAGCTAACCTCTTTTCAGTGATTGCTCCATTAACACAGGTGTGGGTGTTGATGAGGACATGGCTGGAGATCAATCTGTCATGATTAAGTAAGAATGACACCACTAGACACTTTAAAAGGAGGCTGGCGCTTGGCATCATTGTTTCTCTTCTGTTAACCATGGTTATCTCTAAAGAAACACGTGCAGTCATCATTCAATGCACAAAAATGGCTTAACAGGGAAGAATATCACAGCTAGAAAGATTGCACCTCAGTCAACAATCTATCGCATCATCAAGAACTTCAAGGAGAGAGGTTCCATTGTTGCCAAAAAGGCTTCAGGGCGCCCAAGAAAGACCAGCAAGCGCCAGGACCGTCTCTTAAAAGTGTTTCAGCTGCGGGATCGGGCTACCAGCAGTGCAGAGCTTGCTCAGGAATGGCAGCAGGCAGGTGTGAGTGCATCTGCACGCACTGTGAGGCGGAGACTCTTGGAGCAAGGCCTGGTCTCAAGGAGGGCAGCAAAGAAGCCACTTCTCTCCAGAAAAAACATCACGGACAGACTGATATTCTGCAAAAGGTACAGGCAGTGGACTGCTGAGGACTGGGGTAAAGTTATTTTCTCTGATGAATCCCCTTTTCGATTGTTTGGGACATCAGGAAAACGCCTCATTCGGAGAAGACAAGGTGAGCGCTACCACCAGTCTTGTCTCATGCCAACTGTTAAGCATCCTGAAACCATTCATGTGTGGGGTTGCTTCTCAGCCAAGGGAATCGGCTCTCTCACAGTCTTGCCTAAAAACACAGCCATGAATAAAGAATGGTACCATAATGTCCTCCAAGAGCAACTTCTCCCAACCCTCCAAGAGCAGTTTGGCGATCAACAATGCCTTTTTCAGCATGATGGAGAACCTTGCCATAAAGCAAAGGTGATAACTAAATGGCTCAGAAAACAAAACATAGAGATTTTGGGTCCATGGCCTGGAAACTCCCCAGATCTTAATCCCATTGAGAACTTGTGATCAATCATCAAGAGACGGGTGGACAAACAAAAACCTAAAAATTCTGACAAAATGAAAGCATTGATTGTGCAAGAATGGACTGCTATCAGTCAGGATTTGGTCCAGAAGTTGATTGAGAGCATGCCAGGGAGAATTGCAGAGGTCCTGAAGAAGAAGGGTCAACACTGCAAATATTGACTTGCTGCATTAACTCATTCTAACTGTCAATATAAGCTTTTGTTACTCATATGTTTGCAATTATATTTCTGTCTGTGATAAAAACATCTGTCAAAACACACACATAAAAACCAGAGGGCAGCAGATCATGTGAAAATATAATATTTGTGTCATTCTCAAAACTTTTGGCCATGATTGTAGAGTCCATCCGTTCACCTTTTCTGCGTGCAAAGCAGTAATCAAAGCAAAAGGTGGCTACTTTGAAGAACCTAGAATACAAGACATATTTTCAGTTGTTTCACACTTTTTTGTAAAGTGTAATGTATAATTTCACATGTGTTAATTCATAGTTTTGATGCCTTCAGTGTGATTCTACAATTTTCATAGTCATGAAAATACAGAAAAATCTTTGAATGAGAAGGTGTGTCCAAACTTTTGGTCTGTACTGTATGCAACATGTGAACAACTGAACAACGTCTAAATCTCCAAGCAAAGTAGATGTGATTCCATGAAATCACCACCCCTGTGATCTAAAGGCGCAGCTGAACTCTGCAGTTTCGGTGCATTTTTTCTCTATAGGCTTCTTTTGAAAAATATGCATAAAAAGTGGCATTTTTAAGTGTAGTATCAAAACTTTTCTGTGCTATTAAAAGAGCTTCATATCTGCCGCCAAATGGCATCAAATAAGCGGGACAATGTATAAAAGAAACATAGCAAACACGTAATAATCAGAGAAAATTGTTATTGGCTTGTATGGTGTAGACACCTGAAGAAAGAATGCAGCATTTATGTTATGTGTGAACACAGCCTCAGTATTACAGTTTTGTTATATATTTTTATGAATTTATTAGAGAAAATATATCAATCACAACATTTTTTCCATGTCATTTACCGATCCCTGTAAATAATCTGATCGCCAAGTTGTGTGGGTTGTTATGATTACAGGGACATCAAATATGTCCTTGTTATTTGATGATTTGTGATGTTTATTTAAAAAAAAAAAAAAACGCATTAAAATTACCGTATTTTTCGGATTAAAAGACGCAAAATTTGGGGGGAAAATGGGGGTGCGTCTTATAATTCAAATATACCTTACTGGCTGGGGTGGAGCGGGGTCCCAGTGTTCCTGTTGGCGGAGGCAAGAGTGGGGCAATGCTGCGGGCCTCAAGCTGGGAGGAGGGCGTGTTCGGAGATGAGACGCTATGGGTGTTTAGTGGTGTGGGGGCTCCGCCGACATTTTGTTACAGCCGGAGTCTCTACACTTCTATGGTTTATATTGCAGTAAACTCCAGGAAAACAGCCGTTGGGGGGTGGCGCACGCGCAGATGGAAATCTCAAGACCAAGATTTTGGGAGCCAAGATCTCGGCGCCGAGATCTCCATCTGCGCATTCGCTGACCCCGGCGGTCATTTTTCTGGAGTACACCTCAATGTAAAGTGTGGGGGCTCTGGGCTTTCACAAAATGTTGGCGGTGCCTCCGCTCCACCAAACATCCGTAGAATTGCACTTCAGAACACCCCTTCCTCCCAGCCTGGGGTCTGCAGCATCGCCCCATTCCTGCCTCAACCAGCAGGGACCCTGGGACCCTGCTCCACTGCAGCCGACTCTCCCAGGAAGCAATAAGACACATGGATTATAAGAAGCACCATCATTTTATTAAAAAGTTTTTTCCTATTTTTCCCCACAAAATTTGGGGTGTGTCTTATAATCCGGTGCTTCTTATAATCTGCAAAATATGATATATTATTTTTTTCATTATCAAATGTTTTTCATTAGTATTTTTTTACTAATTTTATAGGATGAAAACATCTCTTATTCTCTCTCTGGAGTACAAATACATCCATTGTACATAGCAATGTATTTCTACCAGTATAATCTGCTGGTGGGGTTAGGGGCTTCAAAACAGATCAAGTACACAAAATTCTCCCTATTACATTGTCATAACTTGTGGTTGAGTAACTTAAGCATCGGCTGTTAAGGTTGTGGGTTTGAGACCAGGGGAGACTCACAGTGAAAAAAAGAAAATTTTTCTAATTGCTTATTATTCTTACTACTTTAGTAGGAACAAAAATAATCTTTTTCTACACTTCAGTATACAGGGACCATAGAAATACATTGTTATATATACAATATATGTCTATGGACATGTACAAGGGGCGTTTATTAAATATTTCCCCTGATCCACATCCTGTGGACTGAGAGCAATAAAACTTGGCACAGTTATTAGTCCTTCTCTACAGAGGTGCCACTTAGGGACACACACTTCTCCCACCTCTTTAAGCAACTGTAAACACCTTGCTTGTAGAAGTCGACCGATTGCTCCAAAAGCCACGTCGTGACTTCAGAAATCAGTGTCTCATCATCTGAAAAATGCTTGCCCTTCAAAAATAACTTAATTGTTGTAAAGAGGTGGAAGTCCGATGGTGCAAGGTCAGGTGAATAAAGGGGATGTGGTAGAATGTCAAAGCCACAGGATCATGCTTCCATTTGGGCAACATGTGAGCTGTGAATTGGTGCATTGTCTTGCAGAGGGCGGACACCTTTGGTGAGCATTCCACATCTCTTGGTTTTGATGGCCTCCCACAATTTCCGCAGCAATGAAGCATAGTATGCCCCAGTGATCATGGTTCCCTTTGCTAGGAAATCCATGACCTTGCCTGCTGAGGATTGGGCACGTGCCTTCTTTGTAGGCAGAGAGTCATGATGCTCCCATTACATCGACTGGACTTTAGTCCATAGTGATGGACCCAGCTTTTATGCTGTGTGATCAGTCTGTTGAAAAAGTCCTCCTGGTTTCCATGGCACATCGTCAATAGAGCCTGATAGCATTCGACGGGGAACTGAGCGAGCTGATACCTTATGCATGTGAAGATGTTCTTGGATGATTTTTTCCATGGACCCCACACTAATCTTGAAATTTTGGGCTAGGTGCCAAATGGTTATGCAGCGATTTTCCAAAATGGCAACCTTCACTTGCTATATGGTGTGTTCATCAATAGCAGAGTGGGGTTGCCCTGGAATTGAAGCTGTTTGTACCAAAGTCCGACCACATTTGAATTGACAATGCCAGTTCTTGACTACATCATATAATGGGGAATCATCACCATAAACCTCTTTCAGCTCATCGAACGTCTCGGGGGTGTGCAGCCTTTCAAGTAAAGGAACTTGATGACTGGTCTGTATTCCACTGCGTCCATTATCAAACCTCACACCACTTCAGTACCTGTAAAATCAAGACCGTTATAAGTTCTGAGTTGTAAATTGGCACGTAACCTATAGAGATTGATATCATTACGCGTGCAGTTTCAGTGTCCTGTGGTAAATAAAAGTGGGTCAGGGGAAATCTTTAATAGGTAAGTAGTATAGAAGTCGGGAAAAAAGCTCTGATGCGACAGTCCCGCTGAATCTGCGACAGTTGGGAGCTATGTCATTGTTTTGCTTGGTTCAAACTCTGGGATGCATCTACAGAATTAGAAGGTGAGAGAGCATCCTACTCTACCTCCAAACCTACTGCTGGGAAAAAGAGGTATAAAATACTAAAGGGGCAAGTACTTCTCATCATTGTTCATTGCTAAAATGCCTTAGTTTTTGTCATTTGCAGTTCTTCCAGAGCAGGGAGAATATCTGGACCTTCTTTCTCAACCGTTCATGTTACTATGGTTACGTGATATCATGCAATTTCTAGAAATCCACTAGACAGAAGATAGTGAAGAGAAGCAATATCATATCCTGCTAAAAGAAGTGTGAAACTCTTCTACGCCCTTGGTATTAGCTTGTAATGGTTACATTTAGGTATGCCAATACGGGTCGTTTCTGTATTATCTGAAGATAAAATACATATAGCATATTCCATAAAATCAATGTAATGTACAAACACTGCATGACATAGCGATCAGGTCCAGTGATCATACTTGACCTGCAACCCCTTACCAATTGATCATTCATATAACACTTTAATTGTTAAGGAATCAATCCAACCAAGAGATAGAAAAAGATAGTTAAAAAGCCCTTATGTATAATTGGCCTATCATGACCAATCCACCAAAAAGACCACTGCTTATATTAAATTAGATATGCACCTCGAGGAATGGTCCCTAATAGTTTACTCTTTAAAGTGAACTTGACAGCTGATACATGCTGCCCTATCGATGGGCAGCATGTATCAGACATTGGCTGTATGATCTCAGCCAGGTATGTCTGACTAGTCTTATGTGTGGCTTGTTCCCTGGCGGCTTTTAAAGTATGTTTTTCTTTGAAACTCTGCAGCGTTTTAGATTTGAACATACCTGTCTGGGATCATATAGCCAGTGCCCGATACATGCTGCCCGTGCGCAGCATCTATCAGCTGTCAGGTTCCCTTTAATTTGTACATACATATCTACACTCTTGCACATGCCTGATTGTCTCTCCATTCATTAACTGGAAGGGATGTATGCAGACACAGTATGGCGAGCGAAGAAGGGAATGGATGCAGACACAGTGAGAGGAGCTATGGGAGATGGGTGCAGACACAGTAAAGGGAGAGATGGAGGGTGGGAGCAGACACAACTTGAGGAATGATGGGGTGAATGTATGCAGACACAGTATGGAGAGCGGGGGATGGGATGGGTGCAAACACACAATGGGGAGCGGAGGGGATGTGTGAGAAGACAATATAGAGAGCGAGGGAGTAAATGTGTGAGTAAACAGTATGGTTAGTAGGGGATGATGTGAGAGGAGACAGTGTGAGGAAGGGGGAAATGTGTGAAGAGGCTATTGAGGGGAATAGTGTGAGGAGACAGTATGGGGTGAGAAAAGTGTGAGGGGCACATAATAGAGATTGGGTAGTGTAGGGGGGTGGTATAGACAGGGGGTAGCCTAGGTGGACAGTGTAAAGCCTGGGTCTCACATAGCGATACACCAGCGATCCCGACAACGATATGCACTTGTCAGGATCGCTGGTGTATCGCTATATGATCGCTGCTGAGCTGTCAAACAGGCAGCTCAGGCAGCGATCAGCACAGCGACACTGCGGGTAACATCGCTTAGTTACCCGCAGTGTACATTGGATACCAGCGCCCTGATGCAGGGCGCTGGTAACCAAGGTACACGTCGGGTTTCCAAGCGCTGCGCGGTGCCTGGAAACCCGCTGTGTACCTTGGATACCAGCTCCCTGCATCAGGGCGCTGGTATCCAAGGTACACAGCGGGTTTCTAGGCACAGCCCCGCGCCTGGAAACCCGCTGTGTACCTTGGTTACCAGCGGATCGCTGGTCTCTCCGCCTGTCACACGCAGCGATGCGTGCCTGTCAGCGGGAGACCAGCGATCAAAAAAATGTCCTGACATTTCAGCGACGATCAGCGATACCCAGCAGGGGCGCTGATCGTCGCTGAATGTCACACACAGCGATATCGTTGGTGAGATCGCTGCTGCGTCACAAAACTAGTGACTCAGCAGCGATCTCGGTAGCGAGATCGCTATGTGAGACGGGCCCTTAAGG
The DNA here is from genome assembly GCA_033576555.1 of Oophaga sylvatica. Taxonomy (NCBI): domain Eukaryota; kingdom Metazoa; phylum Chordata; class Amphibia; order Anura; family Dendrobatidae; genus Oophaga; species Oophaga sylvatica. The sequence goes on from JARQOD010000002.1 coordinate 524,624,978, forward strand.
GTACAACCATGAGGGGACAGTATGCCATAGAGGGGTCTATGATGAAGTGGCACAGCGTAAAGACTGGGCAGTATAGGGGGGCACAATGTGAGAGGCCAGTGTGATAAGGGACCAAGATGGAAAAGACAGAGATTTGTGGATGCCAAATACCATAAGAAGGACAGTGTGTGGGTCATATTTTGTGCAGGAAATATAGTGAGGGGCAATAATTATAGTTTCGGGGTTCCATGTAGGGCAGATATTTTTATTCAGGAGCATTATAATCACGCTGCTATTTTTAAGGGAATCATATTGGGATGTGCTGCAGAATACTGGAGAAGATGGAAGTCTGCAGAGACGAGCTGTGATTGTGAAAAGTCATCATGGCATCTGGACACTTTGAAGAAAAGAAACAGAACAACTCCAATCAGAGATGACAACATCTCTAAGATACCTGGATGTAAATGTTTATTTATGATACTATGTTTCATCAGAACTGTGGTTCCTACCGTATATGTTCCACAGCCTGATTATGACTGATAACAGCAACTCCCAGTATTTCCTTAACATTATTAAGTACTTACAAGGAATTGGAGATTCATGCAATACAAATGTACATGGGTCTGACCTGACATTTCAATTAATGTATCATGTACTGTTGGTGGTCCTGTTGATGTATTCATGTATTGATGGTAGTTCAGGTGATGTATTCATGTACTGATGCCCCAAATGTCTCCTGTGATATATGCACCAGCCCCAGTGTGTCCTGTGATGCGTGCACCAGTCCCAGTATCTCCTGTTTAGCATATATCCCAGCCAGCCAATGTGTCCTGTGATGTGTGCACCAGCCCCAACATTTCTCCTGTGATGCATGTGGATCGCCCGCCAGGGCAGTGGGATACTCGGTACCGGGCCGGTGTATTGAGGGGATGTGTCACAGCGGCAGTGACCCGGTCCGTGGCCCTGGGCGTCCAATGAAAGGGGAATTATTTACAGGGGAATGAATAGAGTTTGTAGTGTAGGTATTCGTGACGCCACCTGTGGTATCTGGTCAATGGTGACCAGCGCTGTCGTGCAGATCCTCTGGGATAGATGGTGAGATGCAGCAGAGTTGGTACAGTCTCCCACAGGTGAGACTATGGGATCCCAGGGCAGGCAGATGTTGTTGTAGGTGGTAATGGTGCTGCAGGATGTAGCTGAGTGCAATGTGTAATGCAGGAAGAAACTGAGAAACAGTCAGTGAGTTGCAGTTTCCAAAGCTTTACTTACAGTTTTGCAAGCAAAGCATCCAGGGAATTGAATACAGGTCGAACTGGAGTAGGTTAGCCTGAAAGCAGTTTAGGATCCCCTTATTACAGGTGGGATGTGAGGTCTCCTTCTAGCGCTGTTCTGTGAGGCATTGGCTACTATAAGCTCCTTCCAAGTCCTCTGGATTCTCTCTCTCTCAGTTACACTCTCATTACATGCAGCTGTAGCCTGCTTCAGGAACTAATCTGTTATGGAGTCTCCGGCTCACTTGTGCTGCTGCTTTGTGGAAGATTCTTAATGGGGACAGAGAACCTTCCGTCCTCTGCCCTCCGGATTCTGTTGCTGGGATTTTACTACACCCTCTCAGCCTCGGACTCCAGGGGTCCGGTCTCTGGTGTTTAGACCTGGGGATGAGCCCTGCTATGGCTTCCGTCCCCAGCTTGTCTCTCCACGTCTTCCCTTTCTCGTTCCCTCAGCTAGACTGCCCAACTCCTCCCCCAGCCAGAATATTCCAGGGAAGCTCCCTCAAATCAGGTGTTTGAGCTCCCCCTTCTGGTCTGTAGTCAGAAAGGTGTTGCATGCTGAATTACCTACAAAGGGGTCCCTCTTTGCTTTCAGGCATGACATCACCCTCCCCTGGAGGAAGGCAAGGTCACTGTGGCAACCAAACTCCTGGGGTGCCACACATGCATCAGCCTCAAAGTGTCTCCTGTGATGCGTGCAGTAGCCCCAAATGTCTCCTGTCATGCTTACACCAGCCCCAAAGTGTCTGCTGTGATGCACGCATCAATCCCAATGTCTCATGTGAAGTATATACTCTAGCCAGCCAATGTGTCTTGCAATGTGTGGAACAGCTCCAATGTCTCTTGTGATGTGTACACCAGCTCCAATGTGTCCTGTGATGAGTGCACCAGTCCCAGTGTCTCCTGTGATGCTTGCATCAGCCCAAATGTCTCTTGTGAGGTGTATATCACCCCTACTGTCTCCTATGATATATGTACCATATGCAATGTCTCCTGTGATGCGTGCACAAGCCCCAAAGTGTGTACTGTGATGTGTGTTCCAGACCCAATATCTCCTGTGAAGTATATACTCCAGCCAGCAAATGTGTCCTGTGATGCTTGCACCAGCCCTAATGTCTCCTGTGATGTGTATAACAACCCTATGTCTCCTGTGATATATGCACAAACCCCAATGTCTCCTGTGATATTTATACCAACCCTATGTCTCCTGTGATATATGCACCAGCCCCAATGTAATAATAATAATAATAATAATAATAATCTTTATTTTTATATAGCGCTAACATATTCTGCAGCGCTTTACAGTTTTGCACACATTATCATCACTGTCCCCGATGGGGCTCACAATCTAGATTCCCTATCAGTATGTTTTTTGGAGTGTGGGAGGAAACCGGAGTACCCGGAGGAAACCCACGCAAACACGGGGAGAACATACAAACTCCTTGCAGATGTTGTCCTCTAGGTGGGATTCGAACCCAGGACTCCAGCGCTGCAAGGCTGCAGTGCTATCCACTGAGCCACCGTGCTGCCCAATGTCTACTGTGACGTATATTCTCTAGCCCCAATGTCTCCTGTGACATATATACTCCAGCCCCAAATGTCTCCTATGATATATGTACCAACCTCAATTTCTCCTGTGAAGTATATACTTTAACCAGCCAATGTGTCATGTGATGTGTGCAGCAGCCCTAACGTGTTGCCTGTGATGTGTGCAGCAGCCCTAACGTGTTGCCTGTGATGTGTGCAGCAGCCTCAAAGTGTCTCCTGTGATGCATGTGTAATGGGGGCCAGGGCGGTAGTAGTCGTGGCTAACAGTGGCAGTTCTGGCACACCCTGACCCTCCATGACATTAACACATTGCTGTCCACTCACGTGTGAATCGAGGTCCGCTTCACAAGGCCGGGCATCCTTTCCTTTTAGCAGCGCGCAATAATAGTCTGAGTCCAGATTCATTTTCAACAAAACACTTTTACTCAGCTCGTCCAGTTTAGTCACAGAAACAGCACAAGATTCTTTGCAGAATATCACCATTCTGTTCCCTGTACTGTCCCTTTTTTCTCCAGGAATATCCATTGGGGACATCGGTGCCGCAGCTTTCTGAGAGGACAAACTAACCCGCTTCAGGAGTTCCCCGTCCGCTTCCCTCTCCAATGGTAAACTTGAAGGATGGCTCTTCCATTCCTTACCAGGCCGTAGGCCTCGGATGTTAAGGGTAGTTTCCACTAAGTTACTGCTACCATTGTTATACTGCCCAGATATTCCTCCACTATGTGTGACAGCTCTGAGGCTCTGGACTGCTGGGTTCCTCGGCTTAAACGTTTCTGGACTCGACTGTCCTCTCCTTGCCCCCATCTCACACTCTACTGACTAACTCCAGGAAGCTCCCCAAAACTACACTCTCTTAGCCCCTCTTAATTAGCCTAATCCTATTGGTCTAACTAATTCCTATTCTATTCTATTGTGTTCTATTGTGCTCCCCTACTGGTCTAAGTCCTACACTTTCCCTGTATCTCCTCCCAGCACATAAACATATATACAATGCATTACACAGTATAACAACATTATAAACATATGAGGTACATCAGCTTTTAATATAGGAACATGTGCAAGGCGAGCGGGGCATAAACTGGCCTCTGTACACCCTCTACACATGCACCAGCCCCAAATGTCACCTGTGATGTGGGCAGAAGCACCAAATGTCTCCTGTGATGCATTCAACAGTCTCAAATGTCTCCTATGATATATACACGAGCCCTAATGTTTAGTTTGATGCATGCACCAGCCCCTATGTATTCTGTGATGTGTGGGTAAGCAGGTACGAGGATGCAGAAATGCAGGGATTGCAGGACAATGCTTAACAACAATGCAGTTTAATTTATAACAAATGTAGTGGGAATGATCTCCTCACAGGGAGTTAATACAAAATAACAGTGGAAATTAAGGTATAACACAACAGTCTGATATTTGAACTTCACTTATCGTAACTTCTCTGTTCCTCATCCACATGCAGTCTGATGAGAGCTGAAATACCGACAACGGGCGACACAGCGTCTTCAGATGTGACCCACCAAATCACGGTCCAGCTTCTGGCGGCAATGGGTGCCCGCTCAGCCCCTAGTCCACCAATCTGTGCAGCAGAAATGGGGGGTGCTGCAGAAGTCTCTGTCCTATGCGTACTCGGCTGCTGACCTCACCAGGTCATGGGTCCTGCCAGTTCCCCATTCTTTCCCCCTGGCAACATTGGATGCAGCCTCGACAGTTCCGGACCCGGCATTGTGCATGTACCCGCAGCCCGGTCTTCCTCCTTACACGTGCACCAGCCTCAATGTCTCCTGTGATGCATGCACCAGCCCCAATGTTTACTTTCATGCATTCACCATCCCCTATGTCTCCTATGATATTTGCCCTAGCCCCAATGTTTACTTTGATGTGTGCACCAGCCCCTATGTCTCCTGTGATGCGTGCACCAGCCCCAATGTCTCCTATGATGCGTGCACAGCCCCAATGTATCATATGAAATATATACTCTAACCCTAATGTCTCACTTAATGCATATACTCCAGCCCCAAATGTTTCCTCTGATATATGCACCAGACTCAATGTCTCCTGTGAAGTATATACTCCAGTTCCAATGTCTTCTGTGATGGGTGCAGCAGTCCCAATGTCTCCTATTTAATGTATATGCTCCAGTCCGAGTGTCTCCTATACGATGTATTTGCACCAGTCCCATGTGAGCAATGATGAATTTCCCACTGTGAGGAGACATGCAGTGTAATATATATCTGTGTTGAGAACAACTTACTGCTGCGAGTTCTTTACAAATCTTATCTCATCACAAAACATCATCAGGTGGGCTTCTGCTGATGCTCTGGGACAGGTTTCTGTAGTCAAGTGGCCAAAGAATGAGATTTTACTGCTCCCTGTCTAGCCAGAAGCCACCAAAGTGACTTGTGCTGAAACACAGGGGAAGAATACAGTGCCTTCTTTAGAGTACCCATAACACAATGCCTTCCCGAGAGTACCCGTACATAACACAGTGCCTTCCTGAGAGCACCCATAACACAGTTCTTTACAAAGAGTACCTATGACACAGTATCTTCCTAGAGAAGCATGTCAAAGGAAAATTTTACCTTTCAATAAAAAGTTGTTCATATAATTGAAAGCTCTGTTATTGTGTTATTCTTTTAAGACAAAATATGTTAATGTATGAGCTGTTTTTTCTAAACTAAAACCTCAATATTCAGGTTAAATTGCTGTGTTGACACTTTGCAATAAATACCGTAAGTGGATTTTGGGTTGCGGGTTTCTAAAAGGTTCTCCATTAGTGATGAGCGACTAAACTCGTTGCTTGGATTTTCTCGAGCATGCTCGGGTGGTCTCCGAGTATTTGGAGATACTCGGAGATTTAGTTTTTGTCTCGGAGATTTAGTTTCTGTCTCACAGCTGCATCATTTGCAGCTACTATACAGCCTGAATACATGTGGGGATTGCCTGTTTGCTGAATTCAAAATTCAATGGGAGACAAAATCAAACACATATACAACATTTTTGGAGGGGGAAGTGGAGGGAGGTTTGCGCAAAGCTGCCCAAAAAGCTCAAATTAGGGGCAGTGCCAGGAAAAGTGGCATCAATTGATCCACAGTGGAAATTTTATAATGGCACAGCAGTCAGGCATGGGCCACCATTTACAGCTTGGAATTGAAGTTTCAATGAGGACCTGGTGGTTCAAGGAGCAGTGTAAGGTTTCTTAGCTGGGAGACCTGATACCTCATGTAACACCTCCAAATTTTTTTTGTTTGTTTTTTATTCCAGCAATGCTCAGATGGCACAAACAACGGTTTCATACAGTAATATTGGTAAAAAAATGTAAGGAAAGTACACAGGTGGTTGGCTGAAATTGAGTGCAACCCTGCCTGTCTGGGAGCCCTACTTACACAGGCAACTCACCAGATGGAGACCCAACTTTGAGTCTCCACATTTAAAAAAATAATTGTCACACACCACTAAAGTGGCATCAATTTCCACAGAGTAGAAACAATATAATAGGCCTCTGACACAACTTCTACTACAGGCAACCCACCAGAAGGTGTTTGAGTCTCCACATTTCAAAAAATTGTTTGTAACATCAGCAGCAGTAGCAACCTCAGGCACAGAAGACACAACAAATATGGGACAGACTGCAATAATGCAAGATCAATACAGTACATGACACTAAAAATGACACCATTGCCTAGTCTGTCCAATCTGCAACTGGGGTGCAAAAGTCATCGGAGATCCATGACTTGTTCATTTTGATGACAGTTAAAAGGTCCACACTTTCAGGGGACAGCCAGATGCGCTTATCCGTCAGGACACCACCAGCAGTGCTGAAGACATGTTCTGAGAGAATGCTGGCTCCCGGGCATGACAAAACTTACAAGGTGTGACAGGCGAGCTCAGGCCACTCGCCCATTTTTGAAGACCAAATTGTAAAAGAGCCCAAAACCCCTTGATAGCATTGATATTGCACTCCAGATACTCCTGCACCATCTTCTCCAGTTGTTCACTATGTGTCAGACTTTCTGCTGGTGCATGGGCTTGTCTAAAAAATATGTTAAACGACTCCCAGAAATTGCTTATAGCACTTACACTGCTGCTGCTAATGTTTTGAGGATGATGCCATGTCATTCCTGTGGTTGGATATCCAGAACTGGGATGCACACTGTGTGCCTCACTGCTGTCTTGGGGAAAACCACTCTTAAGATTGTCTACCAGCATGTTTCAATACTCCAGCATGAGCGCATCCCTTTTCAGAGGGGGGAAGCATCTGGCTAAATTTACTCTTGTACAGTGGAGCTAACAGACTGGCAACCCAGTAGTCAGCACTATTACTAACCCTATTTCGATGAATCCGGCAAAAAACAGACAAAACGCAAGCACATGCGGCGTGATCTGGTGCTAATGCAACTCAATTAGAAAAAAACGGATCCGGCGGAAAAAAAAAACGCGCATCTGTTTTTTGCAAAACATGCCGAATCCCGCCGGACAGCAAAAACCTGATATGTGAAAGAGGCCTAAGAATAAGGGCATTGTGTGGAAGATAGTGCAGCAAGAAGGTGCTCATGTGTCAGGCGTTTCCAAGATGTCCAAGTCAATGCTATGTTGGTGACAGGGTAACACTCAAGGTTGCTTCCTCCGTCCCCTCCCGCCAACCACGGACAACAGAGAGTGGATCTTTATCCTCTTCATCTCCTCACTGTTGCGCATCCATCATCTCTTCCTCCTCCATTTGTTCCTCGGCTCCTGCATCTTCACTAACAGTTTGTCTGGTACCAAGAGCAACCCTTGATCGCTGTAAGCCACCCTCCCCTGGCACCCACCTGTGCAATGACAAATTTGAGATATTATCCCTTCCGCATTCCCCTCTGCTTCCAACTCTTTGTCTGGGACCATCACCTCTTCACGCAGACTATTCAAAGTGTGCTCCAGCATGTAGATAACCAGAATAGGGATGCTGATGATGGCATCGTCAGCGTTAACCATCTTAGTAGCCATTTCAAAACTGTGCAGAAGGGTGCAGAGGTCCTTCACCTGTACTAACTCCGCAAGCATGATTAGCACCACGTCCGGACTGCGTTGGCCCAGGCTATGTAAAAGGACGTACTGCACCAGGGCTCGTTGCTGATGCCACAGCCGCTGCAATATGAGCTGAATGGAATTCCACCATGTTGGAATATTACTAATCAAGCGGTTAGCCAGTAGGCTGAAAGACCTCTGTAGCGATGCAAATCGATGACCTGCGGGGTGTGATCATTGGAAGTGATTACACAGCGACCATGCTTTCTGTAGCAGCGCATCCAGGCCAGGATAGTGGGGGTGAAATTGCTGTACCAAAAGGTTGAGGATGTGAGCCATGCAAGGCATTTGTATGAGGTTGCCATGGTGTAGGGCTGCCACCAGGTTTGCACCGTTATTGCACACGGCCTTCCCTGGCACCAGATTTAGTGGAGATAGTCATTGCTCTAACTTGGCCTGGATATCTGTGCACACCTCTTGAGCTGTGTGGCTGTGATCTCCAAGGCATAGTAACTTAAACACCATGGCTACACAGTACAGAGGTGGGGGAGATTCTATCTGCACTGTTGGAACATGTGTCTGATTAAGGGAGAGGTTGAGGGCACAGGTGGAGGTCCTAGAGGAGGTGGAGGAGACAGAAGCAGTGGAGGAAGTGTTAGATACAGAGGTTTGTCCCTCAAGACTTGGGGATTCCAAGACTTGTGGAACAGCCCCCACAGCCACCAGAGTCACCCAGTACCCAGTCAACGAGATGTAATGTCCCTGCCCAAGTTTGCTCATCCGGGTGTCAGTGGTGAAATGCACTCTGGCAGACATAGATATTTTTGGGGACAGTGTGATGCTGTCAGCGACATGCTGATGTAGCGCAGACACAGCCTTCTTAGAGAAGTAATGGCGACTGGGCAATTGGTACTGGGTGACTGTGAAGGCCATCAGCTTTCGGAAACTGTCTGCATCCACCAGGCGGAAAGGCAGCATTTCCGTGGCCAACAGATTGGAGACGGTGGAATTCAAGTTCATAGGAAACATTATTTTATGTGACCAGAACTGCAGGACCAAAGGCTGGCTGCTTTGCTGAGAGAGGGCTGAGTACGGAGATCATGACAAATTGCTGGACTGTGAGTGAGGTGCAGGGGGAGATGTTATGATGATGGATTGAGAAAGCTGTATTGTGCTAGGTGACAGAAAATCAGCAGTCATGTCTACTTCCATAAAAGCTGACTGGCTTTCATTCACCCCAACTGTGGTGGGTAAACAATTAACAATTGTAGTTTCTGTGGTCGGAGACCTGTGTGTGAAGACTTGGTATGGTGATGGAGGAGGAAGCAGCAGATGGAGTTGATGGGATGGCTGGTGGTTGGCAAGGCCCACTAGTCCGCATTTTAGCGCCATGAGATTCCCACAGTAAGGCATGTTGATCACACATGTACCACTTCATGCATGTAGTTGTGAAATTATTGCAATTTTTGCCTCTACTGAGTTTTTTTTGCAAATTTGACAGGTAACGTGTGTTGGGTCATCCTTTGTGGTCCAAAAAGGCCGGGGCTAGGAAACCCTTGCCGCCCCTGCGAATCGCACACTCACGAATGGTGCTGGCCACAGCCAGAGTTGGGGCTGAGGATGCAGTGCTTGTTGTGGTTGCATCACTTCGTGTCTGTGTGGGAGGCTGCAATGTAACCTCCTCATCTTTCTCCTCCTCCACGTCCTCTGCTGAGCTACTCAGCGGCGTACCTCTGGGTTGACACAAAGTGGGATCTACAACCTCATCATCATCCTCTCTGTTCTCACACTCCTCACCCTGAGAGTTACTGTCCTCATCTTCCTGCCCTGACACCACAGTACAGTCCGCGTGCGCCTCTGGTATCTGAGTCTCATCAGGATCACCTCCACCCTTGGTGATTAACGTCTGGTGACAAAGGTCTGGATTCTGCTTGGACCCTACTTCGTCCGGCCCCGGATCCAGCATGAAAAAAATTTGGACATCAATACAGCTGCTTTCCTCTTCTAGATTCTGTGCTTCTTCGGAGCAGACCTCTTATGCCCATGGAATAGAATGTGTGAGCAGCTCTTCAGAATGGCCCATCTGTGGTTCCTCACAGTCAGTTGGGCGTTTGGAAATTTTTGGCGTGGGGGAAACAAGTGTGATTGGGGTGCACTTCTGAGGATTGTACTGTGTGTGATATTAAGGTGGAGGAAAAGGAGGAGAGGCCTCTTGATGCAGTGCTTCCCATCCACTGGAGCACATGCTCTTTCTGAGTCTCATCTACAAGGTGTACCGCTGTACGGCTGCCAAAGAAAGGGAGTCGAGTAGCCCTTGCCAATAACAGATGTTGTCATTGGTCTTTGGATAGGATGAGACTGTGTTTGTTCAGTTGAGCTTTCATTCACATTAACACCTAACCCACGTTCACGTCGAACACCAAGCCTATTCCCCTTCCAACACGACCTATCTTTTTCCCACAGTTGTCAGTCACCTGTCACTAAATGAACAATCACTATTAATTTTCTTAGATAGTGTGCCTGAAAATTTTTGATGCAGGGGGAAACAAGTGTGATTGGGTTGCCACCTCTGAGGATTGTACTGTGTGTGATGTTAAGGTGGAGGAAAAGGAGGAGAGGCCTCTTGATGCAGTGCTTGCCATCCACTGGAGCACATACTTTCTGAGTCATCTACAAAGCGTACCACTGTATGGCTGCCAAAGAAAGGGAGTCGAGTAGCCCTTGCCAGTAACAGATGTTGTAATTGGCCTTTGGATAGGACAAGACTGTGTTTGTTCAGTTGAGCATTCATTCACAGCTATTCCCACTTCCAACATGACCTTTCTTTTTCCCCACTCATGTTGTAAGTAGTCTTCCCCTCTTGCACGATGCTGTTTCGCAACCTTAAGCCCACAGTTGTCAGTCACCTGTCACTAACTGAACAATCACTATTTATTTTCTTAGATAGTGTGCCTGAACAACACTGTTATGCCTAATGATTTTTAAGTGGAAATCTGGCCTTCAGATGTCATGGGTATGTCAGAAGCTGCAGACAGACGCACTGCATCTAGCTGCAGAAGGTCTCTGCATTTGGCTTTGCAGACATCTTCTTAACCCTTCTGACTCTTTGACCCAGAAGCAACCTTCTCCAGCTCTAATTGAAACACCTGGACCTGGGTGTTTATAGACTCCCAGCCTGCTGCTGGGAATCGCCGGTGATATTTCCATTTCCCCCTGTTGAGGCTTGGAGATATAATAATAGGCCATCTTCCTCTTTGACGTAGCTGGAGGATGTCTGTGTTACATCTCTAAGTCTACTCAAGATAAGTGTTCCCCTTGTTCGTCTATCCCAGCTGTCTTGAATGGTGGTGGGGATCAACTAGTGCTCACCCTAAATAGGGCTTATTGCCAGGGTCAGGCAGGGATTAGGTTCCAGCTCGGCAACAGGTGCAGAACCTATATAGGGAGTTTTACAGCAGACAGGGCGACTTTAGATCTGCCTAGGGTTCCCATTCCCCCCTTCCCTAGTGTTGGGCTGCCTTCCCCTTATTCCTTCGGGTTACACATAGTCTTTCCTACACTGTGCATGACATCTGAGTTGCCACTGTAACACAGTTTTAGCACAAACGATTTGGAATAGCTAATTGGGCCCCATGGCTGCACCACTATATCAGTCCTGATGATTTTTAAATGGAAATCTGGCCTTATTTGTCTCTGAAACACAGTTTTATCACAAGCGATTTGGAGTAGATAATGGGACCTTGTGGCTGCACCACTATATTAGGCCTAACAATTTTTAAGTGGAAATCTGGCCTTCAGCTTTGCCACTGAAACACAGTTTTAGCACAAACTATTTGTATTTGTAGTAGCTAATTGGCCCTCCAGGCTGGAACCCAATATTAGTCCTAACAAATTTTTTGTGGAAATCGGGCCTTTTGATTTGCCATTGAAACAGTTTTAGCACATCCAGTTGGAGTAGGTAATTGGGCTAAATGGCGGCACCACAATATTAGTCCTAATGATTTTTAAGTGGAAATCTGGCCTTCTGATTTGCCACTGAAACACAGTTTTAACACAAATGATTTGGAGTAGCAAATTGGACTTCCGGAGACCGCCACACAGTTTTTGCACAATCTACTTCGATCCTGGAGGATCGATTTCATACAGGACAGGATCCTATCTGTTTCACTGACAAGTTCACTTTCAGCACCAGCACTAGCGCAGGAGCGACCACTCTGCACTGTGACACTGAGCAAATGGCGCCAGCAAAGCCAGATGTCTGCTTTTTATATGGCCAGGGACATGTGACTTCGGCAGCCAATCACAGAAGACCTTGTGTCATGACATTGTGGATGGTTTCTGCGCCCTGATTGGTTGCCGGAATGAACACACATAAAGTTAACTTGGAAAAAAAAGCGCGCCCTGCTCCTGTAATCTCTTCACACGTTCCTCTGACCTCTTCACACCCCCTCCCCTCATCAATGACACCCCCCGTCCATCATATAACAGCACTATTCTAGCCAAAGTAATAACAAAAGCATTAATGTAAACGCAATGTTTTACCGAACTGTGACCGACTTTTGCAGTGAAAAAATGCTCGTGAAAGCAAACGTGAATCCGAATGTGCTACGTTCATGCTGAATTTAAGATTGGCAAACATTTTCCGAACACGTTCGCTCATCTCTAGTTATAAATCCATTTCTCAATATTTGAGACTACAGTGAACCACAGTGAGAGCCATTATCCACAAATGGCAAAAATATAGAACAGTGGTGATTCTTCCCAGGGTCACCAGCCGACAAAAATTACCCCAAGAGAGCAGCAACGACTCATCCAACAGTTCACAAAAGACCCCACAGCTACATCCAAAGAACTGCAGGCCTCACTTGCCTCAGTTATGGTCAGTGTTCATGACTCCACCATAAGAAAAAGGCTGTGCAAAAATGGCCTGAATCGCAGAGTTCCAAGACAATCTAATCACCATGTATACGTCTATAAGGGGACAATACAAATATCTCTCCGAGGATCTGTTTATACCAAGGAAGATGACGGTCACAAGGGGGCATTCTCTGCGTCTGGAGGAGAGAAGGTTTTTCCACCAGCATAGAAGAGGATTCTTTACTGTTAGGGCAGTGAGAATCTGGAATTCCTTGCCTGAGGAGATGGTGATGGCGAACTCAGTCGAGGGGTTCAAGAGAGGCCTGGATGTCTTCCTGGAGCATAACAATATTGTATCTTACAGTTATTAGGTTCTTTAGAAGGATGTAGATCTGAGGACTTATTCTGACGGAATATAGGCTGAACTGGATGGACAAATGTCTTTTTTCAGCCTTGCTAACTATGTTACTATGTTACTATGTAAATTACTGCTGTGAAATAAGAACATAAAGGCTCATCTCAGTTTTGCCAGAAAACATCTTGATCATACCCAAGCGTTTTGGGAGAATACTTTGTGGACTGATGAGACAGACGTTAAACTTTTTGGAAGGTATAATTACATCTGGCGTAGAAGTAATTCAGGAAAGGAACATCATACCAACAGTAAAATATGGTGGTGTTAGTGTGATGGCCGGGGGCTGTTTTCCTGCTTCAGGGCCTGGAAGACTTTCTGTAGTAAATGGAACCATGAATTCTGCTGTCTATCAAAAAAATCCTGAAGGATTAAGTCTGACCATCTGTTCATGACCTCAAGCTGAAGTTCACTTGGGTTATGTAGCAGACCGATAATCCAAAGCACACCACCAAATCCACCTCTGAATGGCTTAAGAAAAACAAAATTAAGTTTTTGGAGTGACCTAGTCAAAGTCCTCACTGATTGAGATGCTGTGGCATGACCTTAAAAATGCAGTTCATGCTTGGAAACCTTCCAATGAGGCTGAATTACAATAACTCTGCAAAGATGAGTGGGCCAAAATTCCTCCAGAGCATTGTAAAAGACTCATTGCCAGTTATCGCAAACACTTGATTAAAGCTGTTTCTGCTAAGGGTGACCCAACTAGTTATTAGCTTTTAGGGGGCAATCACTTTTTCACACAGGGCCCTGTAGGTTTGGATTTCTTTTTTCCTTAATAAATAAGACATTTATTTGAAAACTGCATTTTGTGTTTACTTGTGTTATCTTTGTCTAATATTTAAATTTGTTTGGTGATCTGAAACATTTAAGTGTGACAAACATGTAAAAGAATAGGAAACCGGGAAGGGGGCAAACAGTTTTTCATACAACTGTCTGTTTTAATTTTCCTAATTATATATAGCTGAGAAAGATTTTATATTCAATGGTCTTTTCACTGATGAGGTTTCATAGAAGGTGAAAGGTATTCTTTAAGGTTTTTTTTTTAAATAGTCACAACATTTGGAAGATATGAAAAAGCAAATCCAGTTATAGGATCCTGACATTGTGGTTTTTAAGTGGTTCATACCAATCCCTTCAGAGATTTTATTGTAATGTTCATTTATAGAGATGAGCGACTTTGCCTTCGGGAGGGTCGAGTCGGGTTTTGGACCACTCAGCTTTATCAAAAGTCGAGTCGAACGAAATGGGCCGACTATTGTAAAAAGTCGGAGTTCCGACTGAAACTCGACCCGACCCCAATGCTAGTCAATGGGGAAGAAAAGTCGGCAGTGAGTGGAGGACAGTAAACACACCTACAGTGCCCATTTCAATGGCAACTACATCAATTCTTATTACTTAAGTTTGTCAACCTTAATTTACTTTATAATAATAGTAACGCATTGAAAACTGGGGGTTATTAGGCTAAAGTTGTGGGGGGGGGTGGGTGGCAGGGCTGGCTCCAGGTTTTCGTGGGCCCTGGGCCAAAGAGTCTCAGTGGAACCCTTTAACACATACCACAATTCATGATGCTCAAGATACGGCAGAGAAATATAGGTATAGTACAATGCCAAATACTTCACTTCTTACATTACATGACTGATATCTATTTTAAATTCTACAATAGCTCAAAAACAGGACAGTATATTCCTCCATACAGTATTATGGCCACCACATAGTGCGCCATACAGAATAATGAGCCCCATATATTGCTCCAGGGTCGGACTGGCCCACCGGAGAACCGGAGGATTCTCCAGTGGGCCCTGGCATCTGGGGGGCCCTGGCACCTGCTGGCATACAGGGGCCAGTTGCCTAGGGCCCCCGCTGCTCCAGGGGCCCCCAGCCAGTGGCGTGTCGCTAATAGCGGCACACCACGCAGCTGCCATGGGGGCCCCGTGCCAGCGGAGCAGCAGCAGGTGACAGGAGGCAGGAGCCCCTGTCCCCGCTGCTAAAGAGAAATGAATATTCACTGCTTCCCACGCCCACATGGGCGTGGGAAGCAGTGAATATCATTACTTACCTGTCACCCGCTCCAACCGCTGAGCGCCGCTGTGTCCTCGGGTCCTCTTGCTGCGATGTTCAGGCAGAGGGCGCGATGACGTCATTAGTGTGCGCCGCGCCCTCTGCCTGATCATTCACTGCCGGAGGACCCGAAGACACAGCGGCGCTCAGCGGTGGAGCGCGTGACAGGTAGATCTCTCAGGTGCCGGGGCACTGAGCCAGCGGTGACACCGGCACCTGTCCCCCATAGCGCGCCGGTGTCACCGCCTGCTCAGGACACCGGCACCTGTCCCCCATAGCGCGCCGGTGTCACCGCCTGCTCAGGACACCGGCACCTGGCCCCCAGCGACGAGAGGTGAGTGTGTCATTTTTTTTTTTGCAGCAGCAGCAGCTGCGGCAGCATAAAGGGGCCTGTAAAATGCAGCATCTATGGGGGCACAGTCTGTGGAGCATCTATGGGGGCATAATCTATGGGGGCATAATCTGTGGAGCATTTATGGGGGCATAATCTATGGGGGCATAATCTGTGGAGTATTTATGGGGGGCATAATCTATGGGGGCTTAATCTGTGGAGCATCTATGGGGGCATAATCTGTGGAGCATCTATGGGGGCATAATCTATGGGGGCATAATCTATGGAGCATCTATGGGGGCATAATCTATGGAGCATCTATGGGGCCATAATCTAAGGATCATTTATGGGGGCACAATCTATGGAGCTTCTATGGGGGCATAATCCAAGGAGCATCTATGGGGGCACAATCTATGGAGCTTCTATGGGGGCATAATCTAAGGAGCATCTATGGGGGCACAATCTATGGAGCTGCTATGGGGGCATAATCTATGGAGCATCTATGGGGGCACAATCTATGGAGCTTCTATGGGGGCATAATCTAAGGAGCATCTATGGGGGCATAATCTATGGAGCATCTATGGGGGCATAATCTATGGAGCATCTATGGGGGCACAATCTATGGAGCTTCTATGGGGGCATAATCTATGGAGCATCTATGGGGGCACAATCTATGGAGCTTCTATGGGGGCATAATCTAAGGAGCTTCTATGGGGGCATAATCTATGGAGCATCTATGGGGGCATAATCTATGGAGCATCTATGGGGGCACAATCTATGGAGCATCTATGGGGGCATAATACATGGGCAGCATATGGGGCATAATCTCATTTTCCACCCTAGGCTTATACTCGAGTCGATAAGTTTTCCCAGTTTTTTGTGGCAAAATTAGGGGGGTCGGCTTATACTCGACTATATATGGTATCTATCTATTATCTATCTATATCTATCTATATATATAGCATTATACCCTATGAGGGGGGCAGCATTATCCTCTATGAGGGGGGCAGCATTATCCCCTATGAGGGGCCTGCTTTATAATCTATGAGGGAGGCTACCCCAACTCCTGCTACATAATTAAGACATGTACTACCTTATATTATACCCTGATATTAGTGTGTTTTACTGCACAATTGGTGGTCTTGTATTTATTTCTATGTAGCTACATAGTGGGCCCCAAGAATGATTTTCTCTGGTGGGCCCAAGGTGTTCCAGTCCGACGCTGTATTGCTCCATACATAATTGGTCCCATATAATGTTCCATACAGTATATGATGAGCTCCACATAATGCTCCAGTATATGATGGTCCCCATATAATGTGACATACAGTATAGGACGGTCCCCATAGAGTATAATGAGCCCCACATATTGCTCCATACAGTATAATGAGTCGCATATAAAGCGCCATACAGAATGGGCTCCATATAATGCTCCATACAGAATGGGCCCCATATGTGCTCCATATGATGCTCCATATATAAAGTGCCCTATATGATGCCCCATAAATAATGAACCCCATATGATGCTCTAGTATATGATGTGCCTCATATATGATGCTCCAGTGTATGATGAGCCCCATATAATGCTCCAAATATAATGGTCCCCATATATAATGCTCCATATATAATGGGCTCCATGTGATGTTCCATATATAATGTGCCCCATATGATGCGCCTTATATAATGGGCCCCATATGATGCTCCAGTATATGATGTGCCCCATGGATGATGCTCCAGTGTATGATGGGCCTATATAATGCTCCATATACAGTATAATGGGCCCCATATGATGCTCCAGTGTATAATGGGCCCCGTATATGATGCTCCAGTGTATGATGGGCCCCATTTATAATGCTCCAGCATATGATGGGCCCCATATATAATTCTCCAGTGTATAATGCTCTCCATATATTGCTCCAAACATTAAAAAAAATGAAATACCTCTCCTCGCTGGGCACTACTCTACTCTGGACTCCTCAGCGTCGCCATCTTCCTCCTCTCTGCACTGTGACTGTTCAGGCAGAGGGTGCACAGACGTGACGTCATCGCGCTCTCTGACCTGAATGTCATTGTCAGGAAACGCGGAAGACGTCACAGCGGTGGAGCAGGGAGAGGTAAGTATTGCAAGTGTTGGGGCCCTGAGCAAGCAGGGGGGCCCTCCACCTGCTCAGGGCCGGGCACTTGCCCGGGTGCGCCTGGTGCTAACGCCGGCCCTGGGGGGGGAACAGCCCAGTTAGGGAGGTTGAAAAACTTTCATATGTTGAGGTGTAGGCTGGATGTTCAGCAGCTGCAAATGGAGGAAATGGAGAAGTCGGAGGAAGAGGAGGACAAAGCGAGCCATTTTGCTGGCAACCTATGTGTCATCAGGGGAAGGTGGTACAAAATCCTTTGAAACCCAGGCATGGTTCATTTTATTGAAGGTGAGATCACCTACATTTTGGGTCGACAGCTGGGTCCTTCTTTCTGTCAGGATTGATCCAGCAGCACTGAAGACTCTTTCTGATAGCACACTACCAGCAGGGCAAGCGAGCTCCTGTAAGGCATATTGTGCCAATTCAGGCCAGGTGTCCAGTTTACAGGCCCAGTAGTCAAAGGGGAATGAACTGTGAGGGAGAACATCGATAGGGGAGGTGAGGTAATTTTGAACCATAGTTGACAACTGTTATCTCCTGTCTGTTGCAATCGATTCAGTATTACCAGTCGTGTGAGCGGTACTAAAGAAATCAGTCCACAACATGGTCATGAAACCCCTGTCTCCAACGCCACTTCGGCTGTGTGCACCACGAACACCTCTACCATGTTGCACAGTACGGCTCGTGGTAGAACCTGCACCGCTGTTCGATAGTGTGACACCTCGTGTGCAACACTGGCAGCTGCGGATGGAGTGCTCGTGCAACTGCGCTCTGTCGACAAGCTTTCGCTTCTGGAGGAGGAGGAGGGTCAAACGCCTACAGCCAACTGTTGCCTGTACTGTGGGCTAGGCAGCACTGTCCCACCGCCGCTGTCCCCTGTGGACCCTGCATCCACCACATTAACCCAGTGCGCAGTGATGGACACGTAACGGCCCTGGCCATGCCTACTGGCCCATGCATCTGTTGTGAGGTGCACCTTTCCACTCACTGATTGTTTGAGTGCATGGACAATGCGGTCTTTCACATGCAGGTGGAGGGCAGGGATGGCTTTTCTAGCAAAGAAGTGCCGACTGGGTAGGTCATAGCGTGGGACAGCGTAGGCTATGAGATCTGGAACGCTGCGCTTTCAGCCAAATGGAAGGGCATCATCTCTAATGAGATCAGTTTGGCAATGTAGTCGTTCAAAGACAGTGTACGCGGATGAGAGGATGAGTACTTTCTTGTTCTACTCAGAGTCTCTGCTACGGTGAGCTGGACTTGAGAGCTGCATATTGTGGAACTAGCGGTGGACATGGCGGACTGAGAGGGGGTTGGTGATGGTGATGGTGGTGGTGGTGGTGATGGCCTAGATGCAGTCTTTCGTTGGAAAACCATTGGGATTCCCTGACTGCTTTGGGCGTGCGACGACACCTCAACATTTCTTGCTGGTGGTGTGCTAACCGGTGGGCATACAGTGGGGGAAGCGATGTAGCATTGCTGGCTACCTTCAGTCGGAGCAGGTGCACGTATGCTACCTGAGGTTTTGTAGTCCGTCCATGCTTGCAAATGCTTGGTGTTTACATGTCTAAGCATGCAACTGGTATTCAAATTTCGGAGATTTTTCCCTCAGCAAAAGGTCCTTCGGCACTTCTTACAGATATCCTTTGCCTCATCAATAGGATTTTGGTCAAAAAAGTGCCACACTGCACTCTTCCTACTATGTGAAAACTTTTCAGGGCTTGCACGCTGTGGTAATTTGACCGTCTGGCCAAACTGTCCTGTAACGCTTTTTGTTTTTTTTTAACACGTTTTTGGACTACTACGGGCCTGCCTGATAACCGCAGCTGCGATGTCGATGCCTGCTGTGGATCCTCCTCCTCTTCTGAGCTACTGCCAGCGGCACCCTCTTCCCCAATGGATGCCAATCCGGGTCAAAGACTGGGTCATCCATCACCTCCTTTTCAATTTCAACTGCACCTTCCTCTGTGTCACTGTGTAAGGTGGTATAGCATGCGGGAAGGGGCACCTGAGTTTCATCAGGGTCAGATTCTGGCTCAGTAGACTGCGAGGGCAATGTAGTGCTCTGAGTGAATGTACCAGCAGAATCATATAGCAGTGGCTGTGCATCAGTGCACTCCATGTCATATTCATCTTGGACTGGGGAATTCAGGATTTGACTTGATAAGTTGGGCATGGTATGTGAAAAGAGCTCTCCAGGGAGTAATCTGAGGTGTGGCCTGCCACATCCTTCACTTGTGGTGGGGGTGAAGGACACAAGGAAAGATGTTGTTCCTGACCAGGAGCCTGCACTGACGACCCAGTGCTTGAAGTTTTTGAAACTTCAGAAGAGGAGGCGATAGAGCTGGAGGCTGTTTCGGCAATGTAAGCCAAAACCTGTTCCTGATGCTCCAGTTTTAAAAGCGGCTTACCTACTCCCAGAAAAGGGAGCCTTCCAGGCCTTCTGGAGCCAGACGATGACGCAGTCTCAACACCTCCTGCCTTAGGTGCTATTGTGCTTTTGGCACTAAAAGCAGATGCACCACCACCACCATCAGTACCAGCTGGCCCCCCCCCGCCCACGTCCGCGGCCTCTTCCACCATACTTCCTCATGTTTGGGAAAATGTACCAAAAATCCTGAAGATATATGGTACTTTATGAGGAGCGTACAGCTGTATACAGTGTAGGGGAAAATTTAAATCTCTGTATATATTTCCAGAGTCACACACAGACGCTCTCTCAGTATGGATTTGACCTTAGTACAAACAGCAGAAACACGGTACTGTATCAAAAGCGTACAGCAGTACACGGTGTAGGGGAAAATTTAAATCTCCGTATATATTTCCGGAGTCACACACAGACGCTCACTCAGTATGGATTTGACCGTAATACAAAAAGCAGAAAAACGGTACTGTATCAGAAGCGTACAGCTGTATACGGTGTAGGGGAAAATTTAAATCTCCGTATATATTTCCGGAGTCACACACAGATGCTCTCTCAGTATGGATTTGACTTTAATACAAACAGCAGAAATACAGTACTGTATCGGAAGCGTACAGCTGTATACGGTGTAGGGGAACATTACAATCTCCGTATATATTTCCAGAGTCACACACAGATGCTCACTCAGTATGGATTTGACACTAATACAAAAAGCAGAAAAACGGTACTGTATCAGAAGCGTACAGCTTTATACGGTGTAGGGGAAAATTTAAATCCCCGTATATATTTCCGGAGTCACACACAGACGCTCTCTCAGTATGGATTTGACCTTAATACAAACAGCAGAAATACAGTACTGTATCGGAAGCGTACAGCTGTATACGGTGTAGGGAAAAATTAAAATCTCCATATATATTTCCGGAGTGACACACAGACGCTCACTCAGTATGGATTTGACCATAATGCAAAAAACAGAAAAATAGTACTGTATCAGAAGCGTACAGCTGTACACCGTGTAGGGGAAAATTTAAATCTCCATATATATTTCCGGAGTCACAAACAGACGCTCTCTCAGTATGGATTTGAGGTTAATACAAACAGCAGAAATACGGTACTGTATCAGAAGCGTACAGCTGTATACGGTGTAGGGGAAAATTTAAATCTCCATATATATTTCTGGAGTCACAAACAGACGCTCTCTCAGTATGGATTTGAGGTTAATACAAACAGCAGAAATACGGTACTGTATCAGAAGCGTACAGCTGTATACGATGTAGCGGAAAATTTAAATCTCCGTATATAATTCAGGAGTCACAAACAGACGCTCACTCAGTATGGATTTGACCGCAATACAAAAAGCAGAAAAACGGTACTGTATCAGAAGCATACAGATGTATACGGTGTAGGGGAAAATTTAAATCTCCGTGTATATTTCCGTAGTCACACACAGACGCTCTCTCAGTATGCATTTGACGTTAATACAAACAGCAGAAATACGGTACTGTATCAGAAGCGTACAGCTGTATACGGTGTAGGGGAAAATTTAAATCTCCATATATATTTCCGGAGTCACACACAGATGCTCTCTCAGTATGGATTTGACCTTAATACAAACAGCAAAAATACAGTACTGTATTGGAAGCGTACAGCTGTATACGGGGTAGGGGAAAATTGAAATCTCCGTATATATTTCTGGAGTGACACACAGACGCTCACTCAGTATGGATTTGACCGTAATACAAAAAGCAGAAAAACGGTACTGTATCAGAAGCGTACAGCTGTATACGGTGTAGGGGAAAATTTAAATCTCCATATATATTTCTGGAGTCACAAACAGACGCTCTCTCAGTATGGATTTGAGGTTAATACAAACAGCAGAAATACGGTACTGTATCAGAAGCGTACAGCTGTATACGGTGTAGGGGAAAATTTAAATCTCCGTGTATATTTCCATAGTCACACACAGACGCTCTTTCAGTATGCATTTGACGTTAATACAAACAGCAGAAATACGGTACTGTATCAGAAGCGTACAGCTGTATACGGTGCAGGGGAAAATTTAAATCTCTGTTTATATTTCCGGAGTCACACACAGATGCTCACTCAGCATGGATTTGACCATAATACAAAAAGCAGAAAAACGGTACTGTATCAGAAGCTTGAAAAACTGGGTCTGAACTGAAAAAGTAAGTTGATGTGTATGCAAAATGTAAATGCATATCAAACACATGACCATTAAACAGAGAAAACAAAAAACAAGAAACAAATATCCTAAAATAAAACAAAATAAAAAATATATTGCAAAACATGCATGAAGTTGTAATAATAATAATAAGGCTATTTGGTAAACATAATTTTGATCAAAAGAATGTACAAGCCATCCCGCCACGTCAAGGCAACCCTTTGTGGGACAGTCCTACTCTAATATTAAAAACCTTTCCACTTGTCAAGTGACGTAAATGTGAACAAGGCAGAGGGACTGAACCCACCAGTTGAAGCATAGGCCAGACAGGATGGATTTTTCAGCTCAAAAGCAGGGCGGTCACACCCTTATATGCACAAGATGCACTAAGAACTAAATGAAAAACTGGGTCTGAACTGAAAAAGTAAGTTGATGTGTATGCAAAATGTAAATGCATATCAAACACATGACCATTAAACAGAGAAAACAAAAAACAAGAAACAAATATCCTAAAATAAAACAAAATAAAAAATATATTGCAAAACATGCATGAAGTTGTAATAATAATAATAAGGCTATTTGGTAAACATAATTTTGATCAAAAGAATGTACAAGCCATCCCGCCACGTCAAGGCAACCCTTTGTGGGACAGTCCTACTCTAATATTAAAAACCTTTCCACTTGTCAAGTGACGTAAATGTGAACAAGGCAGAGGGACTGAACCCACCAGTTGAAGCATAGGCCAGACAGGATGGATTTTTCAGCTCAAAAGCAGGGCGGTCACACCCTTATATGCACAAGATGCACTAAGAACTAAATGAAAAACTGGTCTGAACTGAAAAAGTAAGTTGATGTGTATGCAAAATGTAAATGCATATCAAACACATGACCATTAAACAGAGAAAACAAAAAACAAGAAACAAATATCCTAAAATAAAACAAAAAAAAAATACAGTCCTACTCTAATATTAAAAACCTTTCCACTTGTCAAGTGACGTAAATGTGAACAAGGCAGATATTTGTTTCTTGTTTTTTGTTTTCTCTGTTTAATGGTCATGTGTTTGATATGCATTTACATTTTGCATACACATCAACTTTTTCAGTTCAGACCCAGTTTTTCATTTAGTTCTTAGTGCATCTTGTGCATATAAGGGTGTGACCGCCCTGCTTTTGAGCTGAAAAATCCATCCTGTCTGGCCTATGCTTCAACTGGTGGGTTCAGTCCCTCTGCCTTGTTCACATTTACGTCACTTGACAAGTGGAAAGGTTTTTAATATTAGAGTTGGACTGTCCCACAAAGGGTTGCCTTGACGTGGCGGGATGGCTTGTACATTCTTTTGATCAAAATTATATTTACCAAATAGCCTTATTATTATTATTACAACTTCATGCATGTTTTGCAATATATTTTTTATTTTGTTTTATTTTAGGATATTTGTTTCTTGTTTTTGTTTTCTCTGTTTAATGGTCATGTGTTTGATATGCATTTACATTTTGCATACACATCAACTTACTTTTTCAGTTCAGACCCAGTTTTTCATTTAGTTCTTAGTGCATCTTGTGCATATAAGGGTGTGACCGCCCTGCTTTTGAGCTGAAAAATCCATCCTGTCTGGCCTATGCTTCAACTGGTGGGTTCAGTCCCTCTGCCTTGTTCACATTTACGTCACTTGACAAGTGGAAAGGTTTTTAATATTAGAGTAGGACTGTCCCACAAAGGGTTGCCTTGACGTGGCGGGATGGCTTGTACATTCTTTTGATCAAAATTATGTTTACCAAATAGCCTTATTATTATTATTATTATTACAACTTCATGCATGTTTTGCAATATATTTTTTATTTTGTTTTATTTTAGGATATTTGTTTCTTGTTTTTTGTTTTCTCTGTTTAATGGTCATGTGTTTGATATGCATTTACATTTTGCATACACATCAACTTACTTTTTCAGTTCAGACCCAGTTTTTCATTTAGCTCTTAGTGCATCTTGTGCATATAAGGGTGTGACCGCCCTGCTTTTGAGCTGAAAAATCCATCCTGTCTGGCCTATGCTTCAACTGGTGGGTTCAGTCCCTCTGCCTTGTTCACATTTACGTCACTTGACAAGTGGAAAGGTTTTTAATATTAGAGTAGGACTGTCCCACAAAGGGTTGCCTTGACGTGGCGGGATGGCTTGTACATTCTTTTGATCAAAATTATGTTTACCAAATACCCTTATTATTATTATTACAACTTCATGCATGTTTTGCAATATATTTTTTATTTTGTTTTATTTTAGGATATTTGTTTCTTGTTTTTTGTTTTTTCTGTATCAGAAGCTTACAGCTTTATACCATGTAGGAGAAAATTTAAATATCCGTATACATTTCCGGAGTCACACACAGACGCTCTCTCAGTATGGATTTGACCAGGGCCGGCGTTAGCACCCGGCATACCCGGGCAAGTGCCGGGGCCCTGAGCAGGCGGGGGCCCACTCGCCGTCGGGCACCCCGGTGCCCGTTAGCGGAGGAGAGCAGTGTCAGCACCGCCACTGGCCCCCCCGCTTGCTCAGGGCCCCGACAGTAGCCGGCGCTATACTTACCTCTCCCCGTGCCTCCGCTACCACAGCTCTGGGCTCCAGGGGGTGCCTGCACTTCCTCTCACAGCAGCGCCACTGAATGACGTCATCATTCAGCGGCTGGCTGTGGCAGAGGGCGCGCGGACGCCGGACAGGTGAGATGTGATGTGTATGTGTCTGTGTTTGTGTGTCTGTGTGTATCAGTGTGTGTGTATGTAGTGCGGTGCTTTGTGTGGGTGTGTGTGTATGTGAGAGAGTGCTTGTGTGGTGGGGGGAGGGCAGTGATGATGATGATGGGAAGACATTGATGATAATGGGGAGGCAATGATGATGATGAGGAGGCAATGATGATGATGGGGAGGCAATGATGATGATGGGCAGGCATTGATGATGTTAATGGGGAGGCAATGATGATAATGGGGAGATGATGATGATGATGGGCAGGCATTGATGATAATGGGGAGGCAATGATGATGATGGGGAGGCAATGATGATGATGAGGAGACAATGATGATGATGGGCAGGCATTGATGATGATGGGGGGCAATGATGATGATGGGGAGGAAATGATAATGATGGGAAGGCGATGATGATGATGGGCAGGCATTGATGATAATGGGGAGGCAATGATGATGATGGGGAGGCAATGATGATGATGGGGAGGAAATGATGATGATGAGGAGGAAATGATGATGATGGGGAGGCAATGATGATGATAATGGGGAGTCTTTCCACAGCACCCTTTCCTGAGCCGTAACAGTGCAGAACGCAGCACAGCGCAGAGGAGAGCTCCATATTTTGTATGGAGCATTATATGGGGACCAGTATCCTGTATGGAGCATTGTATGGGGACCAGTATCCTGTATGGAGCATTATATTGGGTCCAGTATTCTGTATGGAGCATTATATGGGGGATGGGTGGGTGACATCCTGCATGGGGTATTATGAGGGGGAGACTATGTGGTGCCCATAATATTGTATGGAGGACTGTACTGTCCAGTCTGTACTGTGCGCTGCGAGAATTTGGCGGTTTTTGAGCTATTGTACAATTTACAATAGATATCACTCATGTAATGGAAGAAGTGAAGTGTTTGGCATTGTACTGTACCTATATTTCTCTGCCGTATCTGTGCATCATGAATCGTGGTCTGTGTTAAAGGGGCCCACTGAGGCTCTTTCGCCCGGGGCCCATAAAAACCTGGAGCCGGCCCTGGATTTGACCTTCATACATATAGTAGAAAAACGGTGCTGTATCAGAAGCTTACAGCTGTATACCGTGTAGGAGAAAATTTAAATCTCCGTATATATTTCCGGAGTCACACACAGACGCTCACTCAGTATGGATTTGACCGTAATACAAAAAGCAGAAAAACAGTACTGTATCAGAAGCGTACAGCTGTATACGGTGTAGAGGAAAATGTAAATCTCCGTATATATTTCCGAAGTCACACACAGATAGTCAGCATGTATTTGTCCGTGATACCAACCGGTACACGCAGGGGCGTACATAGAAATCATGGGGCCCCATAGCAAAAGTCTGAATGGGGCCCCCCCCAAAAAAAAAACAACAGGTGCTCTTAACTCCACACACACCTGCAGTGCATGCAGGGCCCCCTACACCCTCCACAGTGCGTGCAGCCGGGCCCCCCTCCCTAAGGTGCAAAGTGCAGTCAGAGCCATTGTAAATGTAAAGTGCCAGCACAGTGAGGGGACACATTCAACAAAAAAAATCGACCCCCAGCCAGGCTCACCATATTGTGTGTGCAGTGGCGTAGCAACTGTTTGTGGGGCCCAGGGCGGCTGAAAAATTTGCCGCCCCTTTGGTCATTGATAATCCTGAAGCATTCACCATTACAACCAAAAAAAGGCTCAAAGTAAATACCTTTCACCTGTAAATTCAGCATGGCAAAAATACACACTGCAAAGCAGCAACACACAGTATGGACTTGTGTTTATGATGTGCTTTATCCTCCTTGGACAAAAAGGACTTCTTTAGGCTTGGCTCACATTTATACAGTGCAGTCTGCTGGACAAATATGTCTGAATTGCAAAAAAAAATGGTATTCAGACGTATATGGAGGCATACACAAACCATAATGGGCAACACGTAGTGTAAAAAAAAATGTTCTTCTGACTATGTTTTGCCCTGATCACGTTGTATTGTGGGAAAAAAACATAATTGACCAAAGGTACGCATTTTTAATGTGGGGTGAAAAAAAGTTTATTCCTCTGGACACCTCCTCACAGAACTGATGCCAAAATGGAGTGGGATGGGACTGTTGACACCAGTAAAACTGGATGGAAAAAAAATGATTATTTTTAAGTAAAAAAACATATAGAGACAAAGATGGAAGTACGATATCTATCAAATGTACTTGTTTAAATTTGTAGGTTGATGCATGGCATACGTTTTAATGTATACGTCCAACGCATTAAGTCTGCAGGCGTATAAATGTGAACCTAGCCTGACAGGGAACATGCTGCATAGTGTGCTCCGATGTAAGAAGTGTGGTGCCTAATCTGACAGCAGGTACAAGCAATGCCCATCATTCATGGCATCATATAAGACAGGTAGACGGATGTCATATCTTTGTATATGAAATGATTGGAATATGTAAGCTATGCAAAGTTCCAACATGTGTACAAACTACAAGACACATTTTATCACAGGTAAGGGGACACAGAAATGCCGCACACAATATCTTCCATAACATCTGCAGAACTTCCACTCTCAGGCACCTCATGAGCTCAGCACGCCCCATGTAATTGCTGTCTCCCAGGTGCATGCCTCTGGGGTGAATTAGTAACATTTATTGGCTGCACCATGATTTCCAGGGCATTGCACATTTTTAGTATTGCATGACATGCATTGTTGCACACCTTGACAGTGAAGTTGGTGGTGGGACATAGACTGGACATGGTCTTACCTACAGCTAGGAAGCATCATCCTGCCTGGTGGTGGTACAGGGGTTAAATCACATGAAACCAGCTCTAATGGAGAAGCATTGTGAGGAGTACAGAAGGTGGCTGCAGTGCATGCAGGGCCCCCCTCCTCCACAGTGCATGCAGTCAGGCCCCCCTCCCTCCACAGTGCATGCAGGGCCCCCCTCCTCCACAGTGCATGCAGGGCCCCCCTCCTCCACCCTCCACAGTGCCTGCAATCAGGACCCCCTCACTCCCTAAGGTGCAAAGTGCAGCCAGAGGCTAGCCATTGTAAATATAAAGTGCCAGCACAGTGAGGGGACACATTCAACAAAAAAGATCCACCCCATACCTCAGCCAGCAGGACTCACCGTCTTGTGTATCTCTCCCTAAGTGAAACTTATGAATGTTTTGTGCTTCCTGTGATGCACGTGTCTCTGGCTGCAGGCTGGCTTTCTTATGCAAATGCAGCCAGAGACTTAAGCCAACTGCTGACCAGGAGACAACAAGGAAAGGGGACCTTCAAGGGGGTTTACAGTGTCCAGCCGTCGCTTATATTTAATTAAAGGAGATAGTACTGTGTCAGCACAGCACAGCTGCCAAACCACAGCGGCCGTCGTGGGCCCCCTCACCTGTCTGGGCCCCATAGCAGCTGCTTAGTCTGCTCTATTCACGGAACGCCACTGGGTACACGGTAGTTTGTGAGGAGCGTACAGATCTATAGGTTGTGGGAGAAAATGAACGCTCCGTAACTGTGCAGAAAAAAAGAATAAAAGTATTAGTGCTGTGTAAAAAGCAGTCTGCACAGCAGTGTACACACAGCAATACAGCTATCAGACAGCCTAATAACCAGCGCTGCTGCACACAAGAAAATCCTCCCCTGTCACTGCACACTAACTGTACAGCAAAATTGCTATCAGCACAAGCACATAAGAACTTCTCTTTCCAGCCCTAACTCTCTCCCTACTGATAAACAGCGTCAGCAACCTCTCCCTACTGTTAAGATCGGCAGAAGTAAAATGGAGGTCGGCGCTCAGGGCTTTTATAGACACTATGACGCCCCTCAAAGCAAGCCAATCACTACAATGCCCTTCTCTAAGATGGTGGTGGACTCTGCAAATGTCATCTCGTTGCCCAAAGTGTACGTCCTTGCTCATTGGCTGAAAAAAGGCACCTGAAAGCTTTCTGGGAAATCCGACTTTGGTGCTCGTTTTGCCGACCGCATGGCCGACTTTACGCTGTGGTCGGGTTTCGATCGGCGAAACCCGACTTTGGCGAAAGTCGGCAAATTATGAATCTGACCGACCTGTTTCGCTCAACTCTATTCATTTATTTATGACATGGTATCCAACAAGAAAAGAACAATCTTAATTGTTTATGTCACTCTTATGATTATATCTCTGTTAACAAGTTTAGGATGTCATATGGCAGTTAATACATTTAATTTCATGAGAAAAGCCACATTTGGGCATATTTATTAAAATTGTATAATACATACTGTTTATTAAATCTGACTTATTTTTAGCTTCTCCACATCCCTCTGTCAGACAAGCACAGAATGTATCTAAAACACAAAATATGGTGCAAGTAGGTTATAGGGGCAAATTATGCCAAAATTTTGGTGTATTTAGTTTCTTAAATCTCCCTCAGTCTTTGCCATAGATTTTTAATTTTTAATTTAATAATGTTTCCTAAAATTGCGAGAATCAACAAATACTGGCAGGAAAATTACCTAAAAGAACTAAATGTCTGATGCTAGTCAAAGACTGAACAGCAAAGGAATTAGTTGATTAATAAAAAAGAAACTGTGACTAATTGCATTCAAACAATTGTGCAAATTAACTCAGTGTGAAAACAAATAAATGGCCTCTGCTGCATGTAGAATTTTATTCCAAACACTTCATGGGCAGAAAAGAACAACTGCAGCAAGAAGGCTGTGTGCTGGGTCTGGCTGTAGATTGCCGTCACAGTGAGTATTATGTATGCCCAGTGCGGTATAACGAGCACTGTAATAAATGTACTGTATGTCACTGGGAATTGCAACTATTTAAATGGTCAATTTAAATATCACTTATTTTAATACTTATGCATACAGTGCCTTACGAAAGTATTCGGCCCCCTGGAACTTTTCAACCTTTTCCCACATATCATGCTTCAAACATAAAGATACCAAATATAAATTTTTGGCGAAAAATCAACAACAAGTGGGACACAATTGTGAAGTTGACTGAAATGTATTGGTTATTTTAAATTTTTGTGTAAATACAAAAACTGAAAAGTGCGGCGTGCAATATTATTCGGCCCCTTTAACTTAATAATTTGTTGCGCCATCTTTTGCTGCAATTACAGCTGCAAGTTGCTTGGGGTATGTCTCTTTCAGCTTTGTACATCGAGAGACTGAAATTCTTGCCCATTCTTCCTTGGCAAACAGCTCGAGCTCAGTGAGGTTGGATGGAGATTGTTTGTGAACAGCAGTTTTCAACTCTTTCCACAGATTCTCGATTGGATTCAGGTCTGGACTTTGACTTGGCCATTCTAACACCTGGATACAATTATTTGTGAACCAAGCCTCAACATGTACGATTATCCACCACCCTTGGATCCTTCAGATGGAACCTGAAAACCCATCTCTTCAGGAAAGCCTACAGCCTGCAATAACCGTGCTGCCGCCTCGCCACCACCCGAGCTTCCGCCTCGCCACCACCACCCGAGCTTCCACCTCGCCACCAGTATCCTAGCCGCCGCCTCGCCATCACCACCCGAGCTGTCGCCTCGCCGCTACCACCAGAGCTGCTGCCTCGGCGCCATCACCACCAGAGCTGCCGCACCCCCGACCTTCTGTTTCTTCCCCATTATCACGTAGAATGTAAGTCCGCAAGGACAGGGTCCTCTCCACTCTGTACCAGTCTGTCATTGTAAATTTGTTTACTGTAAACGATATCTATAACTTTGTATGTAACCCCTTCTCATGTACAGCACCATGGAATTAATGGCACTATATAAATAAATAATAATAATAATAACCATTCCATTGTAGATTTTGCTTTATGTTTGGGATTATTGTCTTGTTGGAAGACAAATCTCTATCCCAGTCTCAGGTCTTTTGCAGACTCCGACAGGTTTTCTTCAAGAATGGTCCTGTATTTGGCTCCATCCATCTTCCCTTCAATTTTAACCATCTTCCCCGTCCCTGCTGATGAAAAGCAGGCCCAAACCATGATGCTGCCACCAGCATGTTTGACAGTGAGGATGGTGTGTTCAGGGTGATGAGCTGTGTTGCCTTTACTCTAAACATATCGTTTAGCATTGTTGCCAAAAAGTTTGATTTTGGTTTCGTCTGACCAGAGCACCTTCTACCACATGTTTGGTGTGTCTCCCAGGTGGCTTGTTGCAAACTTTAAACTACACTTTTTATGGATATCTTTGAGAAATGGCTTTCTTCTTGCGACTCTTCCATAAAAGCCACATTTGTGCAGTGTATGACTGATTGTTGTCCTAAGGACAGACTGTCCCACCTCAGCTGTAGATCTCTGTAGTTCATCCAGAGTGATCATGGGCCTCTTGGCTGCATCTCTGATCAGTCTTCTCCTTGTTTGAGATGAAAGTTTAGAGGGACGGCCGGGTCTTGGTAGATTTGCAGTGGTATGATACTCCTTCCATTTCAATATGATCGCTTGCACAGTGCTCCTTGGAATGTTTAAAGTTTTGGAAATCATTTTGTATCCAAATCGGGCTTTAAACTTCTCCACAACAGTATCACCGACCTGCCTGTTGTGTTCCTTGTTCTTCATGATGCTTTCTGTGCTTTAAACAGAACTCTGAGACTATCGCAGAGCAGGTGCATTTATACGGAGACTTGATTACACACAGGTGGATTATATTTATCATCATTAGTCATTTAGGACAACATTGGATCATTCAGAGATCCACAATGGACTTCTGGAGTGAGTTTGCTGCACTGAGAGTAAACGGGCCAAATAATATTGCACACCCCACTTTTCAGTTTTTGTATTTCCACAAAAATTTTAAATAACCAATAAATTTAGTTCAACTTCTCAATTGTGTCCCAATTGTTGTTGATTCTTCACCCAAAATTTACATTTGGTATCTTTATGTTTGAAGCATGATATGTGGGAAAAAGTTGAAAAGTTCCAGGGGGCCGAATACTTTTGCAAGGCACTGTATATTCAAATATTAAGAGTGTTTATGTGTTACATTTGTTAGAGGCCACAGTCTCAAAAAGGCTACCTCAGACAGAAACAGACTTGGTGTGTGCCACTCCATCTGACAGATTCTGGAGGAACCTCAGTCTTCACCCTTTAGCCCCTGTACAGGAATCAAGCCATACAATGGAGTCCACTGGTTTGCTTCCATAGAAGGGCTGCTGGTCGGAGTGAACGATAGACAAGAAAGGTCATCACACAGGTTCAATATGTGATGTTGTGTGTTGGTGTCTTCCAAGTTCTCCAGATGGCCGAGGACGGCCATCGTTAAAGAAAGGGCAAACTTAAGGGGATGTGGACGTTGCCCACTCTCCTTGAGAAGCTTTCATGTAATGTTGTACAGTGTAGTGTGTACTGTTATGATTTGGTAACTAAGGAGGACAGGAGCAAAACAGCAAGGCAGCCGAACACCTGAGAGGTTGGAAACTAATGGGTTGCAGATCCCTAAACTAACCGCACAACTACACTGTGTTCCAAATTATTATGCAAATAACATTTTCTCAGATTTTCTCAAATTACCTATATGAATTGCAGTCATTGTAATTTTCCAGTCAAATAACTATTAGAGTACAATTGAAAGGTTTTTTTTACAAACTGCCTATGATAACAGTATATTTTTTAAAAAATAAAACATTCAAACTGCACTCAAAATGCATGTTCCAAATTATTATGCACAGCAGAGTTTTCTACCTTTTCATTTTAATAAAGAACAAAAAAATGGTCATTTTTGAAATTATAAGCATTAGCAGGTTATTACAAACTGAAATCAAACAGTTTTCAACTCAAAACTTTATTCTAGGTGATGTTACATTTGCACATAGGACCCCTTGTTCGAAAGGAGCTTCTGAACTCTCGTCCATTGAATTTGTCAGGTTTTGGATGGTTTCTGCTTCAATTGTTTTGCATGAGTACAGAATACCCTCCCAGAGCTGTTGCTTAGATGTGAACTGCTTCCCGCCATCATAGACACTCTTTTTGATGATGCTCCAGAGGTTCTTAATGGGGTTGAGGTCAGGGGAACATGGGGGCCACACCATAAGTTTGTCCCCTTTCATGCCCATAGCAGCCAGAGATGCAGATGTGTTATGTACAGCATGAGACGGTGCATTATCATGCATGAAAATGATCTTGCTGCGGAATGCACGGTTCTTCTTCTTGAACCATGGCAGGAAGTGCTGTTTGAGAAACTCAACATACACTATGGAGTTCATCTTTACCCCTTCAGGGACCCTAAAGGGGCCGACAATCTCTCTCCCCATGATTCCAGCCCAATACATTACTCCGCCTCCTCCTTGTTGGCGCCCTAGCCGTGTTTGCATGGGGTGTCCATCAACCAGCCATCTTCCACTCCATCCATCTGGACCATCGAGTGTTGCACGGCACTCATCGGTGAACAAAACAGTTTTGAAGTCAGTCTTCATGTATTGTTTGGCCCTCTGGAGCGGTTTCTGCTTGTGTGCAGTGGATAGAGGAGGTCGACAGGATGGCTTACGCACACTTGCAAACCTCTGAAGGACCCTGCATCTTGTTGTTTGGGGGATGTTGGAGGCACCAGCAGCTTCAAAAACTTGTCTGCTGCTATGACAAGGCTTTTTTGCCTCTGCTCTTTTAACCTGACGTAATTGCCTGTAGGAAAGAGTCCTCAATTTTCCCTTATCAGCACGCACATGTGTGTACTATGAATCAGCTACATACTTCTTGATTGTGAGATGATCACGATGAAGTGTGTTGGCAATGTTGATTGTAGTCATGCCTTGACCTAAACACTCCACAATTTGTTGCTTCTCAGCAGCTGACACATCCTTTTTCTTTCCCATTTTGGCAGAAAATGTAGACTGCTTAATAATGTTGGACAGCCTTCTTAAGTAGTCTTGCCTTTCATTGGACACACCTGCCAAACTAATTAGCACAGGTGTCTGCAATTGCTTACAGTGATATAAAGAGCCCTGACACACATCACCATCAATGAGTTTAACTGACAAACAAAAAAATTCTTACCTTATCACTCCTAAACAATTTTTACATAATAATTTGGAACACAGTGTAGAAGCAGCCGTGGAGCGTACCTACGGTGGTCCTAGACACCTCGGCACAGCCGGAGAGCTAGCTACACCAAGATAGAAACAGGAAAGTTAACTGCCCCGGAGTAGAGCCCCAAAGGAATAGGCAGCCCCAAACATATAATGGCGGTTAGACAAGGCGAAACACAAACGCAGGCAGAAAATAGAATGAGCAGACGCTGGGGCCAAATACTGCCTAAATAGGACAGGACAGGACAGAATACAGTCATGGCCAAAAGTTTTGAGAATGACACAAATATTAATTTTTACAAAGTCTACTGCTTCACTTTTTCTAATGGCAATTTGCATATACTCCAGAATGTTATAAAGAGTGATCAGCTTAACAGCAATTACTTGCAAAGTCAATATTTGGCTAGAAAATGAACTTTATCCCCCAAAACACATTTCAACATCATTGCAGCCCTGCCTTAAAAGGACCAGCTAACCTCTTTTCAGTGATTGCTCCATTAACACAGGTGTGGGTGTTGATGAGGACATGGCTGGAGATCAATCTGTCATGATTAAGTAAGAATGACACCACTGGACACTTTAAAAGGAGGCTGGTGCTTGGCATCATTGTTCTCTTCTGTTAACCATGGTTATCTCTAAAGAAACACGTGTAATCATCATTGCAATGCACAAAAATGGCCTAACAGAGAAGAGTATCGCAGCTAGAAAGATTGCACCTCAGTCAACAATCTATCGCATTATCAAGAACTTCAAGGAGAGAGGTTCCATTGTTGCCAAAAAGGCTCCAGGGCGCCCAAGAAAGACCAGCAAGCGCCAGGACCGTCTCTTAAAAGTGTTTCAGCTGCGGGATCGGGCTACCAGCAGTGCAGAGCTTGCTCAGGAATGGCAGCAAGCAGGTGTGAGTGCATCTGCACGCACTGTGAGGCGGAAACTCTTGGAGCAAGGCCTGGTCTCAAGGAGGCCAGCAAAGAAGCCACTTCTCTCCAGAAAAAACATCATGGACAGACTGATATTCTGCAAAAGGTACAGGCAGTGGACTGCTGAGGACTGGGGTAAAGTTATTTTCTCTGATGAATCCCCTTTTCGATTGTTTGGGACATCAGGAAAACGCCTCATTCGGAGAAGACAAGGTGAGCGCTACCACCAGTCTTGTCTCATGCCAACTGTTAAGCATCCTGAAACCATTTATGTGTGGGGTTGCTTCTCAGCCAAGGGAATCGGCTCTCTCACAGTCTTGCCTAAAAACACAGCCATGAATAAAGAATGGTACCAGAATGTCCTCCAAGAGCAACTTCTCCCAACCCTCCAAGAGCAGTTTGGCGATCAACAATGCCTTTTCAAGCATGATGGAGCACCTTGCCGTAAAGCAAAGGTGATAACTAAATGGCTCAGGGAACAAAACATAGAGATTTTGGGTCCATGGCCTGGAAACTTCCCAGATCTTAATCCCATTGAGAACTTGTGGTCAATCATCAAGAGACGGGTGGACAAACAAAAACCTAAAAATTCTGACAAAATGAAAGCATTGATTGTGCAAGAATGGACTGCTATCAGTCAGGATTTGGTCCAGAAGTTGATTGAGAGCATGCCAGGGAGAATTGCAGAGGTCCTGAAGAAGAAGGGTCAACACTGCAAATATTGACTTGCTGCATTAACTCATTCTAACTGTCAATATAAGCTTTTGTTACTCATATGTTTGCAATTATTATATTTCTGTCTGTGATAAAAACATCTGTCAAATACACATAAAAACCAGAGGGCAGAAGATCATGTGAAAATATAATATTTGTGTCATTCTCAAAACTTTTGGCCATGACTGTACTATGTGCAACCCAGCAAAACCCTAGCAAAACTTCCAACACTTCTGATTTCAAAAATGCTGAGATCACACGATCTCGCCACCCACTAAATCAGATCTCAGTGTGAACAAGGTTAACCCACAGCCACTCAAAAAGCAGGGAAAGAGCAACTGAACAAATAACAGTGGTTACTGAAAAACAGAGAGTAGCACAGGCCCCAGGAGGGGACCCGGCCAACCTCCACAAAGGTGCAGACAAAAATGGAAATAACAAACACAATAGAAATAAGCAGAAAATATCTTATCTGAAGGTAGCAGACAAAGGCAAGACACCAGCAGACTTCCAAATGAACCAGGAAACAACAATTGATCACCGACGAGGATCATTGGAAGGCAGCTCCCTTATATCAGCCCAGTCAGTGACTCCTGATTGCCAGCCATCGCTGGCAGGTGAGGAGGACCTGTCATTAGATACAGCTTCAGTACCGTCAGCAACCACCAGAGGGAGCCTCAGCTCAGAAATTGTCTTCAACACGTTCACAACAGTGTACTGTATGATATGTAATGTTATATGATATTATGATTGGCCACAAGATGGCAATAATGTTGTTATAGTCTGCCAAGCACCAGACATTGAGTGAGGTAAGATAGCGTTAAGTCCAGAGTTTAGCCCTTAGAGGGAGGAGCTATGCAGTGGGAACAGAATGGACTTCCTGGTAGATAGTCAGAAAGAGCTTAGAGTGTCCAGAGTAAATTCCTAAGGACTAGTGTGAGCAGTGCTGGATGCAGTGGATGTCCCTGTGGCAAGGGAGGAACCATCAGAGCAGATATTAAGAGCCTATAAGAGAAGCGATAGCAGAGAAGAGAAGCTAGTAGCAGTCTGGAACCAGGACAGAGAGAGTAAGAAAAAGGATATCAGGGCCTGGGGCAAGAAACCTAGCGGGACAGTACTGAGTCTTCATCAGAGAGGTAAAGGAAGGTAAAAGTAAAGGGAAGTAAAAGGAAGGGAATACGTATAGCATTTTAGCTACTACTAAGCGTTTATAGTAAATAAAGTCAAGTGATGTCATTTTGGGACACATCATCTCCTACAGAGAAATCACAGCACATGTTGCCACAGAATGAAGTCTATGACTCTTGTGGACTGGAAACTGAGAGTAGCTGTGAGAAGCTGTAGCGTAGCACCTCAATCCGTGAAGTCATCACAGAGGAAAAGGGCCATAGCGTTACACACTGACCTGTACGGTCCCCACAGAGGAAAACTGAAGTTCCCAAGATAAGATAGTATGCTAGGTAAAAAGTAGAGGAAGTAAGTGAAGATAGAGTGTTTTCAGGGAACAAGGAGATGTGTGTGTTCATGTCGTTTGTGGTTAAAGAAACGTCCTTGAAGATAAATGACTACCATCTGCTGTATATAGTTGATATCAAGTTATTCTTCAGTCAAAATAAGTTTAATTTCAAATAGTTGTCTCCTTTCTTGAACTGGTTACGTGAACCCCCAGCCTAAAAACAGCAGCCCACAGCCGCCCAAAAAAGGCACACCTATTAGATGCGCCAATTCTGGCGCTTTGCCCGGCTCTTCCCACTTGCCCTGTAGCGATGGCAAGTGGGGTTCATATTTGTGGGGTTGATGTCACCTTTGTATTGTCATATAAATATATAGTATTTGACTATAAAGTTATTGCTAAAGCTACATTCACGCACATTGCTTTTCAAACCAATGACGATTGATCATCTTGAGGAATTGATGGACATTTTCCATTATAGCAAGGATCAAATAAAATATTCCTCTCCACAGTGGATAGTCATGCCTTCCTAGAAATATTTTCCATAAAAGCAATCAAAGAGGCACTGTGAATGCAAAAACACGATGAGCAATGGTTAAGATTTAATAGTATTGGCACAGTATGTGCTAGTGTCTATCTCTTGTAACAAGGCATATGTGCTGTAGATAAATCTGACAAAGTCTAAAAACATGAGTCTACTTTTTCCACCACCTTCATATGTGAGGCTTCATAAGCCTAGCCTTTTACTCCACTGCCTCACACCAGAAACCTGGATCAAATACTGACAATGTGGGGTAGATTTTATTAAAATTGGGACTTGATGTTTAACTGAAGAGCATTCCCCTACATTTGGCATATTTTTAGCAATGAGTGAGTATACTCGTTGCTCGGGTGCTCTCCGAGTATTTTGGCGTGCTCGGAGATTTAGTTTTCCTCGTCTCAGCTGCATGATTTGCGACTGCTAGACAGGCTGATTACATGTGTGGAATGCCTGTTTTTTAGGGAATTCCCACATGTATTCAACTTGTCTAGCAGTCGCAAATCATGCAGCTGAGACAACGAAAACTAAATCTCCGAGCACGCCAAAATACTCGATCACCCGAGCATGCTCTGGGAGACCCGAGCAACGATGCTACTCTCTCATCAGTCATCACTACATATTTTGCATAGCTTGAATGCAACATTTTCTATCTTACAACATAAGAAATGTAATGAAAACATTGAGTCTACTCTGTGCATTGCTCCAAAGTGACCACACCAAATTTACTCTTGTTTTAAGTGTGGTATAAACAGAAATTTTGCACAATTTGGGCACACACAAAAATTTGCAACAAAGATTGATGTTTTTTATGCCGAAAACTGGAGCAAATCAATTTATTTGACTACTCCTGTAACTAATTAGTCAAATAATAAAGTTGATTTATCAATCATCTCTTTTTCTATCAAACTAATAGACAATTTGTATGGAACAAAAAATAAAGAGATCAAAGCATAGCATTAATGTTTGCTTAAAAAACTATCATTAAGCCTTGTCATTTGCTGCCTAAAGTACATTCAGAGTTACTGAGACTGATTGGAATTGAGAGTAAGAGGTTAGAAATGCCAATGTGTACCATAACGTGCTTTCACATTGTGTTCAGGCTGCCGTTCAGTGGCCCGGGATTTGGGCTTATGTGCTGACAGGGCCATAGACTATAATGCTCCAGTAAGCATACATGCCCGAAAATGGTGCTCATCAGAACACATGCTTGTTCTGTTGGCACCATTATAACCTATGGTCCCATTGGCAAATATGCCCAAATCCCGTTTTGTGGGTAGTTGGGATGTGAATACTGACAGAGCCACTGAACAGGTGCCTGGACGCACCCAAAGGTATCGCAGATACCCCAACAATATGTGTCCACTAATTAGCATCACAGGTGTCTACAATCTTGGAATCAGCGAGTGGGCCTGTATAGAAGGCTACAAATATTCACTGTGCTGTTTGGTGACATGGTGTGTATCACACTCAACATGGACCAGAGGAAGCGAAGTTGTCTCAGGAGATTAGAAAGAAAATTATAGACAAACATGTTAAAGGTAAAATTTATAAGACCATCTCCAAGCAGCTTGATGTTCCTGTGACTACAATTGCACATATTATTGAGAAATGTAAGCTCCATGGGACTGTAGCCAACCTCC
The DNA here is from genome assembly GCA_033576555.1 of Oophaga sylvatica. Lineage (NCBI taxonomy): Eukaryota > Metazoa > Chordata > Amphibia > Anura > Dendrobatidae > Oophaga > Oophaga sylvatica. Next base: position 524,664,171 of record JARQOD010000002.1, read on the forward strand.
CTGGACGTGGCCGCAGGAGGAAAATTGATGACAAATCAAAGAGACAGATATTACAAATGGTAACAAAAGAACCCAGAAAAACTTCTAAACAGATTAAAGGTGAACTTCAAGCTCAAGGAACCTCAGTATCAGATCTCACCATCCATCATTGTATAAGCCAAAGTGGACTTCATGGGAGATGACCAAGGAGGACACCATTGTTGAAAAAAAATCATAAAAAAGCCAGACTGGAATTTGCCAAACTACATATTGACAAGCCACAAAGCTTCTGGGAGAATGTCCTGTGGACAGATTATACAAAAATGGAACTTTTTAGTAAGGCACATCAGCTCTATGTTGACAGATGGAAAAATTAAGCATATTAAGAAAAGAACACTGTCCCTCTGGGGCTGCTTTGCTGCATCTGGCACAGGGTGTCTAGAATCTGTGCAGGGTACAATGAAATCTCAAGACTATCAAGGGATTCTAGAGAGAGAAATGACCCAAAGCACACGGCTAAAAACACCCAAGACTGGCTAAGAGGAAAACATTGGACTATTCTGAAGTGGCCTTCTATGAGCCCTGACCTAAATCCTAATGAGCATCTTTGGAAAGAGCTGAAACATTACGTCTGGAAAAGGCAACCTTCAAACACGAGACAACTAGAGCAGTTTGATCTTGAGGAGTGGGCCAAAATACCTGTCGAGAGGTGCAGAAGTCTCATTGACAGTTGCAGGAATCGTTTGATTGCAGTGATTGCCTCAAAAGGTTGTGCAACAAAATATTAAGTTAAGGGTACCATCATTTCTGTCCTGGCCTCTTTCATGAGTTTTATTTTTTTTTAAATTCTGTGGAAGTGTAATGTATGTAGTACAGTTCATATAGCGTCTTGTGCTTGGGTGCGATGAAAATACATGAGACACAGGTTTGATATAGAAGGTCTTGTATTACTTCATACAAGTGGCAAAAATAGTCACACAGTTTGCAGATACAGAAGCATGAGACACAGCAGGCCAGAGTAACTTAAGCTCAGCAATCACTCTCCACAACAGGTTCAGGATCTTCTTCTCTGTTACCGTAAGTCCATGCAAACGTGGATCTTTCAAAGAGCAGGGTTCCAGAGTCCACAAGTGTTCCAGAGTTCCTCAGTAGGAATAGCTGGAGTACAAAGTCCAAGGCTTCCAGGAGTCAGGTCACAGGTTCACTGCAGGCTAGATTCTGAAGCACTGATTGCTCAGCTGTGGCTGCTTAAGAAGCAAGAGGGAGAGAATCAGGGCGGGAACATGAAAGCTGGAAACTCCATATTGACTGAGGGCAAGATAGCTGCAGCAAGACAGAAAGCAAAATGGCTGACGGAAAAACTGAGTTTCAAGAACATGTACAAAGAACCTTACATTACTCCCCCCTTAGGGACAACCTCCGGATGGCCTCAGACCAGGCTTGTCTGGGTACCTCTGATGAAACTGGCGGAGCAAACGAGGAGCATTAACGTTATTGACTGATTCCCATGAGTTGTCCTCCACTGGGTAGCCCTGCCATTTAATCAAATATTGTAACTGATTTCTGTATAACCTGGAATCTAGAATTCTTTCCACCACAAATTCTTCCTGACCATCGACTAGCACTGGGTCAGGGCAAGGAGAAGAACGTCAGGAAACGTATTGGGTGTTGCAGGCTTTAGTAGGGATACATGAAAGACAGGGTGGATTCTCATAGTTCTAGGCAGTTGAAGACGACAAGCAACGGCACTTATAATCTTACTGATTTTATAGGGTCCAATGTACTTATGTCCCAACTTAGACGATGGAATCCTTAACTTAAGATTTCTGGTTGACAGCCAGACCAGGTCTCCTACCTTGAAAGCTGGTGCAGGTTTACGAAATTTATCTGCTGCTTTCTTGTACCTTTCCTGAGCCAATTCCAGATTCTCCTTTAGAAGATCCATATTCTTCTGTAAAGACGTGATTCTTTCAGCCACTGCTGGTAAAGGCGTTTCTATGGGAAATCGTGGAAGAATGTTAGGATGATAACCTAGATTGGAGTAAAAAGGAGACTGCTTAGTGGAGGCGCTCTGAGAGTTGTTATAAGAGAACTCAGCCAATGGAAGTAGATCCACCCAATCATCCTGTAGGTGGCAGATAAAGCAGCGGAGATACTGCTCCAGAGTTTGATTGGTTCGTTCGGTCTGTCCATTAGTCTGGGGATGAAAAGCAGAAGAAAGGTTTACTTTAATGTCCAATGCTGCACAGAAATTTTGCCAAAACCTTGAAGTGAATTGCACCCCTCGATCCGAAATAACCTCATCCGGTACTCCATGTAAGCGAAACACATCTTTAATCATCAAATCTGATGTCTGTTTTGCAGTGGGTAAGCCGACACAAGGGATAAAATGAGCTGCCTTTGTTAAACGATCAACCACCACTAGAATGGTGTTTTTCCCTTGAGAGGTTGGTAACTCCACAATGAAGTCCATAGAAATGGATCCCCACGGGCGGGACGGGGTGGGAAGAGGTTGTAACAGACCAGTTGGTGAGGAGCGAGGTGTTTTGCATCTTGCACAGACTTCACATGAAGTGACATAGTTTAAAACATCCTTCCTGCAAGTGGGCCACCAAAAGAAACGAGAAAGAAATTCCTGTGTCTTTAGAATTCCTCTATGCCCAGCTATCTTGGAATCGTGAATGAGTTGCAATACTCTCAATCTGACTGTTTCAGGAATATACAGACGTTGTCCCGGAATCCACACACCATTCTTAAAGACAAGACTTACGTCCCTTGGGGGTTGTGCCAACAAGGAATCCGCATGGTATGCTTCCTTGATGTCCTTAAGTAGGTCTTGATTATGAATCACTCCCAGGAATCTAGAGTCAGGAAGAATAGTCTTAGGAGGAGCAAGTGGACGGGTCTCTGCTGAATGAATCCTAGAGAGTGCATCAGCCTTTCCATTGCGCGATCCTGGTCTATAAGAAATGACAAAATTAAATTGGTTTAAGAAAAGATTCCAGCGAGCCTGGCGAGGAGTCAGGCACTTAGCCGACCTGATAAATTCAAGGTTACGATGGTCTGTCAGGACGACTATTTGCTGTGCAGCTCCCTGAAGAAGGTGTCTCCATTCTTTGAAGGCGGCAATAATGGCCAACAACTCTCTATTGCCCACATCGTAGTTCCTCTCAGCCGAAGACAACTGCTGGGAAAAGAAGGCACAGGGATGCAAGACATTCTTCTCACCTGTTCTCTGAGAGAGTATAGCTCCAACGGCACAGTCTGAAGCATCCACCTCTATTATGAAGGCAAGTTCGGGGTTGGGATGTACCAAGATAGGTGCGGTGGTAAATTTATCTTTTAGACGGGAAAATGCTTCCTGGGCTTGGGGAGTCCAGGAATACCTAGACTCTTTCCGGGTAAGTTGGGTGATAGGTGACACTACCTCAGAGAAATTCCTAATGAAACGTCTATAGAAATTGGCAAACCCGATGAAGCGCTGCACCTCCTTCACATTTCTAGGACTTGGCCAATCCTTGATGGCTTGGGTCTTGCTTCCATCCATACTAATTCCTTGTGTAGACAGTACATACCCCAGAAATTGAATTTCGGTCCTATGGAATTCACACTTTTCAAGTTTGATGTAAAGATGGTTTTGTCTTAGACGTTCCAAGACCATTCTCACATGTCCATGATGTTCCTCTGTGGAGTTAGAAAAAATTAGAATATCATCCAAATAAATCACCACGAATGTATCTAGGAGATCCCTGAAGATGTCATTCACCAAGTGTTGGAAAGTGGCTGGGGCGGTACTCAGACCAAAAGGCATAACTAGATATTCAAAGTGTCCATAGCGTGACCTGAATGCAGTCTTCCATTCATCCCCAGGTCTAATACGGACCAAGTTATAGGCCCCACGGAGATCCAATTTAGAGAAAATTTTGGCATGCCACACTCTCTCCAATAACTCAGGGATTAAAGGCAATGGATAACGGTTTCTAATAGTAACCTTATTGAGTTCCTTATAGTCTACGCAGGGTCTCAGAGATCCATCTTTCTTCTTCACAAAGAAGATGGGTGCACCTGCAGGAGATGAAGAGGGGCGTATGAAGCCCTTGGCTAGATTTTCGTCTATGTAATCCTTTAAAGCCTTTAGCTCGGGCCCCGCCAGGGGGTAGATCTTACCAAAAGGTATCTCTGCTCCAGGCAATAATTCAATTGGACAATCATATGGACGGTGAGGGGGAAGCTGGTCAGCGTTCTTCTTGTCACATAAATCCACATAGTCCTGGTATACAGCTGGTAGTTCAGGGACTGACATGGTTCCTTTAGGAACAGAGCAAGCTGAAACTTCTGGACTCATCTGTTTCTCTGGAAAGTGTAATTCCTTGGTCTCCCAGTTAATGGTAGGGTTCTGAGCCTGCAGCCATGGTAGCCCTAGAATAATGGGAAAGTGGGGAGAAGAGATAAGCATAAAGGACAGTTTCTCTTGATGATCTTTACCCATAAGGACCCTCAAAGGCTCCGTTTCCTGATCCACTGGTCCAGAGGTCAGCAGGGAGCCATCCACAGTTTCCATCTGTACTGGAGTAGCATTCTTCACTGAACGTATCCCCTGTTTCAGAGCAAAGGAGACATCCATAAAATTCCCACTTGCCCCTGAGTCGATCATAGCAGAGCTAGACACCCAGACTGAGTCAACCCAGAGTTTGATGGAAAGGAAGCAATGAGAATTGTTTTTCCTACAACTCAGCTGGGACACCGCTGAGGAAACTTGAAAAATTGCAGCGTTTACACAGTCATCGTCCTCAGAAGTAATGGAGTTTAAGTCCGAGAAATCAATATCTGTTGCTGCAGATCTCTCTGGAGCCTGAGGCTCGGACCTGACAGATCTCCTCTCGCAACACTCACAGTGAATGAGTGCTGCAGTAGTCTTACGAGAACGGCTGGGGCAGTTTATAATGAAGTGCCCTGACTTACCACAATAGAAACATAGATTTTCCTTAAAACGATGTTCTTTGCGTGCATCACTAACCCGTCTTTGTAAAGAGTCTACCTGCATGGGTTCAGGTTCAGGTTCCCGTGTGATCCTACTCAAAGGTTCCTTAGCTGGGGAGGAAGGTAGGAAAAGGTTAGTGCGATTGCTTTCGAACCATCTCTCTTGCCTGCGTTCAGTCAGGCGAGCATCAATACGGATGCAGTAGTTAATAAAGTCACCTAACGCAGTGGGAGGGTCGGCACGAGCAAGTTCATCCTTAATTAGTGGAGACAACCCCTTTCGAAAAATAGATTTTTTGGCGGAACTGTCCCAGGTGGTATCAAGGGCCCATCTCCTGAAATCCAAGGCATATTCGGCTACCGAGTGCTTACCTTGGCGCAAAGTTAACATGACTGCTTCAGCTGTTGCACCTCGATTGGGGTCATCAAACACCTGCCCCATGGCTGAAATGAAAGCATCAAGATGATCCAAACATTCATCCTCAGTCTCAATCAGAGGGTTTGCCCACATCAAAGCCTTGTTGGTAAGTAACATAATTATAGTAAGCACTTTAGATCGTTCAGTGGGAAATTGTGAAGCATGTGCAGAAAAAAACAGATTGCATTGGTTAATAAATCCCCTGAATTTTTCACGTTCACCGCCAAAACGAAAAGGGGGCAACTTGGGAATCCCAGAACTTGGGGCTACGGCAGGAGCCTGGACTCGCTCCTCTAGAACCTCAATCCTGGCTCGCAAATCCTGGGCAGTCTGTCCAAACACTTGCAAATTGTGATTAGTGAGGTCCTGTAGGTTTGTAAAACGGGTTTTTATAGTCTGTAAATCTGCAAGGATATTATCAGTCACTCCGCAAAGTTCCTTTATGCGGGCCTCCATTTTCCAGATCTTTTAAGACAGGAGTACTGGAAGGAGAGGAAAAAAAAAAACAGTAGTGTTTACCTGTGGTAACACTGGAGAGAGAAAAAAAAATTAAGGGAACTGCTCACCTGGAATGGTTGTGAGAAGTCACAACCACTATCATCACAGAAAGTTCAACCGGACATCTGATATCCACAGTTACAGCAGACACAAAAGAGGGAAGAAAAAAAACAATAGTGTTTACCTGTGGTAACACTGCAAAAAAAAAACTTAAGGGAATTGCTCACCTGGAATGGTTGTGAGAAGTCACAACCACTGTCATCACAGAAAGTACAACCGGACGTCTGATATCCACAGTTACAGCAGACACAGCCTTCCCACACCCAGCAGACACTAACGTTTTGGCTTCAGAATCTTGTAATGTATGTAGTACAGTTCATATAGCGTCTTGTGCTTGGGTGCGATGAAAATACATGAGACACAGGTTTGATATAGAAGGTCTTGTATTACTTCATACAAGTGGCAAAAATAGTCACACAGTTTGCAGATACAGAAGCAGGAGACACAGCAGGCCAGAGTAACTTAAGCTCAGCAATCACTCTCCACAACAGGTTCAGGATCTTCTTCTCTGTTACCGTAAGTCCATGCAAACGTGGATCTTTCAAAGAGCAGGGTTCCAGAGTCCACAAGTGTTCCAGAGTTCCTCAGTAGGAATAGCTGGAGTACAAAGTCCAAGGCTTCCAGGAGTCAGGTCACAGGTTCACTGCAGGCTAGATTCTGAAGCACTGATTGCTCAGCTGTGGCTGCTTAAGAAGTAAGAGGGAGAGAATCAGGGCGGGAACATGAAAGCTGGAAACTCCATATTGACTGAGGGCAAGATAGCTGCAGCAAGACAGAAAGCAAAATGGCTGACGGAAAAAACTGAGTTTCAAGAACATGTACAAAGAACCTTACAGGAAGCATGGTTGAACAGCAATGTCTGACTTTCATTTGTTTATTTTCATAGATTTTTGATTTATTATTACTTTTGTCAGATTCAAGTTATTTCTGTGACCATTGTGGGTTTTTCTGTCATTAAACGAGGGGTACCAACAATTTTGATCACGTGTGTAAATATCATTGTTTGAGAAGTGGATACTGCATTGGAATCACTTGAGCATGAGACGATTCTAGTAATCTGTATATTTCTTACTCTGCTGAAGGATATATATACATTTTATATGTATATATATATTATATAGAGGCAATCTATACCAACTGAGCCCAACACTTCCTGCGCTTTCCAAATATAGCTTATTATTGTACTGACATTGAAACGCTCAAAGTACAGGGGAAGAAATCATTCTGCTCTACCTATTGCATTGTTTCGCTTTGTATTTCTGCTGTAACTTATAATGTCTCTTAGCTTTTAAGGTTTATCCTGAATTATCCCAAGCTGCATTTTGTTCTCCCACTCCAAGTCTGGTTTCCTGTGGAGACTCTTTATTTCTAAGACACATGTTTTTTTTAAGTGGAGAATTTTTCTTGTCCTGTTGTCACACTCTAATAACTTTTATCAAAGTATTGCCAACATATTCCACAGCACTTTACAAAAGTAGCATATAAAATGACAATTATAAAAAAAAAAACCTTAAAAAGTGTCTTTGAGAGCAAGAAGAATATGATATAGTTTGGAACCTATTACTTGGGTTTACAGCTTTGAACGACACAGGGTTTTTTTTTTGTTTTTTTTTAGTTTTCTGCCATGGAGACACATAAATGTTCATAAAAAAGGGTAGACGTGCATGTAGGTTTTTAATTTAGGATAAATGCTTAAATTTTTAGATGCATTGAATCAATAAAATTATTGTAAAAATGTTAACACTCTTTAACAATGGGCAGCACAGTGGCTCAGTGGTTAGCACTGCAGCCTTGCAGCACTGGGGTCCTTGGTTCAAATCCCACCGAGGACATCATCTGCAAGGAGTTTGTATGTTCTCCCTGTGTTTGCATGGGTTTCTTCCAGGTTCCCTGGTTTATTCCCACACTCCAAAGACATACTGATAGGGAATTTAGATTTTGCACCCCAATGCAAAGCGAGGATGTCTGTAAAGTGCTGTGGAATTAATGGTGCTTTATAAGCAAGTAAAATAAATATTAGTCTATACAAAAGCTATTCTATATTTTATACAAAAATTCTCATTGCACAGACACATGGGACAGACCACTACATACTAATATTAACCAATCTAGAGAAAAGATAATAGGATGATGAAAATTCACCTGTTGATAGAGTGGAGCAAAAAGATTTGCAGGACCACGGTCCAGTGTCTCCGTTGGTATTATTGGGCTGCATCAATGACTTCGCATCAGGCCAACTAATAAGGAGAGGCTGGTGGGAAGAATAAGGTTCACAGGGGTCTATTGAGTTTCCCTTACTATATCACTTCCCCAAGGAAATGACAATAAAGGACATAATAATAATATGCACACATTTTGTATATGCAGATTGTATTTGTTTCTCAAGGAAAATGATATTTTTGATATTTAATTTTTACGCCAGGGAAGATATTTTTCTACATTCACTAGACTGAATGAATATTAACATGATACAACAAATGAAGAATTATAGCAAAAAGTAATGTAATATCTTGAATCTTCCACTCTTAACCAAACTGCCTATAGCCCCATTCAGAAGTCTGTTTTTTTCACATACATGATAAAACAGACCAATTTTCAGCAGACAAAAAAAAAATGCAAAGCTCTTTTACATTACAATGACAACAAGCAATACATGGATGACATCCGTGTGCTGTCTGTGATTTTCATGCATCCACACACTTGTATGGGTAATTTTGCTTTCACATTTAATCAAAAGCAAACATGCCTTCATTTTTCTTTGAGGACACGCAGTCCACAAAAAAATGGCAAGCATCTGAATGCTACCTTTAAGGACCTTAAAGGGATTTTCCTGTCTAAAGTGAAAAGTCTGCAGTTACTGTGTGACTGCAGACTTGTGAATCCTCCCAGTGCCAGCACTGTGCGCCGCAAGAATCCACAGTTATCTGCCCCGGTAATGTATATCACTTCCTTAGTACAAGTGTATTGAGTGAGGCCGCACGCACTAGACGGGTTCTGCCCTGGAGTATGCATATTGCATACGTGACCGCCGTTCCTGGGACAGAAAACAACAAATCCTGGCAGCACACAGTGAGTGCTCTGGAAGGAGTCACAAGTCTGCAGTCACACAGAGTGGCTGCAGCCTTTTCATTTTAGACCAGACAACCCCTTTAATGCATACAAGTTCTATCTGTGAAACTCATGGACAGAACATATAAGATGATTCACGAATGTCAGAATAAGACCTAACAATAAAAATTCATTCCTTGGCTGCCACATGGTATTTTAACCCCTTTACGACCTATGACATCCCTTTGATGCGGGCTCCGACTCCGAGTCTGCATCTTTTTCCAGGCAATGACAGCTGATCTGATCAGCTATCGTGTGCCTCTAACAGCAGTGAATGGAAATGCCATCCACCCAAGGCTGTTAACATGTTAAATGCCGCTGTCAGTCTGTCAGCTGTTGTCAGTCTCAGCATTTAACATGCACGAGCCAGAAGTGCTGGCACAAACTACGCCCATCAGCACCCCTATCACATGATTGCGGGGCGCCAATGGGTTGGTATAATAGCCAGTGGTCTGCAGGAGACCCTCCGTGTTTGTCGTTGCAGACCTGCTATGAGCGCTGCCCGTGGCCAATATTCATAGCAGATAATGATTTTTGCAATACATAGCAGGGCTGAATCCTTGATATGTGCAGCAAAAGGTGATCAGAAGATATTAAGGAGACTACTGAAGCAAGTAAAAAGTAAAAAAAAAGCTTTAAAAAATATAAAAAAATATAAAAGTTCAAATCATCTCCCTTTTGCGCCATTCAAAATAAAACAATAAAAAAAAATACACACATCTGGTATCGCCGAGTTCAGAATCGCCCGATCTATCAAAATATAAAAAGAATTTATCCAATCGGTAAATGGTTGTAATGAGAAAAAAACATCAAAAAACCAGAATTACTTTTTTTGTTGCCGCAATATTGCAATAAAATGCAATAACAAGCGATCAAAACATCGCATCTACCCCAAAATGGTGTCAATAAAAGCATCAGCTAGACAAACAAAAACTAATCCCTCACCCAACCCCAGATCCCGAAAGATAGAGACGCTGCAGGTCTTGGAAAATGGCGCCTTTTTTTTTGTTGTTTTTTGCTTCTTTTTTTTTTACAAACTTTGCATTTTTTTCACTACTTAAATAAAAAAGAACCTATACATGTTTGGTATTTGCGAACTCGTAATGACCTGGAGAATCATAATGTCAGTTTTAGCATTCAGTGAACATGGTAAAAAAAAAACAGTTGTGGAATTGCACTTTTTTTGCAATTGCACCACACTTGGAATTTTTTCCCATTTTCCAGTACATGATATGGTAAAGTCAATGAAGTGGTGCTAAAGTACAACTGGTCCTGCAAAAAAACAAGTCCTGACATGCCCATATTGATGGAAAAATAAAAAAAGTTATGGCTCTGGGAAGAAGGGGAGCAAAAAAAAAAAAACGCCAAAAAGGAAAATCACAAAGTCGTGAAGGGCGTTAAAAGATTTCAGAAGCAACAGATGTGATTGAATAGAAGGAATTCTCTGGTTTCTCAATATAGAGTAAAATGTGAAGTTTTCTAACTCAGTGTGAATTTAGCATCATACTTTGATTTTGATAGGACAGCCCAGTGATCCCTGCAACAATAGGTCAGGGCTTAAAGGGAATCTGTTACTAGAATTTTGCTACCCCATCAGAGGGCAGCATAATGTTGGGGCAGAGACCCTGATTCCAGCTATATGTCACTTACTGAGCTACTTGCTGTCATCAGTTTTCTCCGCTGCAGGTCTAGCAGTTCTCTGAATATTAAGCTCTGTATATCCCTGCCCAGACCATTGATTGGCAGCTTTCTGCTCATGTACAGTGTACATAGGAAGCTGCTAATCAGTGGTAGTGGCAGGGTTATACATGAATATGCTAGACTACATGGCAGCAAGTTTGATAGTTCTCTAATTAATACTCCTGCTAATAAAGCAGTGAATTTTTCAAAACTACATTAAGCAGCCCAGTAAGTGACACATCGCTGGAATCAGGGACTCTGTCTCTACATCATGCTGTTCTCTGATTAGGTGGCAAAAACATGGTGACATATTTCCTTTAGCAAAAGCATGCCGAAAAACAGGTGACATAGGTGTTCCTAGCCATATTTGGATTGTTCCAGCCAGACCTGGGAGAGGGGCTTAGCTGTGTCTAATTTTACACTGTTAATATTGCTACATTCTATTATTGTTAATATTTCCATATTGTATCTATGCAACAAAGAATCTGTTAAATATAATAAGAATAATAGTACTGAAAATTAAAATGAACAATATAAAAATAATATATATATATTTTTGGAACAAATGTTAAAGTTGCATTTTTAAAAAGCTTATCAACTGTCAACAATCTAGCTTGCTAGAAGACTTTCTTGAAAGAAAGCTGACCCCTGGCTGACCTGCTGTGGGTCACCAGAAATTAGCTAGAATCTGTGGAGGAACCTGTTCAGTTCCTCTACTGGGCCACCATGCTTGGGGTGGAGCATCACAGTCTCTATTTAAGGAGGACCTTTAGCTCTTCTGATCTTTGTCTTTGCATGGCCTGATGCTTTCAGCACTGCAGTGATTAGACAGCACCACTGCACTGGGACCCAGCCTCAGCTAGTAAGAACCAGCTGCCAATCTATTCATCCATTTCTAGGAGGAATAACAGAGGAATGGCAAAATGCAGAGATATGGGAGAAGATATTCCAGAATTGTTATTTCATGGTGAGGAGGTGACAAGCTTTTCTTAAGGGGAACCTGCAGATATGGGGTTAATCTACAGGTTAATAGCATTGTTATCCTGCCCGGCACAAGCATTTAGATGAACGCTGAGGAGAGAAAATTAACTTTTTTCCCCCAGCAGTGTTTTGGTTTTTGCCACGCGGGCCGCTCCGGCACAGGTGCTGTCACTGCTTTGAGTATAGAGAGCGGCAGCTGTAACCGCTCTCCCGGCTTTGAGCGCCACTTGCTCTGCATTACACCTAGAGCTGCAGCTCTGTCTACTCAGAGCGGTGACTGCACCTGCATCAGCACCGCCCCATGACTTAAACCAGAATGCTGCTGGGGGAATAATTTTCTCCTATCAAGTGTGGACACCGGACAGGGTAATAATGCTATTAACCTGCAGATTAACCCCATATCTGCAGCTAAATATAATTTTTTTTATGGTGACAGGTTCCCTTTAATTTCAAAATGGTTTTATTGAAATTTATAACTTTAGAAAACAGTATACTTTGAAACATATTCCCTCACAGGGGAATTTTTAACTTATCATGACAAACATAACCTATAGAGGGAAAGACAAGACAATTACAACAAGAGGATAAAACAGTAAGGAAATGGAACATTAAATCCACAGTGTACATTATAGTAACGTACGTATTTTTTTGAGAGCCTAGTTTTAATGATTGTTTCAGTCCGATCTCATCTGCACCATGAACCAAGGACAAACATATAATGATTATATACTGTAGTTCTAAGTCTAGATCCAACTCCCCACCTCCACAGTCCGGAGATAGTATGGTGATAGGTGCAAAATCTGGTCCATTTGTGTATTTGATTCCAAATCCATCCATGGCCTCCAAATTTTAAAGAACTGATCCCACATGTCGTTTCTAGTAGCTTCAATGCGTTCATAGAGCATAATATTGTTCATCCTTTCTTTAACAAGTAATTATGACAACGTTGGGGATTTCCATTTTGCTGCTATATGAATTTTGGTAGCCATGAAAAGGAAGTTTACCAATCTATGGAGACCTCTAGGAAGAGACAGGTGTTTTGCCCCAAGGAGAAAAAAATGGAAGTTCTAGAGGAATTTTCCTGCCTGTCAATTGATCCACTATGAGTTTCACTCTATGCCAGAGGTCCAAGACCGCCGGACAAGTCCACCAGATGTGTTTCATATCCCCCGGTAGATCACAGCCCTGATAACACAGAGCTGAGATATTTGGGTATATACTGTGAAGTTTGGTTGGAACGAGATATGTCCTGTGGCGAACCTTCAGTGAAGTCTCCACAAGGGATGATTGGTGGCTTCCCTTGGACAACGTATCACAACAAGATCACCAATCTTCTAGTGGCAAATCAAATCCATCGCCTCCTCCCATTGTATCATAAATTTCAATTTTTTTCTCATTGTGAGGTGGGTTAACAATTGAGTATATTAAAGATATAGTTCCTTTTCCCATTGGATCACTAATGCATTTTTGCTCAATACTAGATGCACGTAGAGGGTTTTTGTTTGGGAGAAGACTATTGGCAAAGTGGAGGACCTGGTTAATACGCATAATCTCTCTAACTGGGGGTTCATAGTTTAGAATAAATTCCGGTCTATCTAGTGAATACTTTTCCATCCAATTATGACAAGAGTATTCTTAGAGTGATACCTTTATTTGCTAACCAGAAAATTATATGTTCGCAAGCATTCAGAGCGCAGAGGCTCCTTCTTCAGGCAAGATTACATTTGGATTTGGTCTATCTAGTAAAATATTAAATGGAGAGCACAGATGTTTTAATGTAATGATCCCCCAGTAAGATCCACCATGTGAACATGTTTGGGTTGGGGCCCGGTAAGAACATCGGGTTGCACACGATGGAGGTCAAAGGGGAAGGTTCAGATTGTAGCTTATATTTAAATCTAGCTTTCCTCCAAAGAATAAGAGAATGGCCTGTAAAGGGAGCCGTTAAAATTATACCTTTTGGAATTTTCTCTGTGCACCACATCAGGCCAGGTAATGACAATGGTTTAATGAGATGTGACTCTAAGTGGACCCATCTTGGTTTATTGTTTTGGGAACAGATATTTGTCAATTGTGCTATTTGGGCGGATTAAAAGTAAAGAGCAAAATTTGGAAGTGATATACCCCCTAGTCTTCTATGGAAAAACATTACTTTTTGTGAAATTCTAGCTTTCTTTCCATGCCACATGAATCTAGTAATAGCGGAGTGTAATTTGGAAAATGTCCTCGCTGGTATTGCTATTGGTAAGGATCGAAAAAGGTATAAAAATCAAGGTAAAGATACCATTTTTATTGTGTGTAGTCTACCCAGCCAGGATAAATTTAATGAGGACCATCTAGTCAGATCATTATGGAGGCTCTGAATAAGTGATGAATAATTCCACTTAAAGAGGGTCGACCTATTTGTTGCTAAATTAACTCCTAAATAAGTTAAGTAATGTTCTTTTTTTGTAAATTTGAATTGGGAGATGATATCGTCTTGTATGTCTTTTGGTGTGTTGATAAAAAGAGCTTCAGATTTTTCAATATTGATTTTAAGTCCCGAAATGTCTTCAAATTCATGGAGCAATGAGAATAAATTAGGGAGAGTAGTGTGGGGGTTGGTAATAGTCAAAAGGAGGTCATCAGTGAAGAGAGTAACTTTGCATTGATCGCCCAAATTTGCCAGTCCTGTTATGTTTGGATTTGTCCTAATGGCCTCAGCCAAGGGTTCCATAGCTAATGCAAAAAGTGCCGGGGAGAGAGGGCAGCCCTGCCTAGTGCCACGTTGAATAATTATAGGTGTGGGGCATGTTGGGAGTTTTAAATATGCTGTGGGATGATCATATAATAGTTTAAGGCACGAAATGAGTTTGGGGGTAAAAACAAAATTAGAGAGGACCGTAAATAAATATGTCCATGATAACGAGCCAAAGGCCTTTTCAATGTCTAAGGCTAGGAGTAGTAGCTGTTCCTTGGGTAAGTTTGCCGTGTGAATGACATTGAGGTTACATCGGATGTTATCCGGGGCCTGTCTCGTTGGTATAAATCCTGCCTGGTCTCGATGGATAAGGGCAGGCAGTAAATCATTTAGTCTGTTGGTGATAATTGCTGTGAAAATTTTTTAATTTATGTTTAATAGGGAGATGGGTCTATAATTCTTAATGAACAGGTGGTCTCTTTTGGGTTTGGGTATTACAGTAACATGGGCGACAAAGAATTCTGGGGGCATTTGTGAGCCATGTAGAAAAGCATCACAAAAACTTTTGATATGAGGTGTTAGGATCTCATTAAATTTTTTATAATATGCGGCCGTAAGACCATCAGGTTTGCGGGTTTTTCCTTTTTTTAAATTTTTAATAGCCAAAGTTATTTTCTGCAGAGATATCTGAGTAAAGCTGCTGGGTCATCGGTTCTGGAATTTTGGGTAGTCCAAGATTGTGCAAAAATTTTTGCAGGAGTTGAGGTGGAGGTGACTGCGGTGTGGAGTATAGATTCTGATAGTAGTTCCAGGCAACAGCCGCCGGTGGAATCGCGATCGACCGAGGCTGTTAACTAGTTAAATGCCTGTCAATTTTTGACAGTGGCATTTAACTCCCGCTTACCGGAAGCGCGTTGCTAATCCCGCCCATCGGTGACCCCATCACATGATTGCTCATCACCGATGGGTTGGTATGAGAACCAGAGGTCTGAAGCAGACCTCTATAGTTGTCATTCCCAGATTGCTATGAGCGCCGCCCGTGGTTGGCGCTCATAGCCGGTGAGCATTTCTGCTACACACAGGCTATCTGATCATCGCCTGTGTATAGCAGAGGCAATCAAAGTAGTGCAGCTTCTAGTCTCCCATGGAAACTATTGAAGCATGCAAAAAAAAGTTTTTAAAATATAAAATATATATACACTGCTCAAAAAATAAAGGGAACACTCAAGTAACACATCCTAGATCTAAATGAATTAAATATTCTCATTGAATACTTTGTTGTGTACAAAGCTGAATGTGCTGTCAACATAATCACACAAAAATCATCAACGGAAATCAAATTTTTGAACCAATGGAGACCTGGATTTGGAGAGACCCCTAAAATGAAAGTGGAAACAAGTCAAAATGAAAATCAAAACAAGACAAAATTAAAGTGGAAACAAGTCAAAATGATGCTCAGTATTGTGTGTGGCCTCCACGTGCCTGTATGACCTCCCTACAACGCCTGGGCATGCTCCTGATGAGGTTGCGGATGTTCTCCTGAGGGATCTCCTCGCAGACCTGGACTAAAGCATCCGTCAACTCCTGGACAATCTGTGATGCAACGTGACATTGGTGGATGGAGCGAGACATGCTGTCCCAGATGTGCTCAATCGGATTCAGGTCTGGAGAACGGGCGAACCAGTCCATAGCTTCAATGCCTTCATCTTGCAGGAACTGCTGACACACTCCAGCCTCATGAGGTCTGGCATTGTCCTGCATTAGGAGGAACCCAGGGCCAACTGCACCAGCATATGGTCTCACAAGGGGTCTGAGGATCTCATCTCGGTACCAAATGGCAGTCAGGCTACCTCTGGCGATCACATGGAGGGCTGTGTGGTCCTCCAAGGAAATGCCACCCTACACCATTACTGACCCACTGCCAAACAGGTCATGCTGAAGGATGTTGCAGGCAGCACGTTAACACTCAGCACATGTGACAGAGTCTGGAGACGCCTTGGAGAGCGATCTGCTGCCTGCAACATTCTTCAGCATAATTGGTTTGGCAATGGGTCAGTAATGGTGGGTGGCATTTCTTTGGAGGGCCACACAGCCCACTATATGCTCGCCAGAGGGAGCCTGACTGCCATTAGTTCAATTCTCCCCCCTTTCGGCCCATTCAAACTAAAACAATAAAAAAAATCAAATATACACATATTTGGTATCGACGCTTTCAGAATCACCCGATTTACCAATATAAAAAAAAGAATTAACCCAACTGTTAAACGGCGTAATGAGAAAAAAATTAAAAACTTCAGAATTACGTTTTTTTGGTCGCCGCTACATTGCAATAAAATGCAATAACGGGCGATCAAAATATTATATCTACACAAAAATGGTATCAATAAAAACATCAGCTCAGCGCACAAAAAATAAGCCCTCACCCAGCCCCACACCACGAAAAATGGAGACTTTACTGGTCTCGAAAAATGGCGCCATTTTTTTTTTACCAAATTTTGATTTTTTTTTTTCACCACTTAAATAAAAAAGAACCTATACATGTTTGGTGTCTATGAACTCATAATGACCTAAAGAATCATAATGGCCAGTCAATTTTAGCATTTAGTGAACATGGTAAACATAAAAGCCAAAAAACAACTGTGGAGTTGCATTTTTTTTTGCAATTTCACTGCACTTTAAATTTTTTACCCATTTTCCAGTACACAATATATTAAAACCAATGATGTTGTTCAAAAGTACAACTTGTCCAGCAAAAAATAAGCCCTCAAATGGCCATTTTGACAGAAAAATAAAAACATTATGGCTCTGGGAAGAAGGGGAGCAAAAAACAAAAACAAATACCTCTGGTCATTAAGGGGTTAAGCAAGTGGTTGCTACAAAAAATAGTATTTTTCTGTTGTCTGTAAAGGTACGCTTTTACCATATTTTGGGGTACAGTTCTTCTGTTAAAATTTGCTAAATGTGTGCGGGAAAACTTATCACTTTACCGTTAGTAAATATAGCGGTATATTTTAACCTGCAATGTGAATAAGAAAAGAAGTGAGTGTACTGCAGACACCTTGGCCGTGATTCAATGCATTCCCACGGGGGTATTACCGCTAAGCACACTTTAACTGCCATTCACGTTACTCATGATTACTGAATCTCCTCTATTGGGTTTAAAGTGATAAACAGCCAGTGGATGCTCTTGCCCAGAAGGTATTCACACTTCCCAAACCAGGCCGCAGACTTCATCACTCTTTCTAGGAATCCAACATGCTATATTAGGTGATTTGCTATAACTATTAACAGTGTGCTATCCATTTGCTGGCAAATTCTCCCAGATAATACTGCTGCTTCCTTCTCTTTCCTTTTATTATTAGACTTTCCAAACAATAATGATTTGATACCGCCTTACTATTCACAGATGAGAGGCTTAAGCAACCACTCAGGGAGGATTTCCACTTGTGGTATGAATATTGCTGCTGCCAATTCATGATTGTTTGGAGTTTTTGTTTGGAGACTTGAAAGCAAAGAGTTTAACATGGACGCCTCCGTCTGACATCCGTACCCAGAGCATCTTATAATGATTCAAGCACAAGTGATGAGTTCTAAGAAAATCTGCACTGAAAAATGAAACTTCTCATCACGTTACATTTATGTTCTAAGGTGATGCATTTTTCACAGAGAAGCATGGCATCTCGGTGTAGCTGGAAGTGTTCTCCTTTTTAATACATGCAACCATCATAAATTTGTCATTAGGATTATTGCAGCTTCATAGATTGCCGTTGAACTTTTTAAACATTCTTTATCAAGAAAAATGAATCAATATAATTTTCAGTAAACTATTTACCCATAACCTGTTTTTCATAGATGCAATGGGAAAATGGGATCAAAATCCATAAAGCCGTTTCTTATGAAGAGAAGTCTCACGCTCATATTTAGGTTTGAAACATAGCCTAATTATTACCTGTGCAGGAAAAAAGAGCTCTCACTTCATTCCAATACCAATTCACTATGACCCCCTGCTGTGAGCAGGTAATTGAAGTTGGTTATCTGCTGAAGAGCAGACACCAAGTCCAGGCTCAGTGATTTCAAGAGGCTGGGAGGTGTGACGTTTTTCGCCTGTGGAAATAAGTTTCCTCTCTTCAAGGCCTCATTTGGCAAAGAACATCAGACAGTAGGGCACCAAAGTCCAGTTATGAATATTGTTTCTTTTTGTGACAGGCATAGATCTTCTAGTTATGGGAGACATATTTTTAGCATCATGACAAAGTGGCAAACATGACGCATTTACTTACATCACTGGGCGGCCTGCGCATCAGCTCCAAATTAATATCGGACAGATAGATAACAACATATATGCCATGTTTCCTATCTATAAAGAGCTAAAATCATGATAGGAAATATGGCATTAATATCTCCTGCCTGGGACCTCCAGGTGGATAGATATCCTGAAAATCAGGGATCCTATCATTTTTTGGGACTTATCCACATCCCATGACCAGCCTCCATCTGAATTCACCAAGTGGAGGTATGTGGACCTGACTTTTATCTAATAAAAGCAGCAGTTCGCTGTGGTTCTGTACCGTTTTCAAAGGAGAGCTTCCCTCTGCTAAGATCTGTGCTATTCCCATGACACAGGTTTAGTATTTTTCTTTTGTTATCCCTTTTTATTTTATGTACAGTAATTGTACTAACTGTATGGTTTCTCCCCTTTTGGAATATCTTTTGTATGTTTTTATAAACCCTGCCTACTTTTCAGATTAATATATAAAATTTAATAGCTTCGTCCCTCTTGCTCTGAGACAACTCAACAACAGATCTTCGCGATCCCCTGGCTGTTGTCTTGACACTATACAAACTGGGTGCAATAAATATATGAATATCAGTTTGTACGATGCTAACCTGTAAGTTTTGCCTTTAGTTACTCTAGGTTCATTCTTAAAGTGGTATTTCTATTTCTGATGTTTTTTGACTTGCAAGGCTCTCCCAATTTCCTCAATACAATATGATTATCATTATAGCTAAACAGTTCTATTTTTGTTTCATCAGACCAGAGGACATTTCTCCAAAAAGAAAGATATTTGTTCATTTTGCTGCTGTAAATGATGCCTCTCTTTTTTTATGGCTGTTTTGGTACCACGGGTTCTAACTTGTTGAGAGGGCATTTTAGGGTATGTCAATATTAGTCAAGTTTTAGTGTTGATTTAGATAATTGTGTACCTGTTTTCTTCAGCATCTTCAAAAGTTTGTCTGTTGTTTTTGGTATTACATGTATTTTTTGCACTAAAGTACTTGTACTTTCAACTCTAGGAGACAAAAAACATATCTTTGCTGAACAGTATGATCATTGCGTGGTCACATAATGTTTAAGCTTGCACATCATATTTTGAACACATGAACATGGTCCCTTCAGGAATTTAAATAATGTTCCTAAGAATGTACTAGACATGTGGAGAGTCACTATTCTTTTTCTGATGTCTTAAGTGATTTGTTTTGAGTTTCGATAATGTCAAGCAAACGGGCAAGTAGACCATGGAAGTGGGCCTCATAATGCTGCCATATGTACAACTCCAATTTTAGAGTTTGTCTGAACGGATTGATGATTTATCCTCCGGTGGATGTCAGAAATCTAGCACTGCCAACAATCAGTTGACATACGCTCTGGCAGGTGCTGTACATTGGCATGTAAAAGTTTGGGCACCCCTGGTCAAAATTACTGTTATTGTGAACAGTTAAGCAAGTTGAAGATGAAACGATCTCTAAAAGGCCTAAAGTTAAAAATGACACATTTCCTTTGTATTTTAGGCAAAAATATGTATATATTTTCATTTTTTACATTTTAAAAATTACAAAAAAGGAAAATGGGCAGATGCAAAGGTTGGAAATTTGTGTGCTCAGATAACTTTGACCAAGGTTTCAGACCTTAATTAGACTGTTAGGGTTATGGCTTGTTCACTATCATCATAAGGAAAAGCCAGCTGATGCAAATTTCCCAGCTTCATAAAGACCCAGCCTCATCTAACCTTGTGCCAAAAACAGCAGCCATGGGTGCTTCTAAGCAGCTGCCCAGCAGTCTGAAAATGAAAATGGTGGAGGCCCTCAAAGCAGGAGAAGGCTATTAGAAAATAGCAAAGCGTTTTCAAGTTGCCCTTTCATCAGTTTGAGATATAATTATGAAATGGCAGTTAACAGGAACACTGAAGGTCAAGATAAGTGTAGAGAAATGGGGTCAGTGGGTGCTCTTGTCTGCTGGCCTGGCAATGCTTTATTGAACCACAACACCCAATAGCAAACAGAACAATCCCAGCAATTATCCCCAACATGGTGCACATTACAGGGCCTAACACTTCCGCTGACTTGCCTAGATAACGGTAGATGTTACATCAGAGCTCCCATGGTCGATATTCCACCTGTGATATACACACAGAGAAGAGATATTGACAAGCGTAGGGAGATGACCGAGAACAGTCCATAGAGTCCATAGAAGGTTCAAAGCCAGTTGACACAACGTCAGAGCTCCCAGGGTCGCTATCCCACCTGTGATACATACACAGAGAAGAGGTAACGACAAGCATAGGGAGATGACAGTCCATAGAGTCTATACAAGGTCCAAAACCAGTTGACACAACATTCATCACCTGGCTTATCCAATCATCTCCAGGGAACCAGGCAACCAGTGGGTCCCAAAACCTGGCTTTCTCCAAACATATCCATGGTTCAGAGATGGTCACTGTATCAGATCTGTGTCCTTCCAACTGGAGCCGAAAACCCTAGGTTATTTCCTATAGAATCATGAATCCGTGTCCCTCATGATGGTGCCATGATGAATTGGCTGAAGTCCTGTCTCTCATCCGTTGAGTGTTGTGCAGAATGTCCGACTGGTAGCTCTGTGTGATGAGATGAGATCTGATCTGCTCTCTCTGTCTCAAGTATTTTTATACCCAAGGCATGTAAGCTATTTTTAGATTTAACCAGTGTGCTTCAGTTCATCCTCACAGCCTTTCCCTATCTACCTTCGAAGTCAACAAACTGGTGATAGAATACAATACACAATTAGCATATCAGCTCACAATAAACACAGATAAACACACACTATGTACAAGTCACTGTTACAGACTTATATAGTATGTTAAATCGTATGCAAGTCTGTCTTCTTGACCCACCAGACATAAACACTTAAATCCACAAGTCAATATACAGATATAAAGTCAATTCTTGTGTGTTTACAAAAACATGGTTGTCTGGGAAATTAAGATACAATCTGGTTTCTTCACAATATGGTCTGGAAGACCGAGCAAAGTTTCAGTGAGAGCTGCTTGTAGGATTGCTAGAGAGGCAAATTAGAAACCCCGCTTGACTGCAAAAGACCTTCAGAAAGATTAAGCAGACTCTGGAGTTGTGGTACATTGTTCAGAAACACCTGAACAAATGTGGCCTTCATAGAAGAGTCATCAGAAAAAAACCTGTCCTGTGTCCTGTGGACCGATGAGGTTAAAATACAACTCTTTGGCCACAATGATCAAAGATATGTGTGGACAAAACAGGGCACAGAATTTCAGAAAAAAAACATCTCGCCAAGCATTAAGCATGGGGATGGATCAGTCATGCTTTGGGGTTGCCAATGGCATGGAGAACATTTCATGGGTAGATAAAAGAATGAATTTAATGAAATTTCAACAAATTCTTGATGCAACCATAACATCATCTGTAAAAAAAAAGCTGAAGTTGAAAAGAGGATGGCTTCTACATATGGATAATGATCCTAAACACATGTCAAAATGCACAATAGACTACCTCAAAAGCTAAAGGTTTTACAATGGCCCTCACAGTCCCCTGTTCTGAATATCATTGCAAATCTGCATCTAGACCTCAGAATAGCAGTGCACGATAGAAGACTCAGGAAGAATGGATGAAAATCCCTCAAACAAGAATTAAAAGACTCTTGGCCTGGATACAAAAAGCGTTTACAAGCTGTGATATTTTCAAAAGAGGGTGCTATTAAGTTCTAACCTACTAACCATGCAAGGTGGACAAACTTTTGCATCAGCCCGTTTACATTTTTGTAATTCTTAAGATGTTAACAATGGAAATATATATATATATATATATATATATATATACAGTGCCTACAAGTAGTATTCAACCCCCTGCAGATTTAGCTGGTTTGATAAGATGCAAATAAGTTAGAGCCTTCAAACTGCAAACGAGAGTAGGATTTATTAACAGAAGCATAAATCTTACAAACCAAAAAGTTATGTTGCTCAGTTGAATTTTAATAAATTTTAAACATAAAAGTGTGGGTCAATTATTATACAACCCCTATGTTTAATATTTCGTGGAATAACCCTTGTTTGCAATTACAGCTAATAATCGTCTTTTATAAGACCTGATCAGGCCGGCACAGGTCTGTGGGGTTATCTTGGCCCACTCCTCCATGCAGATCTTCTCCAAGTTATCTAGATTCTTTGGGTGTCTCATGTGGACATTAATCTTGAGCTCCTTCCACAAGTTTTCAATTGGGTTAAGGTCAGGAGACTGACTAGGCCACTCCAACACCTTGACTTTTTCCCTCTTGAACCAGGCCTTGGTTTTCTTGGCTGTGTGCTTTGGGTCGTTGTCTTGTTGGAAGATGAAATTACGACCCATCTTAAGATCCTTGATGGAGGAGCGGAGGTTCTTGGCCAAAATCTCCAGGTAGGCCGTGCTATCCATCCTCCCATGGATGCGGACCAGATGGCCAGGCCACTTGGCTGAGAAACAGCCCCACAGCATGATGCTGCCACCACCATGCTTGACTGTAGGGATGGTATTCTTGGGGTCGTATGCAGTGCCATCCAGTCTCCAAACGTCACGTGTGTGGTTGGCACCAAAGATCTCGATCTTGGTCTCATCAGACCATAGAACCTTGAACCAGTCTGTCTCAGAGTCCTCCAAGTGATCATGAGCAAACTGTAGACGAGCCTTGACATGACGCTTTGAAAGTAAAGGTACCTTACGGGCTCGTCTGGAACGGAGACAATTGCGGTGGAGTACGTTACTTATGGTATTGACTGAAACCAATGTCCCCACTGCCATGAGATCTTCCCGGAGCTCCTTCCTTGTTGTCCTTGGGTTAGCCTTGACTCTTCGGACAAGCCTGGCCTCGGCACGGGAGGAAACTTTCAAAGGCTGTCCAGGCCTTGGAAGGCTAACAGTAGTTCCATAAGCCTTCCACTTATGGATGATGCTCCCAACAGTGGAGACAGGTAGGCCCCACTCATTGGAAAGGGTTTTGTACCCTTGCCAGCCTTGTGACCCTCCACGATCTTGTCTCTGATGGCCTTAGAATGCTCCTTTGTCTTTCCCATGTTGACCATGTATGAGTGCTGTTTGGGGAGGGTCTTAAAAAGTCAGAAAAGGCTGGCAAAAGAGATCATTAATCCACACATGTGAAGCTCATTATTCTTGGTGCCTGAACTACTTCTTAATACTTTAAGGGGACCAAACAGAATTCTTGTGGTTTGAGGGGTTGAATAATAAATGACACTCTGAATTAACTTTTAACGTTTTTAAAAAAAAAATAAAAAATTATAAAATTTTTTTTTGCTGCAGTGCATTTCCCACTTCCAGGCTGATCTACAGTACAAATGTCACAATGCCAAGTTAATTCCGCATGTGTCAACCAGCTAAATCTGCAGGGGGTTGAATACTACTTGTAGGCACTGTATATATACACTGCTCAAAAAATAAAGAGAACACAGAAATAGCACATCCTAGATCTGAATGAATGAACTATTTTATTATTATTATTATTATACATTTATATAGCGCCATTTATTCCATGGCGCTTTACATATGAAAAGGGAAAAATATAGACAGGTACAATAAACATGGGCTAGACAAGGGACGCACAAGTACAGAAGGAGAGAGGACCCTGCCCGAGAGGGCTCACAGTCTACAGGGATGGGTGAGAATACACTAGGAGAGGGTAGAGCTGGTCGTGCGATGGTTCAGTACACTGAGGATCATTGCAGGTTGTAGGCTTGTCGGAACAGGTGGGTCTTCAGGTTTTTCTTGAAGGTCTCCGTTGTTGGTGAAAGTCTGATGTTTTGCGGCAGGGAGTTCCAGAGTATGGGGGAAGCCCGGGAGAAGTCTTGTATGCGGTTGTGGGAAGAAGAGATGAGGGGGGAGTCGAGAAGGAGATCTTGAGAGGATCGAAGGTTGCGTGTTGGTAGGTAGCGGGAGACCATGTCACAGATGTATGGAGGAGAAAGGTTGTGGATGGCTTTGTATGTCATGGTTAAGGTTTTGAACTGGAGCCTCTGGGCAATAGGAAGCCAGTGAAGGGCCTGGCATAGTGGGGAGACTGGGGAATAGTGGGGAGACAGGTGGATTAGTCGTGCAGCAGAGTGTAGGGTGGACTGGAGTGGTGCCAGAGTGCTAGAGGGGAGGCCAGACAGTAGGAGGTTGCAGTAGTCGAGGCGGGAGATGATAAGGGCGTGCACTAGTGTTTTTGTGGTTTCATGGTTGAGGAATGAGCGGATCCGGGAAATATTTTTGAGTTTGAGGCGGCAGGAGGTGGCGAGGGCTTGGATATGTGGTTTGAAAGAGAGGGCAGAGTCGATTTTCATTGAATACTTTGTTCTGTACAAATTTAAATGTGCTGACAACAAAATCACACAAAAATCATCAATGGAAATCAAATTTATTAACCAATGGAGGCCTGGATTTGGAGTCACAAACAAAATTAAAGTGGAATGTAATGTCCTTAAAACAAGTCAAAATGATGCTCAGTAGTGTGTGTGGCCTCCATGTGCCTGTATGACCTCTCTGTGCCTGTATGACTCCCTACAACGCCTGGGCATGCTTCTGATGAGGCGGCGGATGGTCTCCTGAGGGATCTCTTCCCAGACCTGGACTAAGGCATCCACCAATTCCTGGACAGTCTGTGGTGCAACGTGACGTTGGAGTATAGAGAGAGAGATGATGTCCCAGATGTGCTCAATTGGATTCAGGTCTGGGGAACGGGCAGGCCAGTCCATAGCTTCAATGCCTTCATCTCGCAGGAACTGCTGACACACTCCATCCACATGAGGTCTGGCATTGTCCTGCATTAGGAGGAACCCAGGGCCACCCGCAACAGCATATGGTCCCACAAGGGGTCTGAGGATCTCATATCGGTACCTAATGGCAGTGAGGCTACCTCTGGCGAGCACATGGAGGGCTGTGCGGCCTTCCAAAGAAATGCCATCCCACACCATTACTGGCCCACTGCCAAACTGGTCATGCTGAAGGATGTTACATGCAGCAGATCACTCTCCACTGCGTCTCCTGACTCTGTCACGTCTGTCAGATGTGCTCAGTGTGAACCTGCTTTCATCTGTGAAGAGCACAGGGCGCCAGTGGCGAATTTGTCAATCCTGGTGTTCTGTGGAAAATGCCAAGCGTCCTACACGGTGTTGTGATGTGAGCACAACCCCCATCTGTGGACATCAGGCACTCAGACCATCCTCATGCAGTCGATTTCTAACCGTTTGTGCAGACACATGCACATTTGTGGATTGCTGGAGGTCATTTTGCAGGGCTCTGGCAGTGCTCCTCCTGTTCCTCCTTGCACAAAGGCGGAGGTAGCGGTCTTGCTGCTGGGTTGTTGCCCTCCTACGACCCCCTTCACATCTCCTGGTGTACTGGCCTGTCTCCTGGTAGCGCCTCCAGCCTCTGGACACAGACACAGCAAACATTTTTGTCACAGCTCGCATTGATGTGCCATCCTGGATGAGCTGCACTACCTGAGCCACTTGTGTGGGTTGTAGAGTTCATCTCATGCTACCACGAGTGTGAAAGCACAACCAACATTCAAAAGTGATGAAAACATCAGCCAGAAAGCATTGGTGCTGATATGTGGTCTGTGGTCCCCACCTGCAGAACCACTCCTTTATTGAGTGTGTCTTGATAATTGCCAATAATTTCCATCTGTTGTCTTTTCCATTTGCACAATAGCATGTGAAATTGATTGTCAATCAGTGTTGCTTCCTAAGTGGACAGTTTGATTTCACAGAAGTTTGATTTACTTGGAGTTATATTCTGTTGTTTAAGTGTTCCCTTTATTTTTTGAGCAGTGTATATACATATATATATGTGTATATATATATATATATATATATATATATATAATATATATATATATATATATATATTTGCCTAAAATACAAAGGTAATGTGTCATCTATAACTTTTAGGCCATTTAGAGATCATTTCATCTCAGTAATTTTGACCAGGGGTGCCCAAACTTTTGCATGCCACTATATTTTTATCCCATTCAAGAGAATGTATAACCTTGTGGTCAGTATGGAAAGGTTTTGAAATTTTTGAAACAGGATTTTCCTAACAACATTTATTACGTATTCACAGTATAATGCCACAAACAAAATTGATTAGCAAAAGAAATGTAGAGGAGTTGGCTGCTGTGACTATTTATCCAATAGCATATAAACAAACATGCAAAAGAACTCTGAGTTCACGAAGGTATAGACATTTATTTAAAATAAGGATCAGACCAGCCCTTTGAATTTGTAGGCCTAGGCCTAGGAGAGGTAGGTCTATTAGTGTAGGTCATCCTGTTGCTGGCAGATGGATTCACACAATTTAAACAAAATGTGCATTAAGAACATTGCGCATATTTCCATGTAGCAGTAATGCAGTTCAATTTTTATATAAGCAATGTTTGTATAAACCTTAGCATGGTCAGAGTTCAATTGTGTCTGTTTGTTACTATCCACAGTATAACGCTATGTTCACAACTCTGTTTCAGCACTCCGTTTTCCCTTTCATATAGACTAAACAGGAAAATGCAATTGCAGCCCCAAAACGAATCTGTTTTGTAACAGGTAGCAGCGGAAGCAGAAAAGCCCATCTGATTATTATGGGATCCGTAAGGGATCTGTTCTGTTCTGCGGGGTTTTTTTGGAGCAGAATAAATAGTTCTGCATACGTCAACTGAAACCCAGAAATAGCACAGGGATAAGCAGTATTGGTTATCCCTATGGTGAAATAAAATCACACCCACGTGTCTAACAGCCTGAGCTGATAGCAGAAAAAATGCAGTGTAGGGTCTCACTACTAGTACCAGTTAGAGATGAGTGAACTTGTTCGGAAAACGTTTGCCAATCTCAAATTCAGCACTAATATTGCACATTCAGATTCGTTTTCAGATTCTAAAAATCTGCAAAAGTTGGCCAAAGTTCTGTAAATGACTGAGTTCACTAAGGGCTCTTTCAGACGTATCGCCCACTTGCACATTGATGACACATAGATGACATCCCTGTATCATCAGTGTGACACATACCGACGCCTGGGAATCAGCGGTACTGTTTGCGCTGTTCCCCAGCACCGGGTGCTGAAGAAGACAGCTCACATCACTGTTCCCTGCTCACGCTGTTTTTATTTGTAATTACGGGGTTAGTGTGTTTGATATACATCTCTCCATTACTAATCCCAGGGGTTGATGGCAGAAGTGATTCTTGACAAATCACAGCTGTCATCAACCCCAATTATTAGACCGATTTCCACTATACTAAGGCAATCAGGAAGAGCTGGGCAAAGTGCCAGAATTGGCATATCTCATACAATGTGCCAATTCTAGCGTGGCTGCATGTTTGTATTTTTAGGCTGGGAAGGGCCCAATAACCAGGGACTTTCCCAGCCTGATAATATAAGCCCCTAGCTGTCAGTCAGCTTTAACAGGGCTAGTTATCAAAAATAGGGGGACCCTACTTTGTTTTTTTTTTAATTATTAGGTTAATACAAGTACATTAACCCCTTCATGACCTATGATACTGAGCCAGCATCTTTTCCAACACATCACAGCCGATTTGATCAGCTGTCATGAGCTCCTAACAGTTGCAGGTGGAAAAGTGATCCACCCATGGCTGTTAACATGTTAAATGCCTCTGTCAATCTCTGACAGCTGCATTTAACTTGTTCTTACAGGAAACGTGTCACAACCCCCCGCCCATTGGCGCCCCTGTCACATGATCACGGTGCATCAATGGGTTGGCATGACAACTGAGGGTCTGCAGAAGTTCATAAGAGATGATGATTTTTTGCTACACATAGCAAGAGACTATTGAAGCCAATGGAAAGTAGAAAAAATGTTATTAAAATTAAAAGAATTAAAAATAATAAACTTTCAAGTCACCCCCCCTTTTGCCCCATTCAAAATAAAACAATAAAAAAAATCAAAAATACACAGAAACACTTGATCTATAAAAATATATAAACAATCCGATCGGTGAACTGTACAATGAGAATTTGAAACAACAGAATTACGTTTTTTTGGTCTCCGCAATATTGAAATAATATGCAATAACAGGGGAACAAAACATTGTATCTAACCCAGAGTGCAAAAAATAGGCTCTCACCCAGCCCCAGATCCCAAAAAATGGAGATGCTACGGGTCTCGGAATATGGCGCCATTTTTTAAAACTTTTTTTTTTTTTACAAACTTTGGATTTTTTTTTCACCACTTAAATTAAAAAAGAATCTATACATGTTTGGTATCTGCAAACTCGTAATGACCTGGATAGAAAAAAAAACTGCTGTGGAATTGCACTTTTTGGCAATTTCACCGCGCTTGACATTTTTTTCCCATTTTCCAGTACATTATATGTATCAATGATGATTTTCAAAAATACAACTCATCCCACGAAAAACAAGCCCTCACATGGCCATATTGACAAATAAAAAATGTAGGCTCTGTGAAGAAAGGGACCAAAAAACAAAAAAAAACCCAGAAAACTCCAAGGTCATGAAGGGGTTAAACCACACAAACAAGACACTAATTATATATCTCTCTACCCCATATCTATTATTATCTTTGCACAAAGAAACAAAATTGCTTGTGGCAAATACGCATGCAAAAAAGCATACAAAACCGCTAATGGGTTGAGGTGCGGGATTCATGCTGAAATTGAGTGAAAGCCTGAACAAACATTGATCATGGGAACGTACCTTACTTAACCCCTTCATGACCCAGCCTATTTTGACCTTAAAGACCTTGCCATTTTTTGCAATTCTGACCAGTGTCCCTTTATGAGGTAATAACTCAGGAACGCTTCGACGGATCCTAGCGATTCTGAGACTGTTTTTTCGTGACATATTGGGCTTCATGTTAGTGGTAAATTTAGGTCGATAATTTTTGCATTTATTTGTGAAAAAAATGGAAATTTGGCAAAAATTTTGAAAATTTTGCAATTTTCAAATTTTGAATTTTTATTCTGTTAAACCAGAGAGCTATGTGACACAAAATAGTTAATAAATAACATTTCCCACATATCTACTTTACATCAGCACAATTTTTGAAACAAAATTTTTTTTTGTTAGAAAGTTATAAGGGTTATAATTTGACCAGCGATTTCTCATTTTTACAGCAAAATTTACAAAACCATTTTTTTTAGGAACCACCTCACATTTGAAGTCACTTTGAGGGGTCTATATAACAGAAAATACCCAAAAGTGACACCATTATAAAAGCTGCACCCTCCAGCTACTCAAAACTACATTCAAGAAGATTATTAACCCTTCAGGTGCTTCACAGGAGCTAAAGCAACGTGGAAGGAAAAAATGGACATTTTAATTTTTCCAACAAATATTTTCTTTTAGTATCAATTTTTTCATTTTTACATGGGCAACAGGATAAATTGGATCATAAAATTTGTTGGGCAATTTCTCCTGAGTACACAGATACCTCATATGTGGTCATAAACCACTGTTTGGGCGCACGGGAGGGCTCAGAAGGGAAGGAGCGCCATTTTAATTTTTGAATGGAAAATATGCTGGAATATTTAGCGGTTGCCATGTCGCATTTGGAGAGTCCCTGTGTGCCTAAACATTGGAGCTCCCCCACAATTGACCACATTTTGGAAACTAGACCCCCAAGGAACTTATCTAGATGAATAGTGAGCACTTTGAACCCCAGGTGCTTCACAAATTGATTCGTAAAAAAAAGAAAGTACTTTTTTTTCACAAAAAATTTCTTTTAGCCTCAGTTTTGTCATTTTCACATGGGCAACAGGATAAAATGGATTCTAAAATTTGTTGGGCAATTTCTCCTGAGTACACAGATACCTCATATGTGGTCATAAACCACTGTTTGGGCGCACGGTAGGGCCCAGAAGGGAAGGAGCGCCATTTGACTTTTTGAATGGAAAATTAGCTCCAATCGTTAGCGGACACCATGACGCGTTTGGAGAGCCCCTGTGTGCCTAAACAGTGAAAAAAAACACATGTGACACCATTTTGGAAACTAGACCCCTTATGGAACTTATCTAGATGTGTTGTGAGCACTCTGAACCCCCAAATGCTTCACAGAAGTTTATAACGCAGAGCAGTGAAAATAAAAAAAACATTTTTTTCCTCAAAAATGATTTTTTTAGCCCGCTATTTTTTATTTTCACAAGGGTAACAGGAGAAATTGGACCACTAAAGTTGTTGTGCAATTTGTCCTGAGTACACCAATACCCCATATGTGGGGGGGAACCACTATTTTGGCGCATGGGAGAGCTCAGAAGGGAAGGAGCGCCATTTTGGAATGCAGACTTGATGGAATGTTCTGCGGGCGTCATATTGCGTTTGCAGAGCCCCTGATGTGCCTAAACAGTAGAAACCCTCCCCCACAAGTGACCCCATTTTGGAAACTAGACCCCCAAGGAGCTTATCTAGATGCGTAGTGAGCACTTTGAACCCCCAAGTGCTTCACAGAAGTTTATAAACGCAGAGCAATGAAAATAACAAAATCATTTTTGTTTCTCAAAAATCATTTTTTAGCCCGCTATTTTTTATTTTCCCAAGGGTAACGGGATAAATTGGACCCCAAAAGTTGTTGTCCAGTTTTTTCTGAGTACGCTGGTGCCCCATATGTGGGGGGGCCACTGTTTGGGCGCACGGCAGGGCTCAGAAGGGAAGGAGCGCCATTTGACTTTTTTAATGGAAAATTAGCTCCAATCGTTAGTGGACACCATGTCGTGTTTGGAGAGCCCCTGTGTGCCTAAACTTTGGAGCTCTCCCACAAATGACCCCATTTTGGAAACTAGACCCCCTAAGGAGCTTATCTAGATGCACAGTGAGCACTTTGAACCCCCGGTGCTTCACAGAAGTTTGTAATACAGAGCCGTGAAAATAAAAAATCATTTTTTTTTTCTCAAAAAATGATTTTTTAGCCCCCTATTTTTTATTTTCACAATGTTACAGGAGAAATTGGACCCCAAAAGTTGTTGTCCAGTTTGTACTGAGTACGCTGGTACCCCATATGTGGGGGGAACCACTGTTTGGGTACACGTCAGGGCTCGGAAGGGATGTAGTGACGCTTTGAAATGCCAGCTTTGATGGAATGGTGTGCGGGCATCTTGTTTTGTTTGCAGAGCCCCTGATGTGCCTAAACAGTAGAAACCCCCACAAGTGACCCCATTTTGTAAACTAGACCCCGCAAGGAACTTATCCAAATGTGTGGTGAGCACCTTGAACCCCCACGTGCTTCACAGAAGTTTATAATGCAGAGCTGTGAAAATAAAAAAATCATTTTTTTCCTCAAAAACTGATTTTTTTTAACCCACAATTTTTTATTTTCACAAGGGTAACAGGAGAAATTGGACCCCAAAAGTTGTTGCACAGTTTGTCCTGAGTACATTGGTACCCCATATGTTGGGGGGAACCACTGTTCGGGCACACGTTGGAGCTCGGAAGGGAAGTAGTGACGTTTTGAAATGCCGACTTTGATGGAATGGTCTGCGAGCGTCATGTTACGTTTGCAGAGCCCCAGATGTGCCTAAACAGTAGAAACTCCCCACAAGTGATCCCATTTTGGAAACTAGACCCCGCAAGGAACTTATCTAAATTGGACCCCAAAAGTTGTTGTACAGTTTTTACTGAGTACACTGGTACCCCATATGTGGGGGGGAACCACTGTTCGGGCACACGTTGGGGCTCGGAAGGAAAGTAGTGACGTTTTGAAATGCCGACTTCGATGGAATGGTCTGCGAGCGTCATGTTACGTTTACTTGGAAAAGGCCAAAAATGGCAGAAACGTAATCTTTGGTGGCTGATTAAAGGATTTGTTACATTTCTACCCGGATTGGATGCTGTTCCTTTTTCCCTTTTGGATTCTTCTGTTCAATTGGATCCTTGAACTTTTGAACGTGCATCCCTGATACTCCCGTGTGCTGTCAGCTGCTGTTTTGTTGGTGATATGATATAAGTGACCTGAGTTCCCATCAGCCTTGCCGGTAATCAATTGTTCCTCCTGGTCTTGCTTGGAGCACAGCTTCCTTTCGTGCTCTCATTCAGATAAGTGTTTTGTTGTTTTTTTTTCCTCTGTTGGATTTTCACTGCTGGTTTGCTGCTTGCAGTGGACTGCAGCCTGGTCCCCTTTTGGGGTCTAGTGCTGCAATTGTGCTCATTTTGTGTTTGCACTTTTGCTTTGTTCCTTTGTCACTTTTTATTTGCTGAATTGTTGTGAGTTACACCAGAGATCTGATTTAGGTCGTAGAGATCGTGTGTTCTCAGGTTTTTTTGTTAATCAGAAGTGTTGGTATTTTTGTCAGGGTTTTTTTGGGTTGCAGTCAGAATTCTTTCCTATACTTTTCTATCTAGACAGATTGGACCCCAGTGTTTGCTCATTCTATTTTCTGTCTGTGTCTGTGTTATCTTCTTGTCTAACCGCCATTACATGTTTGGGGGCTTCCTATTTCTTTGGGGATTCTTCTCCGGGGCAGATAGCTTTCATCTTTCTGCCTTTAGGTGTAGTTATCTCTCCGGCTGTGACGAGGCATCTAGGATCACCGTAGATACGCTCCTGTAAGGTTCTTTGTCTCTGTTGACATGTTCCTTGAAACTCAGTTTTCCGTCGGCCATTTTGCTTTCTGTCTTTCTGCAGCTCTTGCCCTCAGTTAATATGGAGTTCCAGTTTTCATGTTCCCGCCCTGATTCTTCCCTCTTGCTTCTTAAGCAGCCTCAGCTGAACAATCAGTGCTCCTGAATCAAGCCTCAGTCAGTCTGTGACCTGACTCCTGGAAACGTTGAACTTGTACTCCAACTATTCCCTACTGAGGAACCTTTGAACACTTTTGGACTCTGGAAACCTGCTGTTTGGTGAATCCATGTTTGCAGAGGAATTACGGTACAGAGAAGAGATCCTGAACCTGCTTTGGAGATTTATTGTAGTGCTTGAAATTACTCTGGCCTGCTGTGTCTCCTGACTCTGTTCCTGCAAACTGTGTGAACTTTTCAGCATGCTTGTATGAAGTAATACAAGTCATTTCATTTCAACCTATGTCTCCTGTGTTTTCCTCGCACCCAAGCACAAGACGCTATAGGAACTGTACACTATACATGACAAGATTCAGGAGCCAATGTTTAGTGTCTGCTGGGTCTGGGAAAGCCGTGTCTGCTGTGACTGT
The DNA here is from genome assembly GCA_033576555.1 of Oophaga sylvatica. Lineage (NCBI taxonomy): Eukaryota > Metazoa > Chordata > Amphibia > Anura > Dendrobatidae > Oophaga > Oophaga sylvatica. The sequence continues at coordinate 524,697,970 of JARQOD010000002.1, forward strand.
GGATATCAGATGTCCGCTTAACCCCTTCACCCCCAAGGGTGGTTTGCACGTTAATGACCGGGCCAATTTTTACAATTCTGACCACTGTCTCTTTATGAGGTTATAACTCTGGAACGCTTCAACGGATCTTCGCGATTCTGAGATTGTTTTCTCGTGACATATTGTACTTCATGATAGTGGTAAAATTTCTTCCATATAACTTGCATTTATTTATGAAAAAAATGCAAATATGGCAAAAATTTTGAAAATTTTGCAATTTTCAAACTTTGAATTTTTATTCCCTTAAAACAGAGAAATATGTCACACAAAATAGTTAAGAAATAATATTTCCCACATGTCTACTTTACATCAGCACAATTTTGGAAGCAAATTTTTTTTTTGTTAGGAAATTATAAGGGTTAAAAGTTGACCAGCGATTTCTCATTTTTACAACAAAATTTACAAAGCCATTTTTTTTCGGGACCACCTCATATTTGAAGTCACTTTGAGGGGTCTATATAGCAGAAAATACCCAAAAGTGACACCATTCTAAAAACTACACCCCTCAAGGTACTCAAAACCACATTCAAGAAGTTTATTAACCCTTCAGGTGCTTCACAGGAGCTGAAGCAACGTGGAAGGAAAAAATTAACATTTTACTTTTTAGTCACAAAAATGATCTTTTACAAACATTTTTTTTATTTTCACAAGGGAAAAAGGAGAAAATGGACTGATAAAGTTGTTGTGCAATTTCTCCTGAGTACGCCGATACCCCATATGTGAGGGAAAACCACTGTTTGGGCACACGGCAGAGCTCGGAATGGAAGGAGCGCAGTTTGACTTTTCCAAACCAAAATTGGCTGGAATTGAGAACAGACGCCATGTCGCGTTTGGAGAGGCCCCGATGTGCCTAAACAGTGGAAACCCCCCACATGTGACCCCATTTTGGAAACTAGACCCCCTAAGGAACTTATCTAGATGTGTGGTGAGTAGTTTGAACATTCAAGTGCTTCACGCAAGTTTGTAATGTAGAGCCGTGAAGAAAAAAAATCATATTTTTTCCACAAGCATGATGTTTTAGTCCCCAAATTTTTATTTTCCCAAGGGTAAGAGGAGAAATTGAACACAAAAGTTGTTGTCCAACTTGCCCTGAGTACGCTGATACCCATATGTGGGGGGAACCACTGTTTGGGCGCACGGCAGGGCTTGAAAGGGAAGGAGCGCGTTTGACTTTTCCAAACCAAAATTGGCTGGAATTGCGAAGGACGCCATGTGCGTTTGGAGGGCCCCTGATGTGCCTAAACAGTGGAAACCCCCAATGTGACCCCATTTTGGAAACTAGACCCCTAAGGAACTTATCTAGATGTGTGGTGAGCACTTTGAACCCTCAAGTGCTTCACACAAGTTTGTAATGTAGAGCCGTGAAGAAAAAAAAATATATTTTTTCCACAACATGATGTTTTAGTCCCAAATTTTTATTTCCAAGGGTAAGAGAAGAAATTGGACCACAAAAGTGTTGTCAACATGTCCTGAGTACGCTGATACCCATATGTGGGGGAACCACTGTTTGGGGCACGGCAGGGCTTGAAAGGGAAGAGCGCGTTTGACTTTTCCAAACAAAATTGGCTGGAATTGCGAACGGGCCATGTCGCGTTTGGAGGCCCCTGATGGCCTAAACAGGAAACCCCCCACATGTGACCCATTTTGGAAACTAGACCCCCTAAGACTTATCTAATGTGTGGTGAGCACTTTGAACCCTCAAGTGCTTCAGCAAGTTGTAATTAGAGCCGTGAAGAAAAAAAATCATATTTTTTCCACAAACATGATGTTTTAGCCCAAATTTTTATTTTCCAAGGTAAAGGAGAAATTGGACACAAAGTTGTTGTCCAAATGTCCTGAGTACGCTGATACCCCATAGTGGGGGGAACCACTGTTTGGGCCACGGCAGGGCTCGAAAGGGAAGGAGGCGTTTGATTTTCCAAACCAAAATTGGCTGGAATTGCGAACGGACGCCATGTCGCGTTTGGAGGGCCCCTGATGTGCCTAAACAGTGGAAACCCCACATGTGACCCATTTTGGAAACTAGACCCCCTAAGGAACTTATCTAGATGTGTGGTGAGCACTTTGAACCCTCAAGTGCTTCACGCAAGTTTTAATGTAGAGCCGTGAAAAAAAAAATCATATTTTTTCCACAAACATGATGTTTTAGTCCCCAAATTTTATTTTCCCAAGGTAAGAGGAGAAATTGGACCACAAAAGTTGTTGTCCAACATGTCCTGAGTACGCTGATACCCCATATGTGGGGGGAACCACTGTTTGGGCGCACGGCAGGGCTTGAAAGGGAAGGAGGCCGTTGATTTTCCAACCAAAATTGGCTGGAATTGCGAACGGACGCCATGTTGCGTTTGGAGGGCCCTGATGTGCCTAAACAGTGGAAACCCCCCACATGTGACCCCATTTTGGAAACTAGACCCCTAAGGAACTTATTAGATGTGTGGTGAGCACTTTGAACCTCAGTGCTTCACGCAAGTTTGTAATGTAGAGCCGTGAAGAAAAAAAATATTTTTTCCACAAACATGATGTTTTAGTCCCCAAATTTTTATTTTCCCAAGGGTAAGAGGAGAAATTGGACACAAAAGTTGTTGTCCAACATGTCCTGAGTACGCTGATACCCCATATGTGGGGGGAACACTGTTTGGGCGCACGGCAGGGCTTGAAAGGGAAGGAGCGCCGTTTGACTTTTCCAAACCAAAATTGGCTGGAATTGCGAACGGACGCCATGTCGCGTTTGGAGGGCCCCTGATGTGCCTAAACAGTGGAAACCCCCACATGTGACCCCATTTTGGAAACTAGACCCCCTAAGGAACTTATCTAGATGTGTGGTGAGCACTTTGAACCCTCAAGTGCTTCACGCAAGTTTGTAATGTAGAGCCGTGAAGAAAAAAAATCATATTTTTTCCACAAGCATGATGTTTTAGTCCCCAATTTTTTATTTTCCCAAGGGTAAGAGGAGAAATTGGACACCAAAAGTTGTTGTCCAACATGTCCTGAGTATGCTGATACCCCATATGTGGGGGGAACCACTGTTTGGGCGCACGGCAGGGCTTGAAAGGGAAGGAGCGCCGTTTGACTTTTCCAAACCAAAATTGTCTGGAATTGCGAACGGACGCCATGTCGCGTTTGGAGGGCCCCTGATGTGCCTAAACAGTGGAAGCCCCCCACATGTGACCCCATTTTGGAAACTAGACCCCCTAAGGAACTTATCTAGATGTGTGGTGAGCACTTTGAACCCTCAAGTGCTTCACGCAAGTTTGTAATGTAGAGCCGTGAAGAAAAAAAATCATATTTTTTTCCACAAGCATGATGTTTTAGTCCCCAATTTTTTATTTTCCCCAGGGTAAGAGGAGAAATTGGACCACAAAAGTTGTTGTCCAACATGTCCTGAGTACGCTGATACCCCATATGTGGGGGGGAACCACTGTTTGGGCGCACGGCAGGGCTTGAAAGGGAAGGAACGCCGTTTGACTTTTCCAAACCAAAATTGGCTGGAATTGCGAACGGACGCCATGTCGCGTTTGGAGGGCCCCTGATGTGCCTAAACAGTGGAAACCCCCCACATGTGACCCCATTTTGGAAACTAGACCCCCTAAGGAACTTATCTAGGTGTGTGGTGAGCACTTTGAACCCCCAAGTGTTTCACTAACGTTTATAATGCCCTGGCGTGAAAAAAAAAATATTTTTTTTTTCCACAAAAGTGATGTTTTAGTCCCCAATTTTTTATTTTCCCAAGGGTAAGAGGAGAAATTGGACCCCAAAAGTGGTTGTCCAATTTGTCCTGAGTACGCTGATACCCCATATGTTGGGGGGATACACTGATTGGGCACACGGCAGGGCTCGGAAGGGAAGAAGTGACGTTTTGGAATGCAGACTTTGATGGAATGGTCTGCGGGCGTCATGTTCCGTTAGCAGAGCCCCTGATGTGCCTAAACAGTGGAAACCCCCCACATGTGACCCCATTTTGGAAACTAGACCCCCTAAGGAACTTATCTAGGTGTGTGGTGAGCACTTTGAACCCCCAAGTGTTTCACTAACGTTTATAATGCCCTGGCGTGAAAAAAAAAATATTTTTTTTTTCCACAAAAGTGATGTTTTAGTCCCCAATTTTTTATTTTCCCAAGGGTAAGAGGAGAAATTGGACCCCAAAAGTGGTTGTCCAATTTGTCCTGAGTACGCTGATACCCCATATGTTGGGGGGATCCACTGTTTGGGCATACGGCAGGGCTCTGAAGGGAAGCAGTGACGTTTTGGAATGCAGACTTTGATGGAATGGTCTGCGGGCGTCATGTTCCGTTAGCAGAGCCCCTGATGTGCCTAAACAGTGGAAACCCCCCACATGTGACACCATTTTGGAAACTAGACCCCCTAAGGAACTTATTTAGGTTTTGTGGTGAGCACTTTGAACCCCAAGTGTTTCACTAACGTTTATAATGCCCTGGCGTGAAAAAAAAATATATATTTTTTTTTCCACAAAAGTGATGTTTTAGTCCCCAATTTTTTATTTTCCCAAGAGTAAGAGGAGAAATTGGACCCCAAAAGTGGTTGTCCAATTTGTCCTGAGTACGCTGATACCCCATATGGTGGGGGGATCCACTGTTTGGGCATACGGCAGGGCTCGGAAGGGAAGCAGTGACGTTTTGGAATGCAGACTTTGATGGAATGGTCTGCGGGCGTCATGTTCCGTTAGCAGAGCCCCTGATGTGCCTAAACAGTGGAAACCCCCCCATGTGACCCCATTTTGGAAACTAGATCCCCTAAGGAACTTATCTAGGTGTGTGATGAGCACTTTGAACCCCCAAGTGTTTCACTAAAGTTTATAATGCCCAGGTGTGAAAAAAAAAAATCCTACTTTTTACCTCACACAAATGATGTTTTAGTCCCCAATTTTTTATTTTCCCAAGGTTAAGAGGAGAAATTGGACACCAAAAGTTGTTGTTCAATTTTCCTGAGTACACTGGTACCCCATATGTGGGAAAAAACTGTTCGGGCACAATTTGGGGCTCAGAAGGGAAATTGTGACGTTTTGGAAGCAGACTTTGATGGAATGGTCTGCGGGCGTCATGTTCTGTTTGCAGAGCCCCTGATGTGCCTAAACAGTAAAAAAAAAACACAAGTGACATAATTTTGGAAAGTAGACTCCCAAGGAACTTTTCTAAATGTGCCCCCCTTCTGGAACTAATCTTTCCTGTAAAGTAAATTAGTAGTGCATTGAGGTGTGGTACAATTTGAAACAATCCTTCATACACAGGCCAGGTTTTTCGGGGCAGGTGTCGCATTGGTAAGTGGTGTCCTTGCGTATTCCCCTTTTGTAACACACTCGGCACCTTTTTTGTGGCTTACCTTTTCTTCCAGTTGGCGGGACCACCCCCGGGAAATGCTGACCTGGTATGATACGAGCACCTTCAGTTCCGGAAGTACTGGGGCCCGCTGTTTCCTGAGCGCCAAACATCAGGGCCTTAACCACTACCTCCTGAAACTGAAGGTACGTCGTATCGCTGTTGCGTGCACATCGTGACAGCAGGAAAGCGTTGAGCATTGCCATTTGGACGATGTGCACGGACAGCTTCTTGTACCACACCTTGGCCTTTCTCAAAGCACTGTACGGTTGGAGGAGTTGATCAGAGAGATCAACACCCCCCATGTATTTATTGTACCCCAGTACACAGTCCGGTTTGCGGACCTGTGTAGAGGTACCCCGTACAGTGCTGAGGGCGCTGCCATCACCATGTATGGTGGTCAAGAGAAGGACATCCCTCTTGTTCTTGTACTTGACCACCAACAGGTGGTCGCTACATTGGGCTCTGCTCTCACCCTTTCTGAGCATCAGCCCAAGTAGCGTCTTTGGGAGGCCTCTCTGATTTTTGCGGACGGTACCGCAGGCTGCGGTACCTCGCGCAGAGAGGGATTTGTAGAGTGGGATGCTGGAATAAAAGTTATCAGTGTAAAGGTGATAACCTTTATCCAGCAGTGGGTGCACCAAATCCCACACAATTTTCCCACTCACTCCCAGGACGGGGGGACACTCAGGGGGTACAATCCTGGTGTCCTTTCCTTCGTAAACTGTAAAGCTGTGTGTGTACCCTGAGGTACTCTCACACAGCTTGTAGAGTTTGATTCCGTACCTTGCCCTCTTGCTGGGCAGGTACTGGCGGAATGCGAGCCGTCCCTTAAAATGAACCAAGGACTCATCCACGCAGATGTCCCTTTGGGGCACGTACACTTCAGCAAACTTTTTGTTGAAGTGTTCGATGACCGGCCGAACTTTGAACAGGCGGTCAAAGTTGGGGTCATCTCGTGGGGGACACTGTGCATTATCATTATAATGCAGGAATTTGTGGATGGCCTCAAAACGCGTCCGAGCCATGACCATTCGGAACAGTGGAGTGTTGTATAAAATATCAACACTCCAATATTGCCGAATTTCTGGCTTCTTCAGGATCCCCATATGGAGGACCAGGCCCCAAAACTGCATCATTTCAACTGCGTCTACAGGAGACCAGTTGGAAAATGATGAACGGGGGTTTTGCGCCAAAAATTGCCGAGCGTACAAATTTGTTTGCTCCACCATGAGGTTAATTAAATCCTCAGAGAAAAAGACTTTGAAAAAGTCTATTTCTGTGAAGCCGGTGGAGTCAAACCTGATTCCTGATTCTGCCACAAAATCAGGAATCAGTGGCTCGTAATTTTCGGGGGCCGGGGTCCATACGGGGTCCGAAGAGGGGTGCGCTGGTTCATTTTCAGGGGCGGGCGCTGCCTCATGTTCTGTCCTGGGGCGTCTGCGTGGCGGTTCCGCAGGACCCGAGGAGGAAGATGAGGAGGAAGAAGAATCTTCATCTGAAAAATAAAGAAATGTGGGATCCTCTCCCTCGCTATCAGTGTCGGAGGCAAGGATAGCGTATGCCTCCTCCACTGAATAGCGCTGTTGGGATGAGCGTGACGAGCGGGACATTTTTTTTGTGAATGTGGTGCTTTGTGTGAACTTTATTTATAACTGTGTGTGTGTGTGGGGGGGGATAGTGATTGGTGTAAACTAAGCTGAAAAGAAAAAGCTAAAAGAAAAGAAAGCGAATAGGGAAAAATAGGCCTGTGAAAAAAAGGTTAAACCAGCAGGCACGAGCTCTGATAAGTGACCGGTGTCACTTATCAAAGTTCCGTGGCTGCTGGATGTGCGCACGGGAGTGACGGAAAGGGGGGTGAAAAAAAAAACTGGCAGGCACGAGCTCTGATAAGTGACGCTGTCACTTATCAAAGTTCCGCGGCTGCTGGATGTGCGCACGGGAGTGGCGGAAAGGGGGGTGAAAAAAAAAAACTGGCAGGCACGAGCTCTGATAAGTGACCGCTGTCACTTATCAAAGTTCCGCGGCTGCTGGATGTGCGCACGGGAGTGGCGAAAAGGGGTGTGAAAAAAAAAAACTGGCAGGCACGAGCTCTGATAAGTGACTGTGTCACTTATCAAAGTTCCGCGGCTGCTGGATGTGCGCACGGGAGTGGCGGAAAAGTGGTGAAAAAAAAAAAAAAAACAGCAGGAACGAGCTCTGATAAGTGACTGGTGTCACTTATCAAAGTTCCGTGGCTGCTGGATGTGCGCACGGGAGTGGCGGAAAAGTTGGTGAAAAAAAAAAAAAAAAAGCAGGAACGAGCTCTGATAAGTGACTGGTGTCACTTATCAAAGTTCCGTGGCTGCTGGTGTGCGCACGGGAGTGGCGGAAAAGTTGGTGAAAAAAAAAAAAAAACAGCAGGAACGAGCTCTGATAAGTGACTGGTGTCACTTATCAAAGTTCCGTGGCTGCTGGATGTGCGCACGGGAGTGGCGGAAAAGTTGGTGAAAAAAAAAAAAACAGCAGGAACGAGCTCTGATAAGTGACTGGTGTCACTTATCAAAGTTCCGTGGCTGCTGGTGTGCGCACGGGAGTGGCGGAAAAGTTGGTGAAAAAAAAAAAAAACAGCAGGAACGAGCTCTGATAAGTGACTGGTGTCACTTATCAAAGTTCCGTGGCTGCTGGATGTGCGCACGGGAGTGGCGGAAAAGTTGGTGAAAAAAAACAAAAAAAAACAGCAGGAACGAGCTCTGATAAGTGACTGGTGTCACTTATCAAAGTTCCGTGGCTGCTGGATGTGCGCACGGGAGTGGCGGAAAAGTTGGTGAAAAAAAACAAAAAACGGCAGGACGAGCTCTGATAAGTGACTGTGTCACTTATCAAAGTTCCGTGGCTGCTGGATGTGCGCACGGGAGTGGCGGAAAGGGGGGGTGAAAAAAAAAACGGCAGGCACGAGCTCTGATAAGTGACCGCTGTCACTTATCAAAGTTTGCGGCTGCTGGATGTGCGCACGGAGGGGGGTGCGAAAGTGTTGATCGGTGAACTGCGTCACAATCAACGCTCGGCGGCGCAAAGGGGGGGTAAAAAGAGGGGAAAGGGAAGGGGGGGGGGAATGGGGGATTGGGGTGGATCGGGCAGGGATCGGGGCTCAAAAACTCACGTTTGTAGTCTTTCTTTCTTTTCTCTTCTTTCTTCTCTCTTCTTTTCTTCTTCTTTCTCTTCTTCAGCAGGAGTTGTGGTGTCACAGGCTACTGTGGCACCACAAGGCCCAGCACAGAGGAGATCTGGCAGTGTGACCGCACAGCAGGAATCCTCAGCAAGTGTGAGGACCCCTGCAGTGCGGTCAGACAGGTCAGATCCAGTTTGCAGACAGGTCACAGAGCGGTCACATCGCTGCTGTGACCTGTCATTGGTGGGATCGATGATCACATCAATCCCACCAATCAAAGGAGACCCCTGCATTGCCGGTTGCTAGGCACCGGCCTAGTAATCGGAGCTCACAGCTCCGATTCCTAGGCAGGTCACCGGCAGGTCACCTAGCAGGGCACAGAGCGGTCACACCGCTGCTGTGCCCTGTGATTGGCGCGATCGTCGATGACATCGATCGCGCCAATCAGCTCCTTCATGCCCTACAGGCCCTGGCCTAGGATCGGTGCTATTACTGCACCGATCCAGGCAGGTACAGGCAGGCACAGCGCGGATATACCGCGGCTGTGCCCTGCGATTGGCGCGATCGATGTGATCGGCGATCGCGCCAATCCGGGGGGGGTTGGACTTTCCTAGGCCCAGGCCTAGGATCGAGTACATCGGTACTCGATCCTAGCCTGCGATCTCACTGTTTTAGCCGCTCTGATTGGCTGAAACAGTGAGAAAGGCTGTGATTGGCTGTTCAGAATTCAACAGCCAATCACAGCGATCGGGAGGCCTGAGGGGGGAGGACGCAGCCCGGGATGCCAGACGCCAACTTCCAAGAGGTAAGCTGGCGTCGGAATTTTAATGCGATCACCGCTACTTAAGTCGCGATGTCGCATTAAAGGGCATGACGTACTATCCCGTCCATGGTCAGAATGGCACGGGTTTTATGGACGGGATAGTACGTCTAATGTCAGAGAGGGGTTAAATGGACCTTATTTTGCTCTGATCAGACAATCAGTGGTAGCTGTAGTGTGACTTCTACTGACGATCACCCTACTTCACAGGTGAGCGCATCTCCGCTTAAAGTATGCTTAGTACTCTGCCCGGTCCATGTGTACCAGCAGGTAAACACGTATTGTTTTTTGTTCTGTGTTTCCTAGTTAACGCTCTAATCGATCCGGGTCAGCCCACTTGGCGTGCCTTAATACTTATGTGATGACAGTGGTGTGACTTCTCACAACCATCAGGTGAGCGCATTCCTTAAAATTTACTCTGGAGTGTTACCACAGTAACACTATGTTTTTTTTTTTCCTTCTCTCTCCTCCAGCACTTCTGCCTTAAAGACTGAAGATGGAGGCCCATAAAGGAACTTGCGGAGTGACTGATACAATCCTTTCAGATGTACAGACTTTAAAAACCCGTTTTGCAAGCCTACAGGACCTCACTAATCATAATTTGCAAGTGTTTGGACAGACTACCCAGGAATTGCGAGCCAGGATTGAGGCTCTAGAGGAACGAGCCCAGGCTCCTGCCATAACCCCGAGTTCTGGGATCCCCAAATTACCTCCTTTTCGTTTTGGCGGTGAACGTGAGAAATTCAGGGGATTTATTAATCAATGCAATTTATTTTTCTCTGCACATGCTTCACAATTTCCCACTGAACGATCCAAAGTGCTTACTATAATCATGTTGCTTTGATGTGGGCAAACCCTCTGATTGAGACTGAGGATGATTGTTTGAATCACCTTGATGCTTTTATTTCAGCCATGGGGCAGGTGTTTGATTACCCCAATCGAGGTGCAACAGCTGAAGCAGCCATGTTAACTTTGCGCCAAGGTAAGCGTTCAGTAGCCGAATATGCCCTGGATTTCAGGAGATGGGCTCTTGATACCACTTGGGACACTTCCGCTAAAGAAATCTATTTTTCGGAAAGGGTTGTCTCCACTGATTAAGGATGAACTTGCTCGTGCCGACCCTCCCACTGCGTTAGGTGACTTTATTAACTATTGTATTCGTATTGATGCTCGTCTGACTGAACGCAGACAAGAGAGATGGTTCGAAAATAATTGCACTAATCTTTTACTACCTCCCTCCTCAGCTAAGGAACCTTTGAGTAGGATCACAAGGGAACCAGAACCTGAACCCATGCAGGTGGACTCTTTACAAAGACGGGTTAGTGATGCACGCAAAGAACATCGTATAAAGGAAAATCTATGTTTCTACTGTGGTAAGTCAGGGCACTTCATTATAAACTGCCCCAGCCGTTCTCGTAAGACTACTGCAGCAGTCATTCACTGTGAGTGTTGCGAGAGGAGCTCTGTCATGTCCGAGCCTCAGGCTCCAGAGAGATCTGCTGCAAGAGATCTTGATTTCTCAGACTTAAACTCTGTTAGTTCTGGGGACGATGACGGTATAAACGCTGCAATTTTTCAAGTTTCCTCAGCGTGTCCCAGCTGAGTTGTAAAAGAAACAATTCTCATTGCTTCCTTTCCATCAAACTCTGGGTTGACTCAGTCTGGGTGTCTAGCTCTGCTATGATCGACTCAGGAGCAAGTGGAAATTTTATTGATATCTCCTTTGCTCTGAAACAGGGGATACGTTCAGTGAAGAAGGCTACTCCAGTACAGATGGAGACTTTGGATGGCTCTCTACTGACTTCTGGACCAGTGGATCAAGAAACAGAGCCTTTGAGGGTCCTTATGGGTAAAGATCATCAGGAGAAAATGTCTTTTTTGCTTATCTCTTCTCCCCACTTTCCCATTATTCTAGGGCTACCATGGCTGCAGGCGCAGAATCCTACGATTAACTGGGAGACCAAGGAATTACACTTTCCAGAGAAACAGATGAGTCAAGGAGTTTCAGCTTGCTCTGTTCCTAAAGGAACCATGTCAGTCCCTGAACTACCAGCTGTATACCAGGACTATGTGGATTTATGTGACAAGAAGAACGCTGATCAGCTTCCTCCTCACCGTCCATATGATTGTCCAATTGAATTATTGCCTGGAGCCGAGATACCTTTTGGTAAGATCTACCCCCTAGCGGGGCCCGAGCTAAAAGCTTTAAGGATTATATAGACGAAAATTTAGCCAAGGGCTTCATACGCCCCTCTTCATCTCCCGCAGGTGCACCCATCTTCTTTGTGAAGAAGAAAGATGGATCTCTGAGACCCTGCATAGGCTATAGGGAACTCAATAAGGTTACTATTAGAAACCGTTATCCATTGCCTTTAATCCCTGAGTTGTTGGAGAGAGTGCGGCATGCCAAAATTTTCTCTAAACTGGATCTCCGTGGGGCCTATAACTTGGTCCGTATTAGACCTGGGGATGAATGGAAGACTGCTTTCAGGTCACGCTATGGACACTTTGAATATCTAGTTATGCCTTTTGGTCTGAGTAACGCCCCAGCCACTTTCCAACACTTCGTGAATGATATCTTCAGGGATATCCTAGATACATTTGTGGTGATTTATCTGGATGATATTCTAATTTTTTCTAACTCCACAGAGGAACATCATGGACATGTGAGAATGGTCTTAGAACGCCTAAGACAAAACCATCTCTACATCAAACTTGAAAAGTGTGAATTCCATAGGACCGAAATTCAATTTCTGGGGTATGTACTATCTACGCAAGGGATTAGTATGGATGGAAGCAAGACCCAAGCCATCAAGGATTGGCCAATTCCTAGAAATGTGAAGGAGGTGCAGCGCTTCATCGGGTTTGCCAACTTCTATAGACGTTTCATTAAAAAATTTTCTGAGGTAGTGTCACCTATCACCCAACTTACCCGGAAACAGTCTAGGTTCTCCTGGACCCCGCAAGCTCAGGAAGCATTTTCCTGTTTAAAGGATAAATTTACCACCGCACCTATCTTAGTACATCCCAACCCCGAGCTTGCCTTCATAATAGAGGTGGATGCTTCAGACTGTGCCGTTGGAGCTATACTCTCTCAGAGAACAGGCGAGAAGAATGTCTTGCATCCCTGTGCCTTCTTTTCCCAGCAGTTGTCTTCGGCTGAGAGGAACTACGATGTGGGCAATAGAGAATTGTTGGCCATTATTGCCGCCTTCAAGGAATGGAGACACCTTCTTCAGGGAACTGCACAGCAAATAGTCGTCCTGACAGACCATCGTAACCTTGAATTTATCAGGTCGGCTAAGTGCCTGACTCCTCGCCAGGCTCGCTGGAATCTTTTCCTAAACCAATTTAATTTTGTCATTTCTTATAGACCAGGATCGCGCAATGGAAAGGCTGATGCACTCTCTAGGATTCATTCAGCAGAGACACGTCCACTTACTCCTCCTAAGACTATTCTTCCTGACTCTAGATTCCTGGGAGTGATTCATAATCAAGACCTACTTAAGGACATCAAGGAAGCATACCATGCGGATTCTTTGTTGGCTCAACCCCCAAGGGACGTAAGTCTTGTCTTTAAGAATGGTGTGTGGATTCAGGGACAACGTCTGTATATACCTGAAACAGTCAGATTGAGAGTATTGCAACTCATCCACGATTCCAAGATAGCCGGGCATAGGGGAATTCTAAAGACACAAGAATTTCTTTCTCGTTTCTTTTGGTGGCCCACTTACAGGAAAGATGTTTTAAACTATGTCACTTCATGTGAAGTCTGTGCAAGATGCAAAACACCTCGCTCCTCACCAACTGGTCTGTTGCAACCTCTTCCCACCCCGTCCCGCCCGTGGGGATCCATTTCTATGGACTTCATTGTGGAGTTACCAACCTCTCAAGGGAAGAACACCATTCTAGTGGTGGTTGACCGTCTAACAAAGGCAGCTCATTTTATCCCTTGTGTCGGCTTACCCACTGCAAAACAGACATCAGACTTGATGATTAAGAATGTGTTTCGCTTACATGGAGTACCGGATGAGGTCATTTCGGATCGAGGGGTGCAATTCACTTCAAGGTTTTGGCAAAATTTCTGTGCAGCATTGGACATTAAAGTAAACCTTTCTTCTGCTTTTCATCCTCAGACTAATGGACAGACAGAACGAACCAATCAGACCCTGGAGCAGTATCTCCAGTGTTTTATCTGCCACCTACAAGATGATTGGGTGGATCTACTTCCACTGGCTGAGTTCTCTTATAACAACTCTCAGAGCGCCTCCACTAAGCAGTCTCCTTTTTACTCCAATCTAGGTTATCATCCTAACATTCTTCCTCGATTTCCCATAGATACGCCCTTGCCGGCAGTGGCTGAAAGAATCACTTCTTTACAAAAGAATATGGATCTTCTAAAGGAAAATCTAGAATTGGCTCAGGAAAGGTACAAGAAAGCAGCAGATAAATTTCGTAAACCTGCACCAGCTTTCAAGGTAGGAGATTTGATCTGGCTGTCAACCAGAAATCTTAAATTAAAGATTCCATCGTCTAAATTGGGACATAAGTACATTGGACCTTATAAGATCAGTAAGATTATAAGTGCTGTTGCTTGTCGTCTTCAACTGCCCAGAACTATGAGAATCCACCCTGTCTTTCATGTATCCCTACTAAAGGCTGCAGTTCTTCTCCTTGCCCTGACCCAGTGCTGGTCGATGGTCAGGAAGAATTTATGGTGGAAAGGATTCTAGATTCCAGGTTGTACAGAAATCAGTTGCAATATTTGATTAAATGGCAGAGCTACCCAGTGGAGGACAACTCATGGGAACCAGTCAACAATGTAAATGCTCCTCGCCTGCTCCGCCAGTTTCATCAGAGGTACCCTGACAAGCCTGGTCTGAGGTCATCCGGAGGTTGTCCCTAAGGGGGGAGTAATGTAAGGTTCTTTGTCTCTGTTGACATGTTCCTTGAAACTCAGTTTACCGTCGGCCATTTTGCTTTCTGTCTTTCTGCAGCTCTTGCCCTCAGTTAATATGGAGTTCCAGTTTTCATGTTCCCGCCCTGATTCTTCCCTCTTGCTTCTTAAGCAGCCTCAGCTGAACAATCAGTGCTCCTGAATCAAGCCTCAGTCAGTCTGTGACCTGACTCCTGGAAACCTTGAACTTGTACTCCAGCCCTACTGAGGAACCTTTGAACACTTTTGGACTCTGGAAACCTGCTGTTTGGTGAATCCATGTTTGCAGAGGAATTACGGCACAGAGAAGAGATCCTGAACCTGCTTTGGAGATTTATTGTAGTGCTTGAAATTACTCTGGCCTGCTGTGTCTCCTGACTCTGTTCCTGCAAACTGTGTGAACTTTTCAGCATGCTTGTATGAAGTAATACAAGTCATTTCATTTCAACCTATGTCTCCTGTGTTTTCCTCGCACCCAAGCACAAGACGCTATAGGAACTGTACACTATACATGACAGCTCCACGGCTACTTCTAGTGTGGCGGTTAGTTTAGTGTACTGCAATCCAATAGTTTCCAGCCTCTCTGGTGTATTACTACTTTGGCTATTTTTTGCAATTTCTCCGAAACATAACAGGTACGGTCCTACCAGTCTTCGTATCATCAACTGGCTGAGCTCCAGCAGCTTCTGGCACCAAACAGAAGTGTTCATCAGGCTGCAACATCCACATGTTACTCTGCAGTTCCAAAACACAGTCTAATCAGCTTTCCTAGCTGACCCGTGCAGTCTCCACTCAGATAGAAACTCGGGCTTGTCTCTCTACCAGCTACAGCTCACATTTTGACTAGTCACTCACCAGCTTCAACACACTCTCTTCTGCTCAACATCCAGTAGACTGACACAAGGTGAATCCAAATCCTGGTTCTTAGTCAAAGCTAGCCAGGTGCATCTAATTAAGACCTGCAGTGCTAGAATATAATCCAGTCCTACCTGTCTTTGCTACAAGATGTACATATGATTTAATTGGTTAAAGAATAACTCTAATTTAAATTTTTATTTCATAATCAATAGTACACATGCAAATAAGCAACTTTGCAATGTATTTTACCCCTCCCTCTCAGACGCTGCAAATCTCAGCACAGACATATCTGAGTCTGCTGTGGAACTCATACATTTTGAGGGTGAATTAGTCACTATTATGTGTCGCTCTGTGAGCTCCTCTCAGCTGATTTATGACCACAGACCACATCAAAATACTGTAGAATGTATAGGCAAACAAAAGGCCTGTAAAAACCAAACAGTGCAACATTTTTAATGAAAACCCAATTGTAAACATTTGTAGTTCTAAATAAATACTTCACTAATATGAAAGCACTGGGCGCACTAAATATCTATATAGTATAGGGAGATGCGAATCGGTAGAGAAAATAACCGTGAATAAAAAGAAGAAAGAACTACCGTATAAAACGCACACTGCACCAACCAAAATGTATATATCAAAATACGAAAAACCTTTATTGGCACACAAGAACATGAAATACAATTAAAACATAATTAAAAACATGATGAGAAAACCCGTTCGAGAGCCTGCCACATAAGAGATATCCTGTAGACTGTGAGCCCTCGCGGGCAGGGTCCTCTCTCCTTCTGTACTTGTGTGTCCCTTGTCTAGCACATGTTTATTGTACCTGTCTATATTTTTTCCTTTTCATATGTAAAGCGCCATGGAATAAATGTATAATAATAATAATAATAATAATATATATAACAAGGTGACATGAGTTAGTCCATATCATCAATACAAGATGCACAAATATATGTCAAATATAAACAATGCAATAATATGATGCAATAATGTAATTGCAATAGTATGATTCAATGCAATAATATGATGCAAAAATATCAATATAACCTCAAGCTCTATACAAATAGTTTTGGAGATCAATGTATAGATGAAAAGTCAAAAGACATAGTGCAAACAGGACTAATGAGAGACGCATGTGAAGCAATGTTGATCTGTATATGCCATATCCCCTGATGTATCCTAAGGGAAGAAACACGTTGGGAAACGGCTTTATTCACTTTGGACAATGACTAGCAATGTATTTCGTCTAAGGGAGATGATATCTAGGAGTGACGCCTCATGAATGGGTGAGATTGTTCCTTTTTTTCATGCATTGGCGTCCCATACAGTAATGTATAAATTTTCAGAAAGCATTTATACAACTCTAGCGGTGCTGGGTTGATGGTTAATTACATATCGGTTCTAGCGGTGCAGAGCTGATTTTACTGCTATTTGTTATATCGGTTCTAGCGGTGCAGAGCTGATTTTGCTGCTATTTGTTATATAAGTCTCCATAGTCCAAGTGATTTATCTCTCAATATATATCATATATCCTCATTTACCTAAATGGTGTTGAGGATGTGTTTTTTTTGTTATATGTGTCCAATTTTAACATTTTCTAGTTAATAAATGTTAAGTTTTAATACCCCTTTTTCTTTTGCTGCTTTAATTGATACTAATATCATAGGGGCTTTTTCATTTTTTTGTTACTATTTTTGCTTTATTCGTATAGTGCAAACAGGACTAGCAGCGTGTCCAAGCATATCATCCCAATATGAATAGGGCGCTGAATAGTTACCTAGAAAGAGACCCCCATAATAAGGAGGTAAATTGACAGGCAGGACCAGGAACGGGACCCCAGAAAGTGACCCCACGCGTTCCGCCGTAACTAGTACGGCTTCATCAGGGAAGGTGCATCAGTGTAGCCAAATCGGCTATAAATACCTAGTTAATCCATACCAGAAGGACCTGCAGGTGTGAGTCATGTGTTCACTACCAAAGCGGAAGTGGGCGGTAATGAACGGAGAAGTGAACAGACGTCTCTGCATCACTAAACACATCACGCCTGCGTTCTATAGAACACACGGCGCGTGCGCTGACTCCCATTCAGGCACAGAGGTTAAGTAAAGCGCATGCGCTAATTTGGACAATAGGAATGTAATCCTAAATGTACCAAATGCTCCCGGGAGAAGACAAACAGGGTGGAACACATGGGGAGAGCGATCAACAATCGAAACCAATACACAATCAGACACACACAGCCACCAAAATAGGGAAAACCACAAGAGGATAAATATTATACAAAATCTTTATTATTTATTGACCATGAGCCAGAGGTGTGATTTAAGAAGGAACAGCAAAAGCCGATCAAAATTATAAAGAGAAAGAGTCATGGGACATAAACCAGGCAGAGAACTGCCTCTAAACTAAGCAACCTAACAAAACCTGAAAATGGAATTGTCAGGTAAATGAAAAAAATAAAATAGCAAACCATGTGACTAAGAAAGCCGTAATCATGATGGACTAGATGTTCATCCCTGACATCTGCATAGTGCCAGGGAATATGCTGGAAATTCAAAAGGGGTAAGTATGTACAGAAATCCCTAACAAGGAGAAGTATGCCTCTAGTTAAGGGTTAATATGAATGGGTAAGTATTTTGGAAGTGGCCCTAAACCTAAACAACGGTCTCCAGAATAATCCCTGGACCCTAATCTTGGGGCGGGAGGGGGAAAAACACAATTGGGGGCGGGGGGGGGGTTTGTGTATGTATGTCCACGAAGCTAACCAGAAACCCAAAAAAATATATGTATATGACCATAGAGTCGCCACCCTAAGTCTGCATCTAACCCTCAGATAACCAGCTAACACAGCCAAAGAGCCATAATTATCCCAGACAGGAACATCCATTAAGGAAATGATGGAAAGGTATAACGATAATAATGGGACAATGTCCATAAGGTTAAAGGTCACCAAAACAGAATTGATGAATAGAAGAGGCCACCGGTCACCAAAGCCCCCATATGCGGGGATCAAAGAGATATTATATCAAGACCAACATAGTGTACGTATGGATAAGTAAATATCGAGAAACACTCAAACAACAAAATCAGTAGACTAAAGCCTGCACCCAGGATCTGGTGAGGATAATCTTATCCCATCCCCAATGTTAAGAAGGATGCAAAATGAGATGATTCCATATGCCACGTTCACTCCCAAACGGGGGAGGCAGGTAATATAAATATTTCTTCCAAAGAAGTAGCCGGTTCAGAGATGGACTCCAGTCCAAGATGGATCATAAGAGATCTAAGTCCAGATGAGAAAAAAAGAAGTTCCAAATAACTCCGAATGATCCGATAATTAATCCATATAGATGTCCACATATTCAAAATCCCAAGTCCAGAGACGGTGATTATCCCAGAAAACCAGTATAAAGAAGCTCTTCATTCAGACCTGTTGGGGCAGTAGAGATCAAATTAAAAATCCAACGGGACTCTGTTTGTAACAGAAGTCTCTTGGGGCAACCACCCCTATTCGAGACCATGATTTTATCCAACCCTATTATCCGGGTACTGTCAATCTTACCCGAGTGATATGTAAGAAAATGAGATGCCACCGAGGTAAGAGTCTTCCCTTTAGAAAGGTCCGATGATGCCAAATTAATAGTTGAAAAGTGCTTCTGGATTCGCCGCCGCAGCTCCTGAGCCGTTTGGCCCACGTAGACCTGGGAACAAGGACAGATCAAAGGGTATACCACACAATTTGTCTTGCAATTAATATAACATCTTAGCCTGTGTTTGGTGCCATTCAAAGGGTTGATGAAAAAACCATCAGTTGGATGCATATGGGCACAAATACAACAGTTGCCACAGGGAAAGGAGCCCCTTAAGAAAACCCCATGGTTTAGACGAGTAGTCTGCCTAATATAGTGGCTCCTTGTGAGCAAATCTTTTAGATTGGGCGCAGGTCTGGCCGTCAACAGGGGTCGATCACTGACAACCCCAGACGTCTATAAATCTGTGGTAAGGATATCCCAGTGTTTTTGTAAAACACCTCTGATCTGGTTCCAATGTGTATTAAATCTTGTGATGAATCGGGGCATATCATCCTTTTTCTTAACTTTGGGAATCAATAAGGAACCCTGGGTTTGGACTTTAGCCCGTTGATAAGCTGCGGATATAATTTTACACGGGTATCCTCTATTCCTGAAACGACTTGTGAGGCCAGAAGCCTCCCTACCAAAATCAATGTCCGAAGAGCAATTTCTCCTGATTCTAAAAAACTGACCGGTTGGAACCCCCCTTTTGGTGTGTGACGGATGGAAACTCCGATAGTCCAAAAGGCTGTTGGTGGCCGTGGGTTTCCGGAACAGATTGGTATGAATAATACCGTCGCCGAAAAAAACATTCAAATCCAAGAATGTGACCGAGGAAGTGCACATGTGGTGAGTCAGAGTAATATTCAAGGTATTCTTGTTTAAATCATCAATAAAAACCCGACATTCCTCCACCGTCCCCAACCAAATGAAAAAAATGTCATTGATAAAGCGTGACCAATATCGAGCAAAATTCTTGAACCGCACAGATGGAAACACTACCGTGGACTCCCACCAACCAAGAAAAAGATTTGCAAACGCCGGAGCACATCTGGCACCCTTGGCCACTCCGGACGTCTGCAAATAAAAGGACCGGTCAAAAAAGAAGAAGTTGTGTTTCCACACGAATTCCAACAAGTCAATGACCAATGAGTCATGTATTCTATCTGAACACGGAAGTAAATAAAAAAAATAGAGAACAGCCGATATGCCATCACAGTGGCCGATATTAGAGTACAGGGATTCTACATCGCACGTGAAAAGGAGGGCACCCGAGGGTAGCTGAATATCCCGGCAAATCCTCAATAAGTGAGAAGTGTCCTGGACAAAAGAGGGTAGTTCTTTAACCAGAGGTTGCAGAAAGTGGTCTACATATATGCATGCTTTCTCACAAAGGCTCCCAATGCTCGCCACAATTGGGCGCCCAGGAGGTTTGTTGATGTTTTTATGCACCTTGGGCAGCATATAAAACGTTGGTATAATTGGATGTTCTACCCACATGAACTTGTGTTCATGATTGGTGATAATGCCCAGATCTTTGGCCCTATCCAGAAGCCTTCTGAATTTAGCGGAAAAAATACCAGTGGGTCAGAGGGCAATTTTCGATAGAACCTAATATCAGCCAGCTGCGAATGTGCTTCCTCCAGATATAATTCATGGGGCCAAAGGACCACATTCCCCCCTTTGTCTGCTTCCTTGACAAAGAAGGCCCGATTGGACCTAAGTCCAAACATGGCCGATCTCTCAGCTGAATTAAGATTGTCACCAGACAAGCGGCAAGGAGAAAGAGAGAGAATGTCTCTTTTGACCAGCTCAAAAAAAATGCGAACAGCCGGAACCAAAGAGAAGGGAGGGGCTGTGCAGGATTTACTCTTGTGATGAAAACGGTTCTTACCCTGCGTAGCATGGTCCTTCTGTAGAAGATCTAGCAAATCACATAAGACCTGTCGGTCAGTAGAATCCATGTGTTCTCCATTGTCCAACAACTGCGTTCTGGTATGTAGAACTTTTAAAACTAGATTCCTGCAGTAGAGATATAAATCCTTGATAAGAGTGAATTTATCAAGTGTTTGGACAGGAGAAAAAGTGAAACCGCTTTGCAGGACCGATATCTCAATAGAAGTCAGTCGGTGATCAGATAGATTTATGACATTTAAAGTATCACCTGTTACCTGTCTATCCATCCGTGCCTCCTCTGGTGCATGTGTCGAATTTATCTGCGAGTATTCCTGTATTGATTCTGGGGGGGAAATCTGCGTCCCCTGTATCTGGTGGTCCTTGTGTGGTTTCGGCTTACGTATCCGGCCCCTTCTAAGCCTGGATCTGGTTCGCTTTCGGCCGAAGATAAAAAATCACTACCTGAAGTCTGTTCACTATTCTGTGCCAGATCACGTGGTTCATTATCCCGTCTCAGTGTCGAGGGGGCAACCCGCTGATTGCCCTGATGTTTCCACCGAAAGGCCCGTTGTGTGTCGAAGTCCTTACGGTCCCTCTGAAATTTGGACTTCTTTCTATATGTAATCTCCTGATCATACTTATCTAAGATCTCCTTTAGTTTACGCCTAAAAGGCTGTACCTGTGTAGTATCGTCAAATGTCAAAAGCTTGGATTCAAGTTCCTTAATACCATTCTTAGTTGTAACAAGTAACTCCCTATCGTGTTCCAATAACATGTTCATGATAATGTTTGAACAACGTAAAAGTCACTGTTCCCAAGTGGATTGGAAACTGAGTGAAGGTTCCCATGCAGGATATATAGGGACCCTAAGGCCCCTGGGCACTGTGTTAGTCTTAATATATTCCTCTAGACTGCGTATATTCCACCACAGTCTAATGCCAGTTATATGCATGGAGATCAATTCCGAGGTCAGTTGTGAAAAATCTGAACAAGGCACTTCACAATCCGTAGAAGAAAAAATGTTAGAGGACTGGGCACGCCAGGCCGCCTCCCTGGTATCCCAATCCATAACGGCAGAAAAACACCACTCACAAAGAAGGTCTAAAAGGTATATGTCAATTGAAGACTGTCAAGATTATCTAAAATGAAACAACAACGGCATCATTAATATAGCCTGAAAAATAACCAATCATTCATGATAGAATGTGTGCTGCCCATAGTTGAGAAAAACCCACCCACCAGGGAGGGTAAAATGGAACAGTACTAATATGAAAGCACTGGGCGCACTAAATATCTATATAGTATAGGGATCTGCGAATCAGTAGAGAAAATAACCATGAATAAAAAGAAGAAAGAACTACCGTATAAAACACACACTGCACCAACCAAAATGTATATATCAAAACACGAAAAACCTTTATTGGCACACAAGAACATGAAATTCAATTAAAACATAATTAAAAAAGATGAGAAAACCCGTTCGAGAGCCTGCCACATAAGAGATATATATATATATATTGTAAGCTTTTCAGGGGATATAGCTCCGGGATCGCCGTCTCGGTAGACGGAGTGGCATAGACACAGTTCACTCACAGATAGCAATTCTGGTACAACTGGCCGCAACCAGCTTTATTGTAAGTCCACAGCAAACAAACATGAGCAAAACCAACTCATAAACCAAAATCCTGAGCCTCTCCGGCTACTCACTACACACAGATAGTTTCCCTCACTATCAGGGCCCAGACTCTACCAGCCTGGCCCAACACAACACATATACTCAACATTTACCAGCATGTGGTTTCCCGAGACTCCTGCAGTGTCTGGAGTCACATCCAGACTGAGAGAGCTCAATGTCTGTGTTCTCAGCCACCTACTTCTGGCTGCCTAATTAAAACCTGAGTGGCTTCAGGTTTGAGCTGCAAGCCTGTACTGAATGCAAGGTGTAGTGAACTTTCTCCACCACTAGGTTTACAAAGCCATACATTTCCCTTATGCCAGTCAGCTAAGTACCTAGGCGAGATGTACACCCCATCCAATACATACCCCTTCACTGTCTCACATATCCCCCCCTCTTCTCCAGACCAGAGGGCTGGTCATCAATCCTAAAGAGACAGTGAACTCCGGACACGGCATCGGTACTACCCTGTAACCTCCCAGGCCTATGTTCTCTGCGGGCTTTGGGTATCCTGCACGGTTTCAGCTTGACCTTATTGCCGGGCTCAGTCTCGGTATAGTGCCTCACCAGAGAAGTACGACCAGGCAAGTCAGACCATCTCTGTTGATTCTTCCTCAGAAACTCTCGTACTTCCTGTCTTTGGTGCACTGACCATGTGTCACCAACTATCACAGGAGGTATAGGGGGTTTTATACCTTTCTCTAATTCCCCCGCTGCCACCAATGACTCTCTGTCCAATGGCATACCCTGAGCAATTCTATCCTGGGTCTTGTCCATCCCCAGGTGCCCACCAAGCACGTGGCTATGTGACAACCCCAGCACCATGCTTCTATATGGCTTAGGTACCAGGAGCTGAGTCACGACCTCTCCCTGGACTTTAGTGACCTCACACAGTAGGTTATCGTTCATGGCAACATGAGGAAACCTCTCCTCAGAACAAAGGTCCTGGGGAACCTCATTTAGAACAGCTATATTTTCCTGGGTCGTTTTAATAGTGGGGTCTCGCAACTGCTCACTCCCAAAATTGTCACGGGACACAGGTAGGTCAGGGACATTCGGTTCCTGAGAACCACTATCCTCGTCTCCCAACATCACCTGAAAAGGAAATTCATCTTTATCACGGTCATCATCATTATCAGTATCATCATCATTATCATTATCAGTATCATCATCATCATCAGTATCATCATCATTATCATCATGGTCATCATGATTATCATTATCATGATCATCATCATCATCATCATGATCATCATCATTATCATTATCATGGTCATCATCATTATCACGATCATCACATAAGTTTAACGGCCCACTAGCATTGTGTTCCGCCCCTCTGGACCGCGCAACCTCCGTAGGAGCTTAATCACACTGTCCAGTAGAATCATTTTTCCCCAGAGATCCCTAAACAGGGGAAAGTCACTCCCCAATATAACGGGGCGCACCAGGCTCTTCACTACCCCTACTTCACATGAGACCTCCCCGAGTTTGGGAACCAAGTCCACGGTAGTCTCTGGGTAGACTTTGGTGTCTCCACGGATGCACACCACACTCAAGTGTTTATCGGGGACGAAGTCCCTATCAATCAGGCTGTCATGTACGAGAGTCACTCGACTTCCTGAGTCTAGGAGTTCAGACGGGGAGACCTTTCTAGGCCTGGGGTCTCCCGACAGGGAAACATCACACTTTTCCTCACACATGTCCCCTCGGGCCTGAACCCGTCTATCAGCATACCCCCTGTCCCAAACAGCTGGAACGCTCTTACCGGGAGAGTTCGGCGTCCGGGAACTCTGAAGTGACGACCTCTCAGACGGCTGGTCACCGAGGTAGTCTTTGGTAGCGAAGTACCTCTCTATCAGGCTGACGAGTTGCTTGGCATCTTGGTGGTCTCCTTGTCCGACCCCGTGCTGTACCTCAGGAGGAAGTGCTCGGGTGTAGCGGTCCACTATCACCTTTTCGACCATCTGGGCATGGCTGCCGACGTCAGGCTCCAGCCACTTCTTTACTGCAGACACCGCAGGTGCCTTTGCAACATTACTCTGGGACGAGGCGCTGAGATCCTGGCGTAATGCTGCAAGCTGCTCCCTTAACAATCGGTTAGTCTCCTGCTGTTGCACACTAACTTGCGCCATTTGTTTAAGCAGCGCCTCCATACTGTCATCCATGCTGTCAGACTTCTCTGTCTCAACAACGGCAGTCTTTACTCAAGACATACACACTCCACAGTCTTTACCACAGCAAGTTCAGCTTTGCTGTGCAGACACTTTTTTTTTTTTCTCTGTGCAAACTCTATTAGGGCCACTGTCTCTTTAAGACTGCTCCAACAGACTTTTTCTTTGCTGCTGCTTTAGCCACTGTGCTGCCCGCATCCTCCACCAATTGTAAGCTTTTCAGGGGATATAGCTCCGGGATCGCTGTCTCGGGTAGACGGAGTGGCATAGACACAGTTCACTCACAGACAGCAATTCTGGTACAACTGGCCGCAACCAGCTTTATTGTAAGTCCACAGCAAACAAACATGAGCAAAACCAACTCATAAACCAAAATCCTGAGCCTCTCCGGCTACTCACTACACACAGATAGTTTCCCTCACTATCAGGGCCCAGACTCTACCAGCCTGGCCCAACACAACACATATACGCAGCATTTACCAGCATGTGGTTTCCCAGAGACTCCTGCAGTGTCTGGAGTCACATCCAGACTGAGAGAGCTCAATGTCTGTGTTCTCAGCCACCTACTTCTGGCTGCCTAATTAAAACCTGAGTGGCTTCAGGTTTGAGCTGCAAGCCTGTACTGAATGCAAGGTGTAGTGAACTTTCTCCACCACTAGGTTTACAAAGCCATACATTTCCCTTATGCCAGTCAGCTAAGTACCTAGGCGAGATGTACACCCTATCCAATACATACCCCTTCACTGTCTCACAATCAGTGGCGTTCCGTGAATAGAGCAGACTAAAGGGTATGCCACACTAAACAATATCGCTAACGGGATCGCTAAAAAACGTCACTATTTAGCGATCCCGTTAGCGATATTGTTCAGTGCGGCAGCTTCCAGCGACGAGCTTCCTGCTGTGATCTCGCTCGTCGCTGGAATCGTTCCGGACCCTATTTCATCGCTGGCGCTCCCGCTGGGTAAGTATCTAATCGCTGTGTGGCACCTTTTCTTAGCGATTTAGCGGTACTTTTGTACCGCTAAAGTCGTTAAGAAGATCGCTAACGGCGATAGCGTCGTTAACTATATCGCTAAATGTGGCCGCATTTAGCGATATAGAAACAATCCCGCTAGCGATCGCATTAGTATGCGTCGTTATCGTGATCGCTAGCGGGATTGTTTAGTGTGGCAGTAAGCAGCTGCTATGGGGCCCAGACAGGTGAGGGGGCCCACGACGGCCGCTGTCGTTTGGCAGCTGTGCTGTGCTGACACAGTACTATCTCCTTTAATTAAATATAAGCGACGGCCGGACACTGTAAACCCCCTTGAAGGTCCCCTTTCCTTGTTGTCTCCTGTCTCTGGCTGCATTTGCATAAGAAAGCCAGCCTGCAGCCAGAGACACAAGACGGTGAGTCCTGCTGACTGAGGTATGGGGTGGATTTTTTTTGTTGAATGTGTCCCCTCACTGTGCTGGCACTTTATATTTACAATGGCTAGCCTCTGGCTGCACTTTGCACCTTAGGGAGTGAGGGGGTCCTGATTGCAGGCACTGTGGAGGGTGGAAGAGGGGGGCCCTGCATGCACTGTGGAGGAGGGGGGCCCTGCATGCACTGTGGAGGGAGGGGGGCCTGACTGCATGCACTGTGGAGGAGGGGGGCCCTGCATGCACTGCAGCCACCTTCTGTACTCCTCACAATGCTTCTCCATTAGAGCTGGTTTCATGTGATTTAACCCCTGTACCACCACCAGGCAGGATGATGCTTCCTAGCTGTAGGTAAGACCATGTCCAGTCTATGTCCCACCACCAACTTCACTGTCAAGGTGTGCAACAATGCATGTCATGCAATACTAAAAATGTGCAATGCCCTGGAAATCATGGTGCAGCCAATAAATGTTACTAATTTATTCTGCTCCTTCACCCCAGAGGCATGCACCTGGGAGACAGTAATTACATGGGGCGTGCTGAGCTCATGAGGTGCCTGAGAGTGGAAGTTCTGCAGATGTTATGGAAGATATTGTGTGCGGCATTTCTGTGTCCCCTTACCTGTGATAAAATGTGTCTTGTAGTTTGTACACATGTTGGAACTTTGCATAGCTTACATATTCCAATCATTTCATATACAAAGATATGACATCCGTCTACCTGTCTTATATGATGCCATGAATGATGGGCATTGCTTGTACCTGCTGTCAGATTAGGCACCACACTTCTTACATCGGAGCACACTATGCAGCATGTTCCGTCAGGCTAGGTTCACATTTATACGCCTGCAGACTTAATGCGTTGGACGTATACATTAAAACGTATGCCATGCATCAACCTACAAATTTAAACAAGTACATTTGATAGATATCGTACTTCCATCTTTGTCTCTATATGTTTTTTTACTTAAAAATAATCATTTTTTTTCCATCCAGTTTTACTGGTGTCAACAGTCCCATCCCACTCCATTTTGGCATCAGTTCTGTGAGGAGGTGTCCAGAGGAATAAACTTTTTTTCACCCCACATTAAAAACGCGTACCTTTGGTCAATTATGTTTTTTTCCCACAATACAACGTGATCAGGGCAAAACATAGTCAGAAGAACATTTTTTTTTACACTACGTGTTGCCCATTATGGTTTGTGTATGCCTCCATATACGTCTCAATACCATTTTTTTTTGCAATTCAGACATATTTGTCCAGCAGACTGCACTGTATAAATGTGAGCCAAGCCTAAAGAAGTCCTTTTTGTCCAAGGAGGATAACGCACATCATAAACACAAGTCCATACTGTGTGTTGCTGCTTTGCAGTGTGTATTTTTGCCATGCTGATTTTACAGGTGAAAGGTATTTACTTTGAGCCTTTTTTTTGGTTGTAATGGTGAATGCTTCAGGATTATCAATGACCAAAGGGGCGGCAAATTTTTCAGCCGCCCTGGGCCCCACAAACAGTTGCTACACCACTGCACACACAATATGGTGAGCCTGGCTGGGGGTCGATTTTTTTTGTTAAATGTGTCCCCTCACTGTGCTGGCACTTTACATTTACAATGGCTCTGACTACACTTTGCACCTTAGGGAGGGGGGCCCGGCTGCACGCACTGTGGAGGGTGTAGGGGGCCCTGCATGCACTGCAGGTGTGTGTGTGTGTGTGGAGTTAAGAGCACCTGTTTTTTTTTTTTGGGGGGGGGGGCCCATTTAGACTTTTGCTATGGGGCCCCATGATTTCTATATACGCCCCTGCTCACAATATATATATATATATATATGTATATATATATATATATATATAACAAGGTAGAATCA
This sequence comes from Oophaga sylvatica, assembly GCA_033576555.1. NCBI lineage: Eukaryota > Metazoa > Chordata > Amphibia > Anura > Dendrobatidae > Oophaga > Oophaga sylvatica. The sequence goes on from JARQOD010000002.1 coordinate 524,725,697, forward strand.
TAGAATCATAGAATGGTTGTCATGGGTGTATCGCCACAAGGATCGTCGCGATTACACACTCTGACTTCTCACAGCTGAGTTGCTGTTTCTTTGTGTTTGGTAATAAGGGAGTTAATTTTACCTAGCTCTTTGCTAAGACTAGGTCCAGCCTCGCCCGGCTGCTTTTGATTATGTTCTAATTAGATTCCTTCATATACCTGCCAGTCTGCTTGTTAGATGCCGGTGAAAGCCTTTATGTAGTCTAGCAGACTGGATCGGTTCTGAGAATACTTAAGCTAAGAGCTCCTTAGTTGTTTTTACTCTTATAGCTTATAGTTTATCTCTGAGACCTTAGGTGTTCCTACTGTGTGTGAGTGTTGTATGTAAGACTTTATTTACTTTATTTCTTGTCTTTCTTGTATGTCTTTCTGTTCATTAACCGTTACCTGTTCATTCCCTTTGGTGGTAATTAGGGTCCTTCTTAGGACTAGATTACAGTTGGCGGGGATTGATAGGAGACAGGGTTTACGCTGGTGGCCTGGACCTCTGTACCTTTAACAGTACCTCCAGGTAGAGGGATTAGTTAGGACCCCAGTTTAGGGTCAGCATAGACCCCGGTCACCCTCTAGCCGGAGACAGCGTATAACGGATTCCGTATTGACCCACTGGACTTTCTGTCAGGTAATTCTATGTTATCATATATCTATGCGCATGTTATATTGTATGTTGCCCTTTTGATATAGATTACTGTCATCACATATATATATATATATATATCTGCTATACAGCGTGACATTTTCACCGGCCATACTAAAGATTCTCTCCAGCTGTCATGGATCCAGTAGCCCAGCTGGCCCGGCAGTTGCAGGGGTTGTCCATGGAGTTTGCAGACATTAAGTCCAAGGTTTTGTTCCCCCCGGAGCAAACCAGATCTGAACCTAAGGTTGCTCTCCCGGACAGGTTCACTGGTGGGCGGGACAAATTTTTTACTTTCCGGGAGGCATGTAAATTGTACTTTCGGCTGCGGCCTCGGTCATCTGGAGTGAAGAGCAGAGGGTGGGAATTGTTATCTCGCTCTTACAAGGGGACCCTCAATCTTGGGCGTTCTCTATTCCTCCAGGCTCCCCAGATCTCCAGTCAGTGGATCGATTTTTTTACTGCCCTGGGTCTGGTATATGATGATCCGGATCGAGTTTCCCTTGCTGAAACAAAGTTACGTAAAATACGGCAAGGAAATCGTCCAGCGGAGGAATATTCTTCTGAGTTCCGTAGATGGGCAACAGATACTCAGTGGAATGACCCAGCTCTTAGGAGCCAGTTTTGTCAAGGGTTGTCTGACAAATTAAAAGATGTGTTGGCTCAGTATGATTCTCCTCCATCACTGGAGGCTGCTATGGCCCTCGCTATTCGCATGGATAGACGAATTCGGGGAAGACGCGAGGTAACTCCGCCTCCCGTGATGACTCCACCTACTACTAAAGTCCCTTATACTGAGGTTCCCCTGGTCTGTTCTGAGGAACCCATGCAGTTGGGAGGGACATCTTTTTGTAGGAGGGAATTGGCGGTGCACCGCAAGACTAGAAGGTGTTTCTTTTGCGGGAGAGAGGGACATTTTGTTGGGGGGTGTCCATCCCGGGCCTCTTTGAGCAAAGGAGTTAACCTGGGAGTGTGTATTTCGTCCCCAAATCCCTCTCAGTTTCTCGTGCCTGCGGAGGTGGTGATTGGTACTAGAACTGAGAGGATTTCTGTTTTTCTTGATAGTGGGTCCGGGGCTAATCTGGTGGACGCTCGGTTTGCCCAGGTGCATGGTATGCAACTGAGTGTATTGGCCAAACTGGTCCCTATAGTCTCTATTGATTCTAGACCTCTCGGTCAAGGTAGCTTGGTACAAGCTGTTCATAACATAGATCTTCGAGTAGGGGCAAGACATAAAGAGCAATTGTCTTGTTATGTGTTGGAGGGTCTACCTACTCCAATTGTGTTGGGACTTCCTTGGTTGGCTAAACATAACCCAGTGATTGATTGGCAATCCGGAAAGATAAGCCAGTGGGGTGAATTTTGCAGGAATAACTGCATGAGCACGGTCATCGGTGCGGTTGTGCCTAGGACTTTGTCTCCTTTTCTGGAGGACTTTGGGGAGATGTTCTCAGAGGAGGGGTGTAAAGAGTTACCTCCTCATCGCGCATATGACTGCTCAATAAAGTTGCTTCCTGATGCCTTATCTCGTACTTTCCCAGGGGCCGGGAAGACGGATGATCCGGTTCCTATTCCTCAGGAGGGAGTTGTAGTGTCAGCTGTATGCTCTGAGCTTGAGGGGGAGGTATTGGGGGCTCAGGGGGACGCCCCGGTGGGACTTCCAGGGAGACTGATAGTTCCAGATCGGTTAAGACTGAAGGTTACGGGGAACCGTTACAAACGGATGGCTGATAGGGGGAGAGTTTCTGGTCTAGATCTGAAGGTGAACGATCTAGTTTGGTTGTCTACCAGGAATATAAAACTTAAAGTTTCCTCCTGGAGGTTGGGTCCCAGATTCATCGGGCCGTACAGGATCAGTTCCATAATTAATCCTGTGGCATTTCGTCTGGACCTCCCTCCTACGTTTAAAATTCATAATGTGTTTCACAAGTCATTACTTAAAAAGTATGTGGCACCAGTCATACCGTCACCTCTACCTCCGCCTTCAGTGGTGGTCAATGATAACGTGGAATTTCATGGGTCGAAAATCATTGACTCACGTCTCAGTCGCCGATCCCTTCAGTACTTGGTTCATTGGAGGGGGTATGGTCCTGTGGAGAGGACGTGGGTCCCTGCGTCTGATGTTAACGCAGATCGATTGGTTCGGACCTTTCACACAACTCACCCGGGCAGACCTGGCCCTGAGGGTCCGGAGTCCCCTCGTAGAGGGGGGGTACTGTCATGGGTGTATCGCCACAAGGATCGTCGCGATTACACACTCTGACTTCTCACAGCTGAGTTGCTGTTTCTTTGTGTTTGGTAATGAGGGAGTTAATTTTACCTAGCTCTTTGCTAAGACTAGGTCCAGCCTCGCCCGGCTGCTTTTGATTATGTTCTAATTAGATTCATTCATATACCTGCCAGTCTGCTTGTTAGATGCCGGTGAAAGCCTTTATGTAGTCTAGCAGACTGGATCGGTTCTGAGAATACTTAAGCTAAGAGCTCCTTAGTTGTTTTTACTCTTATAGCTTATAGTTTATCTCTGAGACCTTAGGTGTTCCTACTGTGTGTGAGTGTTGCATGTAAGACTTTATTTACTTTATTTCTTGTCTTTCTTGTATGTCTTTCTGTTCATTAACCGTTACCTGTTCATTCCCTTTGGTGGTAATTAGGGTCCTTCTTAGGACTAGATTACAGTTGGCAGGGATTGATAGGAGACAGGGTTTACGCTGGTGGCCTGGACCTCTGTACCTTTAACAGTACCTCCAGGTAGAGGGATTAGTTAGGACCCCAGTTTAGGGTCAGCATAGACCCCGGTCACCCTCTAGCCGGAGACAGCGTATAACGGATTCCGTATTGACCCACTGGACTTTCTGTCAGGTAATTCTATGTTATCATATATCTATGCGCATGTTATATTGTATGTTGCCCTTTTGATATAGATTACTGTCATCACATATATATATATCTGCTATACAGCGTGACAATGGTAGAGTTGGAAGGGACCTCCTGGGCCATCTGTTCCAACCCCCTGCTCAAAGCAGAATTCTCTAAATCATCCCAGACAGATGTCTGTCCAGCCTCTGTTTGAAGACTTCCATTGAAGGAGAACTCACCACCTCTCGTGGCAGCCTGTTCCATTCATTGATCACCCTAACTGTCAAAAAGTTTTTTCTAATATCTAATCTGTGTCTCCTCCCATTCAGTTTCATCCCATTGCTTCTAGTCTTTCCTTGTGCAAATGAGAATAAAGATGATCCTTCTACAATGTGACAGCCCTTGAGATATTTGTAGACAGCTATTAAGTCTCCTCTCAGTCTTCTTTTTTGCAAGCTAAACATTCCCACATCCTGCAACCGTAACTCATAGGACATGGTTTGCAGACCGGTCACCATTCTGGTGGCTCTTCTCTGAACTTGCTCCAGTTTGTTGATGTCTTTTTTAAAATGTGGTGCCCAAAACTGGACACAGTATTCCAGATGAGGTCTGACCAAAGAGGGGTAGAGGGCAATAATGACCTCACGTGCAGGGCCGCCATCAGGGCATGAGAACCCTTACTGCTGTATGGGGCCCGGTCATTAGGGGGGGCCCGCCGCCCGAGCACGCAAGTCTGCGCTCGGGCCCGGGGGCCCCCAACATTTTGAGGCTCCCCCTGCACCTCAAGGGGCCCCCAGCTAGCGGCACATCACGCAGCCGCTATGGGGGCCCCTGTGTGGCAGGGGGGCCCGCCTGCCCCAGCGCCGACTCCCCCCGCCGCTGCATTGAAGTATACCGGCGTCTGCCAGTACAGTTCAAAGCGATGATGGAGGACAGAGCGTCAGCTGACGCTCCCTCTCCCATCATTCCCTGCTCTGCCTCTGACACAGCGCGCTCACTGTGTGCCGGGCAGAGCAGGAGACAGGAGCTGGGAGCAGCGCTGGCACGAGGATGAGGTGAGGAGTGTTTTTTTTTTTTTTATAAATCTGTCCTGCTGTGTGGACATTCCTGGGGGGGGAGGAGAGATGAGGGCTGTAAAATGGGGGCCCTGCTGTCTATTATAGGGGCCCTGCTGTATACTATGGGGGCCCTGCTATATCCAATGGGGGCCCTGCTGTATACTATGGGGGCCCTGCTGTAAAATGGGGGGCCCTGCTATATATTATGTGGGCCCTGCTATATACAATGTGGGCCCTGCTATATACTATGGGGGCCCTGCTGTAAAATGTGGGCCCTGCTATACACTATGGGGGCCCTGCTATATACAATGGGGGCCCTGCTATATACTATGTGGGCCCTGCTGTATACTATGTGGGCCCTGCTATATACTATGTGGGCCCTGCTGTATACAATGTGGGCCCTGCTATATACAATGTGGGCCCTGCTATATACTATGTGGGCCCTGCTGTATACTATTGGGGGCCCTGCTATATACAATGTGGGCCCTGCTATATACTATGTGGGCCCTGCTATATACTATGTGGGCCCTGCTATTTACTATGTGGGCACTGCTGTATACTACGGGGGCCCTGCTATATACAATTTGGGCCCTGCTATATACTGTGGGCCCTGCTATATACTATGTGGACACTGCTATATACTATGTGGGCCCTGCTATATACAATTTGGGCCCTGCTATATACTGTGGGCCCTGCTATATACTATGTGGGCCCTGCTGTATACAATGTGGGCCCTGCTATATACAATGTGGGCCCTGCTATATACTATGTGGGCCCTGCTGTATACAATGTGGGCCCTGCTATATACAATGTGGGCCCTGCTATATACTATGTGGGCCCTGCTATATACTATGTGGGCCCTGCTATATACTATGTGGGCACTGCTGTATACTACTGGGGCCCTGCTATATACAATTTGGGCCCTGCTATATACTGTGGGCCCTGCTATATACTATGTGGGCCCTGCTGTATACAATGTGGGCCCTGCTATATACTATATGTGCCCTGCTATATACTATGTGGGCCCTGTTGTATACATTGTGGGCCCTGCTGTAAAATGGGGCCCTGCTGTATACTATGGGGGCCCTGCTATATCCAATGTGGGCCCTGCAATATACAATGGGGGCCCTGCTGTATACTATGGGGGCCCTGCTGTCTACTATAGGGGCCCTGCTGTAAAATGGGGGCCTTGCTATATACTATGTGGGCCCTGCTATATACAATGTGGGCCCTGCTATATACTATGTGGGCCCTGCTGTATACTATGTGGGCTGTGTTATATACTATGGGGGATATATTATATTTTATAGGGTGGCTGTGTTATACAATATATGTGGCTGTGTTATATACTTTGTGGCTGTGTTATATACTATGGGGGGCTACGTTATATTCCTTTGGGGAGGCAGGCTGTATGATATTCTATTCGGGGATACATTATATTCTATGGGGGCTGTATTATATTTATTATATTCTATGAGGGGTGATTGCATCTTACTCTATGAGGTGGCTACATTGTATTCTATGAGGGCTAGATTATATTGTATGGGGGCTTCATTATACTTTATGAGGGGGCTACATTATATTCTATGGGGGCTGCATTATACTATATGAGTAGGGCTACATTGTATTTTATGGAGGGGCTACATTATACTATATAAGGGGGCTCAATTATATTCTATGGGGTTTAGATTATAATCTGTGGGGTGGTTGCATTATACTCTGTGGGGTGGCTGCATTATGCTCTGGGGTGCTGCATTATGCTCTATAGGGTGACTGCATTATACTATATGTGGGCTGCATTATACTGTATCGAGGACTATGGGGAATACATTATACCATATGAAGAACTATGGGGTGCATTATACTATGGGAAGTGAATTGTACTACATGGATGACTATGGCGGTGCATTATACTATATGGAGCACTATGAGGAGTGTATTATACTATATGGATGACTGAGTGTATTTTAATATATTGAGGGCTATTAGGAGTGTATTATACTATATGGAGGACTATGGATACATTATATTATATGGAGGACTATGTGGTGTGCACTTTACAATATGGAGGACTGTGGTGCACATTATAATATATGGAGGACTATGGGGTGTATTATACTAAACAAGCAAAATGGTGCATATTCATCGAGTGATTGGTGTTAGGCTAAGTGTACACGTTCAGGAATGTTTGCAGAATTTTCCTGAGCAAAAACGGACTTTTTCCGCGGTAAACTTTCTAGGTCAATAATATAGCGGGAAAAAGGCTAGAATTCCGCAAAATTAATGAACATGTTGGTTCTTTTTCCGAGATGTGTTTTTTTCGCGGAAAAAAACGCACCATGTGCACAAAAATTGCGGACTTCATTCTAAATGATAGGATGCTTAATTCATGCGTTTTTGACGCGTTTTTTCCCGCAAAAAAAACGCAAATAATCCTGAACGTGTGCACATAGCCTGAATGTGTCATTGGTGAGGGCATGGTGCAGAAGTGAAGTTTTTCCATGAAAGGGCGGAGGGATTTTGGAAGGTTTGCGTGGTGGAGGAGGAGCTAGGGTGGATGCGGAACTGGGGGGTGGAGCCTGGGTGGAGTCTCAAGGGGGGCCCCATAAATTTTGCCAGTATGGGGCCCCGAAATTCCTAGTGGCAGCCCTGCTCACGTGATCTAGACTGTATGCTTCTGTTGATACATCCTAGAATTGTATTTGCCTTATTTGCTGCTGCATCACACTGTTGACTCATGTTCAGTCTGTGAACTATTAGTATACCCAAGTCTTTTTCACATGTGCTGTTACTTAGCCCTATTCCTCCCATTTTTTTTATGCTTTTTTCATTTTTATTGCTCAGGTGTAGTACTTTGCATTTTTCCCTGTTAAAAACCATTCTGTTAGTTGCTGCCCACTGTTCCAGTTTATTTATATCTTTTTGAATCCTCTCTCTCTCTTCTCTAGTATTAGCTACCCCTCCTAGCTTTGTGTCATCAGCAAATTTGATCAGTTTACCCTCAATTCCTTCATCTAAATCATTGATAAAGATGTTGAACAATACAGGGCCCAAAACAGAGCCTTGTGGTACCCCACTTGAGACATTCTTCCAACTGGATGTGCAGCCATTTACGACCACTCTTTGGGTCCGATCACTAAGCCAATTATGAATCCACCTAACAGTTGCCTTGTCCATTCCATACTTAGTCATTTTTTCAATAAGGATTGTGTGAGATACTTTGTCAAAAGCTTTGCTGAAGTCAAGATATACTATATCTACAGCATTTCCCTGATCCACCTAGTCAGTGATTCTGTCATAGAAGGAAATTAAGTTAGTCTGACATGACTTATTAGTTACAAACCCATGCTGACTCTGTTTAATCACTTCATTCTTATCCAGGTACTTACATACATGTTCTTTTATAATTTGTTCAAAGATCTTTCCTGGTATAGAAGTCAGACTCACCGGCCTGTAGTTCCCTGGGTCCACCTTCTTCCCCTTTTTGAAGATAGGAACAACATTTGCTCTTCTCCAGTCTTCTGGGACTTCTCCTGTTCTCCAAGAATTTTCAAAGATTATGGACAGTGGTTCAAGAATTTCTTCTGCTATCTCCTTCAGTACTCTGGGGGGTAATTCATCTGGACCTGGAGACTTGAATTCATTTAGGTTAGCTAAGTGTTTCCTCACTGTCTTTCTGTTTATAGATATCCTGGATTCTTCTATTCCTTTAATAGGACAGTGGAGATCAGTTGATGTTACCTTTCCTTTCTGAGAGAAAACAGATGCAAAATAGGAATTTAAAAGTTCAGCCTTCTCAACATCCTGTCTTACCATTTCATCATTTTCATCCTGTAAAAATCCTATAGCATCTTTGACTTTTCTTTTACTTTTGACGTATCCCCAAAATCCTTTTTTGTTGCTTTTGACGTCTCTTGCAAGCCTTAATTCATTGTCAGCTTTAGAAAATCTGATTTGTGCCCTGCAGGTTCTGCAGACGGCATTATATTCTTCTTTAGATATGCCTCCCTCTTTCCATTTGATAAACATTTCTTTCTTCCTTTTTAGCATGTGTTTAAGTTCTGTGTTCATCCATCCTGGCTTCCTTAAATGCTTCCCATTCTTCCCTCTTTTCGGAATTGTTAACAATTGTGCTTTGAGAATCTCATTTTTCAAGATTTCCCATCCTTCCTGGACATTTTTGTCCTTAAGGATATCCAGCCATTGGATCCCTCCAATTCTCTTTCTGAGTCCCTTAAAATCTGCCTTTCTGAAATCTAACCTTGACGTCTGAGTCTTCTCAGGTATTCCTCCTCTTGTTATCCAATATTCTGAAATAGCATGGTCACTACCTCCTAGGGTCCCAGCCACTCTAACCTCCTCAACCATTTCCTCCCTGTTTATAAGGTGTGAGGAACTAAGCCGACCGCCTCACGGTAGCCCGGGTATCACAGCTTCTGATCCCACCGCCGCTACCAAATGTGAAGGACGACCCCTTTCCTCCCACGTCACCAATGGGACGTAACTCCACAGGTACAGCTCTCCGGCGCCCCTTTGTCTCTCAGGTCAGTAAGGGAACTGCACCTAGAGCAAATGGCCGCCGGGGAGGTTGTCCTGTTACCCACTGGGTATTCTAAAATTCGTGATCAGAGTAAAAGCATCAGCCCAAGATTAATTTTATGGTTTAATTGCCTTAAGGGCGCACTAGATAATTACAGAAATATACAGTAAAGCTATACAACGTAATTACAATGGATTTGCATTCAGAGTAAAAATACCACAATAATGTACAAGGCTTAAAGGTATTAGCTATAGATCAATATTACCGGGTTGTATGGACATGGGGAGGCAGGGAGCTCTGCGATCCCCAGGTAACAGTCTTTAGTTGCTGGACAGTCCCCCAAAACATGTGCTGCTGCTCCCTTGGCAAGGCAAGTCAAATCTGTCCCTTGGTCCTTCTTAGTCCATCTTCTTGGCTTCTGTGTCAAAATGAATCCAGTCTTCCCATAGCTCACAGTTCTTAAACCTGCTAGGCCCCTTCCCTTTGCTTTGAAGCCCGCATATTAACCGGCCTGCAATTCATATGGAGCAGGAAATTCTGTCTTGGCAAGAATTACTTAACATACTAATGATCTTCTTATTCAGACACGGCCTAAACTAATTAGCATACTAAAGCCCTTTTTATTCATAGAGGACATCAAAACCGGTCGTACTGGATATGCTAACAGGCCCTGTGTAGTTAGCAGTCTGTGGCTCTGTGAACCGACAAAATGGAGGCTGGTATAGGCCCTATCTAAGATGGTGGCGGTCCCGACCTCACACCTCCCTGCTTTTGAGGGCGCTAGGGGGTATCAAATTCCTGTGTTCCCCCGTGCGCCCTACCGCACCCTCTCCTTGCCGGGACAACCCATCAGCGTTACCATGGTCCCTGCCTCTTTTGTGGCGAATGGTGAAGTGGTACTGTTGGAGAGCGAGGCTCCAGCGTAGCAACCTCGCATTTGTCCCAGAGACCGTGTGTAACCAGCTGAGGGGGTAGTGGTCTGTTTCCACGGTGAATGGGCGTCCGTACAAGTATGGCTGCAGACGCTGCAGGGCCCACATAATTGCCAGACATTCCTTCTCCATCGTGGAATAGGCCACTTCCCTCGGCAGGAGCTTCCTGCTCAGGTACAAAATGGGGTGTTCATGGCCCGTAGTGTCAACCTGGCTGAGCACAGCACCGAGGCCGAAGTCGCTGGCGTCGGTCTGCACTAAGAACGGCCGCGTGAAGTCGGCTGCCTGTAGTACAGGAGAGCTAGAAAGGGCGGTCTTGAGCGCCTGGAAAGCTGTCTCGCAGGCGACTGTCCAGTCGACTGCGACGGGCAGCCTTTTCTTGGTGAGGTCCGTCAGGGGCTTGGCCAGGGCACTATAGTGTGGAACAAACCTCCTATAGTACCCAGCAGTACCCAAGAAGGACATCACCTGCTTCTTGGTCCTGGGGGTGGGCCAGGATGCGATGGCATCCACCTTCCCGGGCTCTGGCTTCAGAGCTCCCCCACCTACCCGGTGTCCCAGGTAGTGGACCTCACTCATACCCAGCTGGCATTTTTCCGGCTTAATGGTCAAGCCTGCTCGCTGGATCCGCCCGAGCACCTGCGCCAGGTGCTCTAGGTGATCCTCCCAGGTGGGACTGAAGATGGCAATGTCATCCAGGTACGTGGTCGCATACCCTTCCAGTCCCTCAAGCAGCGTGTTGACCATCCGCTGAAAAGTGGCAGGGGCATTCTTCATGCCGAAGGGCATCACCGTGAACTCATACAGTCCGAATGGGGTGATAAAGGCAGAGCGTTCCCGTGCCCTAGGGTCAGGGGAATCTGCCAATACCCCCTGCTCAGATCCATGATGGTCAGGTACTTGGCCCCGGCCAGCTGGTCGAGCAGGTCATCGATGCGCGGCATTGGGTACGCATCGGTGACCGACACAGCGTTGAGCCCCCTGTAGTCCACGCAGAACCGCGTAGTTCGGTCCTTTTTAGGGGCGAGGACTACAGGCGAAGCCCACGCGCTGTTGGACGCTTGGATCACCCCCAGCTTCAGCATCTCGTGTATCTCTTGGCGCATCTGCTGCTGCACCTCAAGAGAGACCCGATATGCTGAACGCCGGATTGGGGGGTGGTTGCCAGTGTCCACGTCATGGACTGCTACCTCAGTCCTTCCGGGCAGGCTGCTGAACAGCTCCCGAAAGGGGTGTAGGGTGGCCCCCAGCTGGGAACGTTGGTCCTCCGAGAGCTGGTGGCCAACCCCCACATCCTCTATGGATCCACCCGCCTTGGCTTGGGTAAGCAGATCGAGGAGGGTTTCTGCCTCTCCTTCCTCTGGAAGGTTGCACACTGGGTGGGCATAAGCCTCCCGCTCATGATGGGCCTTCATCATGTTCACATGGAAGGCCTTCCTCCTTCCACGGGCGTGGTCCAGGGTGGCCAGGTAGGTGACGGCGTTGAGCTGCTCGTGCACGAGGTATGGACCCTCCCAGGCCGCCTGAAGCTTGTTTTGGGGTACGGGACCAGTACCCACACCTTTTGACCCACCTGGTAGGTCCGCTCACAAGCATTCTGGTCATACCATCGCTTCTGGTCAGCCTGAGCTTGGACCATATTGTCATGCACCAGCCGTATCAAGGCCATCATTCGGTCCCGGAAGCGCACGACATACTCAATGACCGACACTCCAGGGTGGCTAAATCCCCTTCCCATGCTTCCTTCACCAGAGCAAGGGCCCCCGTACACGTCGCCTGTACTGGAGCTCAAAGGGGAGAACCCCGTTGAGGCCTGTGGGACCTCCCGTAGGCAAACAGCAGGTGTGGGAGATACCGCTCCCAGTCTCTCCCGTGGGAGTCGACCAACATCTTCAGCATCTGCTTTAAGGTGCCATTGAACCGCTCACACAAGCCATTGGTCTGTGGGTGATACGGGCTGGCCACCAGATGTTGCACCTGTACCTGCTTACAGAGAGACTCCATCAGCTGCGACATGAACTGGGTCCCTCGGTCGGTGAGCATTTCCTTGGGAAACCCCACTCTGGAGAAAATCTCCAGTAAGGCAGTGGCCACTTTGTCAGCCCGAATGGATGACAAAGCTACCGCCTCCGGGTACCGGGTGGCATAGTCTACTACCGTTAGTATGAAGCATTTCCCGGAGCGGCTGGAGTGGACAGCGGTCCAATGAGATCCACAGCCACCCTCGAGAAAGGCTCTTCGATGATGGGCAGAGTTACTAGTGGGGCTTTGGGGTGCCGCCCCGCCTTCCTCACCCTCTGACAGGTGTCACACGAACGGCAGTAGGCTATCACCTCGGTCCTCATTCCAGGCCAGTAGAAATGCTGACCTAGCCTGGCCCTGGTTTTAGTGATCCCTAGGTGTCCGCCATTGGAATCTCGTGTGCGATCCGCAACAATTCCGCCCTGAACGGATGGGTACCACTAACTGTCGGTCCCTGGGCCACGCCTCCGGTGAACCCTGCTGGACCGTTACCCAGTACAGCCGTCACTGGTCACAGACCACTCACTCGCGTCGGACTCCAGGGGAGGCTGTGCCGCCTGCTCCTTGAGAGTCTTCAAGCTGGCGTCAGCTTTCAACGCTGCCTGAAATCCCTGACTTGATGTGGCAAGAATTGATGAAACTGCCATGTCCTCGATCAGTTCCCCGGGATCTGTCTCCTGGCCGCTGTCTGACTCGGCAGCCTCTTGGTCGGAGAGGGGGAAACCGTCGGACCTCCGCGAGGCCCCTTGGGCTTCGGCGCTCCCACTCCTGGTAACAGCGGCCACGACCGCTGAGACCACGGGTAGTGCCTGCTTCCCCTCGTCCCCTGACCAAGTCGCCGGGTCAGGCAGACTTCCCTGACCTCCTGACATCCCGCAAGTGGGGAACTCCTGCCCTGGGGTCTTACCTGGTGGCTCCTCTCCCGGGACGCCTCTCCCTCCCCCATGGCCTGTTCCTCTTCCTGCAGGGGCCCTAGACTCAGCAGGCTGGGTTCACTTAGGGGCCCTACACTGCCCATAGCAGCCCCTCCCTCCACCTCTGAGCTCTCCCCTACAGCCTCCTCACCTGTCCTCCCTGTGAACCCTGTGTTGTAGTGTCAGTGCATGGCTTACCATCAGGTTTCACTCCCTCCTCCACTGTTGGAGGCACATTCAATACATTAACATTAGCATTCACAGTAGAGTCATGACATTCTTGGGAGCCGAACTTGGGGTTCAGTGGCCACATACTGGGACACTAGCCGCCCCAAATCAGTCCCAAGCAACACATTTGCAGGAATATTTGGCGTTACTCCCCACCTCCCGCATCCCCCCCCGGCGCCCCAGTCCAAATACACCTTGGCAACGGGCAGCGCCGGTTCAACGCCTCCAATTCCGGAGACGGAAAGGGTTTTCCCAGGTACCAAGTCTTGAGGGGACACCACCTCAGGACGTACCAGGGTTCGTTCAGCGCCTGTGTCCCGCAGTCCCATGACCGCTGAGCGGCCGATGGTGACGGGTTGGTAATTGTCTAGGGACCTCCCACCACCCCCTCCCACACACAAAACAGTGGTCGGTTTCTGGGACAGGGATGGGGCCTTCTGGCGCTGGGGACACGCAGCCTTAAAGTGTCCTGGCTGATTGCAATTATGACAACATCTGGGTTCTGTTCCTGGCCTGGAGAGGGCAGCCGGGGGTACACCCCTTGCAGTCTGGGGCTGGATATGGGGCTGGGGCACGATTGGGCTTACCCCCTCTCCAGGTGCTGCTGGCAGGCTTCTTTGGCTCCGGCGCCCTGTTGTTGGCATACTCGTCTGCCAGGGCGGCTGTAGCAGAAGCCCCCTTTGGTTTCCGGTCACGGAGGAACTGCTGGAGGTCCTCTGAGCAGTTCCACAAGAATTGCTCCATGACAAACAGTTCCTGGACCTCCTGGCGGGTAGTGAGCTCTAGACCTGAGGTCCAGTGCTCCGCAGCTCTCAGCAGGGCCCGCATGTGGTCGGTCCAGGTGTCCTTTGAACCCCGCTGCAGGCTCCTGAACTTCCTGCGGTACGACTCCGGGGTGAGGTTGTAGTGCTGGATCAGGGCCCGCTTGATGCTGTTGTAGTCCTGCTCCTCCCCGGCAGGTAAGTCCCCCAAAACTTCCAGGGACTTACCCCTCAAACGGGGGGTCAGGTACTTTGCCCACTGCTCCGGGGCCAGATGATGTTGGAGGCAGGTCCTCTCAAAGGCCAGCAGAAAGGAATCCAGGTCTCCATCCTTTTCCAGTAAGGGAAAGTCCTCCGCCCGGACCTTGGAAGCCCTTGCCTCCGGTGGGCCTGGTGCGTCCAGCGGGGGACCGTGCTGAGCCATCTCCAGTCGGTGCCTGCGCTCTGCAGCTTCACGGCGTTCTCTATGCTCACGCTCCGCTGCTCTCTCTGCCGCTGCTTGCTCCCACTCTGCTGCTGCTTGCTCCCGCTCTGCTGCTTTCTCTGCCGCCACCAGGAGTCTGTCATAGGCGGCGTCATTACCAGCCTCGAGCTGTGCCATAGCCGCTTGGAAAAGGGCCTCCGATCTTGGCAGGCTGGGACGGGCAGGGGGTGGACAGTCCACTGTGAGACTGAGCACTGGGGTCGGGCTCCTTGGGGAGCCCTGGCTGAGCTCCCCCTCGCCTCCATTGGTATCGAACTCATCATAGACCATAGCATTGGCCTCCCCCTTTACCTTACTCCTGGTGCCTTCCGCCATCTTGGGAACCTTTGGTTACTGACACAGCTGCAACCCTGACCTTGCACACAACTTATTATATTTACACTCTGACCGTCTAGTGCTGGGCTGACCTTAAGACCCCAGCAGCGAAAGTACTGCTGGTAGTCTCTAGTGTCTGGGAATAGGGGTCCCACGCACACTAATACTCTGATCCCACCGCTGCCACCAATTGTGAGGAACTAAGCCGACAGCCTCACGGTAGCCCGGGTATCACAGCTTCTGATCCCACCGCCACTACCAAATGTGAAGGACGACCCCTTTCCTCCCATGTCACCAATGGGACGTAACTCCACAGGTACAGCTCTCCGGCGCCCCCTTTGTCTCTCAGGTCAGTAAGGGAACTGCACCTAGAGCAAATGGCCGCCGGGAGGTTGTCCTGTTACCCACTGGGTATTCTATGATTCGTGATCAGAGTAAAAGCATCAGCCCAAGATTAATTTTATGGCTTAATTGCCTTAAGGGCGCACTAGATAATTACAGAAATATACAGTAAAGCTATACAACGTAATTACAATGGATTTGCAGTCAGAGTAAAAATACCACAATAATGTACAAGGCTTAAAGGTATTAGCTATAGATCAATATTACCGGGTTGTATGGACATGGGGAGGCAGGGAGCTCTGCGATCCCCAGGTAACAGTCTTTAGTTGCTGGACAGTCCCCCAAAACATATGCTGCTGCTCCCTTGGCAAGGCAAGTCAAATCTGTCCCTTGGTCCTTCTTAGTCCATCTTCTTGGCTTCTGTGTCAAAATGAATCCAGTCTGCCCATAGCTCACAGTTCTTAAACCTGCTAGGCCCCTTCCCTTTGCTTTGAAGCCCGCATATTAACCGGCCTGCAATTCATATGGAGCAGGAAATTCTGTCTTGGCAAGAATTACTTAACATACTAATGATCTTCTTATTCAGACACGGGCCTAAACTAATTAGCATACTAAAGCCCTTTTTATTCATAGTGGACATCAAAACCGGTCATACTGGATATGCTGACAGGCCCTGTGTAGTTAGCAGTCTGTGGCTCTGTGAACCGACAAAATGGAGGCTGGTATAGGCCCTATCTAAGATGGTGGCGGTCCCGACCTCACATAAGGATTAGATCCAAGGTAGCAGATCCCCTTGTTTTCTCCCCTGCCTTTTGGAAGATAAAGTTGTCAGCAAGAGAGGATAAGAATTCCTTGGCCTGTTAGTTTTGCCTGAGAGGGATTCCCAACAAATGTCTGGATAGTTGAAATCTCCCATGACCACTATGTCATATTTTTTGGAGAACTTGGCCATTTGATGCATAAAGAGTTCATCCATATCTTCAGCTTGCGTAGGTGGCCTGTAGTAAATGCCTACAATGGTATCCTTTCCATTGTTCTGTCCTTGTATTCTTACCCAAACAGTTTCCACAAACTCCCAGTCTCTGAAGCGTCAATCTCTGTGCAGATATATGCTTTTCTAACATACAATGCGACACCTCCTCCTCGTTTATCAAGTCTGTTTCAAGGTGACATAAGTTAGTCCATATCATCAATACAAGATGCACAAATACTGTATATGTCAAATATAAACAATGCAATAATATGATGCAATAATGTAATTGCAATAGTACAGTATGATTCAATGCAAACAGGACTAGCAGCGTGTCCAAGCATATCATCCGAATATGAATAGGGCGCTGAATAGTTACCTAGAAAGAGACCCCCATAATAAGGAGGTAAGGAGGTAATTTTGATCGGCTTTTGCTATTCCTTCTTAAATCACACCTCTGGCTCATGGTCAATAAATAATAAAGATTTTGTATAATATTTATCCTCTTGTGGTTTTCCCTATTTTGGTGGCTGTGTGTGTCTGATTGTGTATTGGTTTCGATTGTTGATCGCTCTCCCCGTGTGTTCCACCCTGTTTGTCTTCTCCTGGGAGCATTTGGTACATTTAGGATTACATTCCTATTGTCCAAATTAGCGCATACGCTTTACTTAACCTCTGTGCCTGAATGGGAGTCAGCGCACGCGCCGTGTGTTCTATAGAACGCAGGCGTGATGTGTTTAGTGATGCAGAGACGTCTGTTCACTTCTCCGTTCATTACCACCCACTTCCGCTTTGGTAGTGAACACATGACTCACACCTGCAGGTCCTTCTGGTATGGATTAACTAAGTATTTATAGCCGGTTTGGCTACACTGATGCACCCTCCCTGATGAAGCCGTACTAGTTACGGTGGAATGTGTGGGGTCACTTTCTGGGGTCCCTGTTCCTGGTCCTGCCTGTCAATTTACCTCCCTATTATGGGGGTCTCTTTCTAGGTAACTATTCAGCGCCCTATTCATATTGGGATGATATGCTTGGACACGCTGCTAGTCCTGTTTGCTCGATGTCTTTTGACTTTTCATCTATGCATTGATTCCTTGCTCTCTTTTGTGGGTTCCCTATTCACAAGTATTATCACTGATCATGTCCATATAGGGTCTCCAAAACTATTTGTATAGAGCTTGAGGTTATATTGATATTTTTGCATCATATTATTGCATTGAATCATACTATTGCAATTACATTATTGCATCATATTATTGCATTGTTTATATTTGACATATATTTGTGCATCTTGTATTGATGACATGGACTAACTCATGTCACCTTGTTATATATATATCTCTTATGTGGCAGGCTCTCGAACGGGTTTTCTCATCTTGTTTTTAATTATGTTTTAATTGTATTTCATGTTCTTGTGTGCCAATAAAGGTTTTTCGTATTTTGATATATACATTTTGGTTGGTGCAGTGTGCGTTTCTAAATAAATACTTTAACCCCTTTCTTCCATCTGACGTACTATTCCGTCCATGTGACCTGGAACTTAATTCCCAAGGATGAAATAGTTCGTCATACGCGATCAGCCGGGGAAAGCACGGCTGATCGCGGCCGGGTGTCAGCTGATTCTCACAGCTGACATCCGGCACTAAGTGCCATGAGTGCTCCTGACACTTAAACCCCCGGCACACGGCAATCAAACATGATCGAAGCGTTTCCGGTGGCATAGGGAAGCAACGCACTGGGAGGGGGCTCCCTGCGTGCTTCCTTGAGACCCTCAAAGCAACACAATGTGATCGCGTTGTTCCGAAGGCCTTCTCCCTGCAGGCCCCTGGATCAAAGATGGCCGTGGGGTCCTTCTTGGTCCTGCAGGGAGGTGACTTGACAGTGCCTGCTAAGAGCAGGCGCCGACAAGCCTCCTGCATTGCCTGTCAGATCGCTGATCTGACACAGTGCTCTGCAAACTGTAAGATCAGTGATCTGACACTATATAGTGATGATCCACCCTGGGACAATGTAAAAATGTAAAAAAAATAAAATAAACGTGTAAAAATATTTTTTTTTCAAAAAGTCCCTAAATAAATAAAAAAAAAATATTTCCCCAATAAACACATTATTATTATGTAAATAAAAAAAACAATAAAAGAACACATATTTAGAATTGCCACATCTGTAACGATCCTGCCTATAAAACTGTCCCACTCGTTAATCCCTTTAGTGAACCCCTTAAACAAAAAATAACAAAAGAAGTAAAAAAAACAATGCTTTATCATCATACCGCCGAACAAAAAGTGGAATAACACGCGATCAAAAAGACGGATATAAATGAACATGGTACCGCTGAAAACGTCATCTTGTCCCGCAAAAAACGAGCCATCACACAGCATCATCAGCGAAAAAATTAAAAAGTTATAGCTCGCAGAATAAAGCGATGCAAAAATAATTATTTTTTATATAAAATAGTTTTTATTGTATAAATGCGCCAAAAGCATAAAAAAAGATACAAATGAGGTATCGCTGTAATAGTACTAACCCGTAGAATAAAACTACTTCATCAATTTTACCACACGCAGAACGGTAAAAAGTCCCCCTCAAAAGAAATTCATGTATTGCTGGTTTCTGTTCATTCTGCCACCCAAAAATCGTAATAAAAAGCGATCAAAAAATGTTATGTGCTTAAAAATGGTACCAATAAAAACGACATCTCGTCCCACAAAAAATAAGACCACACATGACTCTGTGGACCAAAATATGGAAAAATTATAGCTCTCAAAATGTGGTGATGCAAAAACTATTTTTTGCAATAAAACATGTCTTTCAGCATGTGACAGCTGCCAATCATAAAAACCCATATAAACATCCGCTGTAAATAGTAAATCAAACCCTCTTTATCATCCCATTAGTTAGGGAAAAATGATAAAATTAAAAAAATATATGTATTTCCATTTTCCTGTTAGGGTTAGGGGTGGGTTAGGGTTAGGTTTGTGGTTATGGTTATGGTTAGGTTAGGGATTACAGTTAGGGGTGTATTGGGTTAGGGTTGGAGTTTGAATTGGGGGTTTCCACTGTTTAGGCACATCAGGGACAGACCAAACGTGAACATAGCGCCTGATCTCAATTCCAGCCAATTCTATGTTGAAAAAGTGAAACGGTGCTCCTTCCCTTCCGAGCTCTACCATGCGCTCAAACAGTGGTTTACCCTAACATATAGGGTATCAGCATACTCAGGACAAATTGCACAACAACTTTTGGGGTCCAATTTCTTCTGCTACCCTTGGGAAATAAAAAATTGGGATCTAAACGATCATGTTTGTGGAAAAAATATGATTTTTTTTTATTTTCACGCCCGAGCGTTATAATAAACTTCTGTGAAGCACTTGGGGGTTCAAAGTGCTCAATACACATCTAGATAAATTCCTTGGGGGGTTTAGTTTCCAAACTGGGGTCACTTGTGGGGGATTTCCACTGTTTAGGCACATCAGGGGCTCTCCAAACGCGACATGATGCCCACAGACCATTCCATCAAAGTCTGCATTCCAAAACTTCACTGCTTCCCTTCCAAGCCCTGACGTGTGCCCATACAATAGTTTTCTCCCACATATGGGGTATCAGCGTACTCAGGACAAATTGGACAATACATTTTGGGGTCCAATTTCTCCTGTTACTCTTGTGAAATTAAAAAATTGGGGACTAAAAGATCATGTTTGTGGAAAAAATATGATTTTTTTATTTTCACGCTCGGACATTATAAACTTTAGTGAAACACCTGGGGGCTCAAATTTCTCACCACACATCTAGATAAGTTCCTTGGGGGGTTTAGTTTACAAAATGGGGTCACTTGGGGGTTTCCAATGTTCAGGCACATCAGGGACTCTCCAAATGCGACATGGCATCCGATCTCAATTCCAGCCAACTTTGCGTTGAAAAAGTCAAATGGCACTCCTTCCCCTCCGTACTCTGCCATGCTCCCAAACAGCGGTTTACCCCCACATATGGAGTATCAGCGTACTCAGGACAAATTGCACAATAACTTTTGTGGTCTTGTTACCCTTGGTAAAATAAAAATTAGGGATGAAAAGATCATTTTGTGGAAAAAATATGATTTTTGAATTTTATGGCTCTATCTTATAAACTTCTGCGAAGCCCTTGGGGATTCAATATGCTCACCACACATCTAGATAAGTTCCTTGAGGGGTCTAGTTTAAAAAATGATGTCATTTGTGGGGGTTTCTACTGTTTAGGCACATCAGGGGCTGTTCAAACGCGATATGTCATCCAGCCAATTCTGCGATGAAAAAGTAAAACGGTGCAACTTCCCTTCCGAGCTCTGCCATGCACCCAAATAGTGGTTTACCTCCACATATAAGGTATCAGCGTACTCAGGACAAATTTTACAACAACTTTTGGGGTCCAATTTCTCCTGTTTCCTTTGGGAAAATAAAAAATTTGGAGCGAGAAGATCATTTTTGAGGAAAAATTATGATTTTTTAATTTTACGGCTCTACGTTATAAACTTCTGTGAAGCACTTGGGGTTCAAAGTATTCAACCCACATCTAGATAAGTTTCTTAGGGGGTCTAGTTTCCAAAATGGTACACTTGTGGGGGGTTTCCACTGTTTAGGCACATCAGGGGCTCTTCTAACGCGACATGATGCCCACAGACCATTCCATCAAAGTCTGAATTCCAAAACGTCACTACTTCCCTTCCAAGCCCCGAAGTATGCCCATACAGTAGTTTTCTCCCACATATGGGGTATCAGTGTACTAAGGACAAATTGGACAACAACTTTTGAGGTCCAATTTCTCCTGTTACCCTTGGGAAAATAAAAAACTTGTGTCTAAAATTCATGTTTGTGGAAAAAATATGATTTTTTTTAATTTCACGCCCGGGCGTTATAAACTTCTGTTTAGCCCTTGGGGGTTCAAAGTTCTCACCACACATCTAGACAAGTTCCTTGAGGGGTCTAGTTTCCAAAATAGTGTCATTTGTGGGGGTTTTCACTGTTTAGGCACATCAGGAGCTCTCCAAACTCGACATGGTGTCCATCCAATTGTGCGTTGAAAAAGTCAAACGGTGCTCCTTCCCTTCCGAGCTCTGCCATGCACCTAAATAGTGGTATATCCCCACATATAGGGTATCAGCGTACTCAGGACAGATTGGACAACAACTTTTGGGGTCAAATTTCTCCTGTTACTCTTGATAAACTAAAAAATTAGGGACTAAAAATCATGTTTGTGGAAAAAATATGATTTTTTTAATTTTACGGCTCTACGTAAACTTCTGTGAAGCACTTGGGGGTTCAAAGTGCTCACTACACATCTAGATAAGTTCCTTATGGGGTCTAATTTCCAAAATGGTGTCACTTGTTGTGGGTTTTCACTGTTTAAGTGCATCAGGGGCTCTTCAAACACAACATGGCGTCCGATCTCAATTCCAGCCAATTTTGCATTGAAAAGTCAAACGACACTCCATCCCTTCCGAGCTCTGCCGTGCTCCATGGGCGTACCCAGGATCAAAACTAGGGGGGGGCAAGCCATGGTCGTTCAGGTTGTAAAATTTTAGAATGAAAAAGATGAATGAAACTGCTCCATACCTGTATATATATCATCACCAGCCCACTTAGCCCAGCACCTGTATATACAGCATCACCAGCCCCAGCCCACTGAGCCCAGCACCACCTTTATATATAATCTCCAGTCCACTGAGCCCATCACCACCTCTATATATCATCACCAGGTCCTGCCCCAGCCCACTGAGCCCAGCACCACATGTATATATATATCATCACCAGGTCCAGCCCTAGTCCACTGAGCCCAGCACCACCTGTATATATATATATATATATATATATATATATATCATCACCAGGTCCAGCCCCAGCCCACTGAGCCCAGCCCCACCTGTATATATATATATATATATCAGCACCAGGTCCAGCCCCAGCCTACTGAGCCCAGTACCACCTGTATATACATCAGCATAGCCAGCCCCAGCATACATCAGCCACAGCAAGGCCCTGTATATACATCAGCCCAGCCACAGCCCCTGTATATACATCAGCTCAGCCAGCCCCCAGCCCCTGTATACATCAGCCCAGCCAGCCCCTGTGTACATCAGCCACAGCCAGCCCCATACATACATCAGCCACAGCCAGCCCCCGTACATACATCAGCCACAGCCAGCCCCCGTACATACATCAGCCACAGCCAGCCCCTGTATACACATCAGCCACAGCCAGCCCCTGTATACACATCAGCAATAGCCAGCCCCTGTATACACATCAACCTGCCCCCAGCCCCTGTATACATCAGCCAGCCACCCAGCCCCTGTATATACATCCAGCCCCCAGCCCCTGTATATACATCAGCCACAGCCAGTCCCTGTGAACATCAGCCAGCCCCGGCCCCTGTATATGCATCAGCCAGCCCCTGCATACATCAGCCAGCCAGCCCTGTATACATGAGCCACAGCCAACCCCAGCCCCTGTATACATCAGCCAGCCCGCAGCCCCTGTATATACATCAGCCACAGCCAGCCCCTGTATATAACATCAGCCAGTCCCCCAGCCCCTATATATACATCAGCCACAGCCAGCTCCTGTATATACATCAGTCAGTCCCCCAGCCCCTGTATACATCAGCCAGTCCCCCAGCCCCTGTATAAATCAGCCAGTCCCCCAGCCCCTGTATACATCAGCCAGTCCCCCAGCCCCTGTATACACCAGCCAGTCCCTGTATACATCAGCCAGTCCCCAGCCCCTGTATACATCAGCCAGTCCCCCAGCCCCTGTATACATCAGCCCAACCCAAGGCCCTGTATACATCAGCCAGCCCCTGTATACATCAGCCAGCCCCTGTATACATCAGCCAGTCCCCAAACCCTGTATACATCAGCCAGTCCCCCAGCCCCTGTATACATCAGCCAGTCCCCAGTCCCTGTATACATCAGCCAGTCCCCTAGCCCCTGTATACATCAGCCCAGCCCCAGGCCCTGTATACATCAGCCAGCCCCTGTATACATCTGCCAGTCCCCCAGCCAATGTATACATCAGCCAGTCCCCCAGCCCCTGTATACATCAGCCAGTCCCCCAGCCCCTGTATACATCAGCCAGTCCCCCAGCCCCTGTATACATCAGCCCAGCCCCAGGCCCCAGCTCAGCACCTGTCTTGACTCCTGACACTCTACGCTCCTCCGGATGCCTGAGAGAAAGTCACTGACCTGATACGTTAAGGTTCAACGGGCACGCTGCAGCCAGGGCGGGAGACAGGGAGGGCAGAGCGCTCTCTCTAACTGATCGCAAAGAACGTCCTGACGTTCAATGTCAGACGTTCTTATTTACCCCTTATGTACAGGGCACGCCACTGCTTCTAGGGGGGGCAGCTGCCCCCCCTGCCCACGGTGGGTACGCCCATGCCGTGCGCCCAAACAGTGGTTCCCCCCCACATATGGGGTATCAGCGTACTCAGGACAAATTGGACAACTTTTGCAGTCCAATTTCTCCTTTTACCCTTGGTAAAAAATAAAAATAGGATCTGACGTTAATATTTTGTGCAAAAAAGTTAAATGTTCATTTTTTTTTAAACATTCCAAAAATTCGTGTGAAGCACCTGAGGGGTTAATAAACTTCTTGAATGTGTTTTTGAGCACCTTGAGGGGTGTAGTTTTTAGAATGGTGTCACTTTTGGGTATTTTCTATCATATAGACCCCTCTATATGACTTCCAATGTGATGTGGTCCCTAAAAAAAAATGGTGTTGTAAAAATGAGAAATCGCTGGTCAACTTTTAACCCTTATAACTTCCTAACAAAAAAAATGTTGTTTCCAAAATTGTGCTGATGTAAAGTAGACATGTGGGAAATGTTATTTAGTAATTTTTTTGTATGACATATTTCTCTGTTTTAAGGGCATAAAAATTAAAAGTTTGAAAATTGCAAAATTTTCAAAATTTTTGCCATATTTCCATTTTTTTCATAAACGCAAGTTATATCGAAGAAACTTTACCACTACCATGAAGCACAATATGTCACGAGAAAACAGTCTCAGAATCGCCAAGATCCGTTGAAGCGTTCCAGAGTTATTACCTCATAAAGGGACAGTGGTCAGAATTGTA
Organism: Oophaga sylvatica; assembly: GCA_033576555.1. NCBI lineage: Eukaryota > Metazoa > Chordata > Amphibia > Anura > Dendrobatidae > Oophaga > Oophaga sylvatica. The sequence continues at coordinate 524,749,901 of JARQOD010000002.1, forward strand.
AAATTGGCCCGGTCATTAACGTGCAAATCACCCTTGGGGTTAAGGGGTTATAGTAAAAAAAATGGCTCCAAAGATGGACAACCCCTTTTAATGTACCACGTGACAATATATAGTAATGTAAGAGCCTTGGAGCATGTACAATGGGGGCATTCAGTTATATGTCCACAATATAGGCTATTACTTGGCGTTTTACTCATACATGGCAAGTAGGACTTCATCATAATTTGCGGGTATGTATTCCTACTTGCCACATTTTTATAGATACAGTGCTGTTAAAAGTGTCTGCCCCTTCCTGATTTCCTATTCTTTTGCATGTTTGTCACAGTTAAATGTTTCAGATCGCCAAACAAATTTAAATATTAGACAAAGATAACACAAGTAAACACAAAATGCAGTTTATAAATGAAGATCTTTATTATTAATGGAAAAAGAAATACTAACGTGCATGGCCCTGTGTGAAAAATTGATTGCCCGCTAAACGTAACCTAAACCTAATAACTGGTTGGGCCACCCTTAGCAGAAACACCTGCAATCAAGCGTTTGCGATATCAGGCAATGAGTCTTTTACAACTCTTTAGAGCAATTTTGGCCAACACATCTTTGCAGAATTGTTGTAATTCAGCCACATTGGAGGGTTGCCAAGCATGAACTGCCATTTTAAGGTCATGTCACAGCATCTCAATCGGATTAAGGTCAAAACTTTGACTAGGAGATCCAAAGTCTTAATTTTTTTTTTTTTTAAGCCATTCAGAGATGGACTTTCTGGTGTGTTTTGGATCATTTTCCTGCTGCATAACCCAAGTTCACTTCAGCTTGAAGTTACGAACAGATGGCAAGACATTTTACTTCAGGATTTTTTGGTAGACAGCAAAATTCATGGTTCCATTTACTACAACAAGTCTCCCAAGACCTGAAGCAGCAAAGCAGTCCCAGACCATAATACTACCACCACCATATTTTACTGTTGGTATGATGTTCTTTTTCTGAAATGCTGTGTTACTTCTACACCAGATGTAATGGGACATACACCTTCCAAAAAGTTAAACTTTTGTTTTTTCAGTCCATATAGTATTCTCTGGCAGAACTGAGATGAGTCATTATGTTCTTATTGCTCAGCAGTAGTTTTCATTTTGGAACTCTGCCATCCAGGCCATTTTGCCCAGTCTCTTTCTTAACACTGACCTTAACTGAGGCAAGTGAGGCCTGAAGTTCTTTGGATGTTGTTGTGGGGTCTTTTGTGACCTTTTGGATGAGTCATTGCTACGCTCTTGAGGTAATTTTGGTTGGCCTGCCACTTTTCAATGTTTTTGCCTTTTGCGGATAATAGCTCTCACTGTGGTTTGCTGGTGTCCCAAAGCTTTTGAAATGGCTTTATAGCCTTTTCAAGATTGATAGATCTCAATTACTTTGTTTCTCATTTGTTCCAGAATTTCTTTGAATCTCAGCATGATGTCTAGCTTTTGAGGAACTTTTGGTCTACTTCACTTTGTCAGGCAGGTCCTATTTAAGTAATTTCTTGACTGAGAGCAGGTGTTGCAGTAATCAGGCCTGGGTGTGGCTAGGGAATTTGAACTCAGCTTCCCAAAGATATGATAACCCACAGTTAATTTATGTTTAAAGGGGGGGGTGGCAATTACTTTTTCACACAGGGCCCTGTAGGTTTGGATTTCTTTTTCCATTAATAATAAAGACCTTCATTTCTAAACAGTATTATATGTTTACTTGTGTTATCTTTGTCTAATTAAATTTGTTTGGGGATCTGAAACATTTAAGTGTGACAAACATGTAAAAGAATAGAAAATCAGGAAGGGGGCAAACATTTTTTTAAAACCACTGTATGTGAATTATATAATTGTACATGTGTGTGGAAGATCCACTATCCAAATATCTTCACATATATTACTTGGCTTTTGTATGACTTTATTTGCATTCTTTTTATCTCACTGTAAAGGGTTGGCTGTTTAATAATCTTTTGTAACATTTGAATATAGAAATAAAATTTGCTGATATAGTGCTAACATTCTCTCCTCAAATGAAATGTTGAAAATCCCAGCTTTGCAGAGTTTATTATGCTCTAGGAGGAAAGCCGCAGATCAGAGTACATGATTAACTTGGTTTTATTTAGCTTATATTGATTATCCGTCTTTGACTAAATTATTTTGTATTTCAGGTTGAAAATCAGCAGCAATTTGAAAAGCAGTTTCAGTTTAAAAAAGTATAATAATTGGCGTTAAAAGAAAAACTTGTAACTAAGTAAGGCAACAACCCTCACATTTTAGTCTCCATTTAAGAAAAAAATGTTTTCCACTGTGGTAGGTTGGCTCACTTATCTGCACACAGAGGTAGCAAGAGAACGCTGTCTCTTTAAGGCCAGGTCACACTTGCGAGAAACTCGCACGAGTCTCGCACCTCAATACCCGGCACTGCCGCTGGCACTCGGACCGTATAGAAATACATGCAGCCGCACACTCCGGTCCTGAGTGCCGGCTGCAATGCCGAGTAATGAGGTTCGAGACTCATGCGAATTTCTCGCAAGTGTGACCCCTGCCTAAGTCTCTCACTGGTTTATTAAGGGTGCTGCATTAGCCAAATGCAGAGTTAGCAAAAATAAACATGCCTTTCTGGACTAAGGAAAAACAAAAACAACATACAGCACATTCCGTGTTGTTGCGGGGATCTGCCCGATCAGGAAAATAAAAATACACTGGTTCAGCTCTCCTTATCAGGACACATAGAGCTGGAGTTCCTCTCTCCAGGCATACTGAACACTGAATGCCTCAGAAGGTTGACTATTTATATCCTAGGCCCAACACTAGGAATAAAATATGATAAACAGCCTCCCACCCACTCTTCAGCTGTTCTTTGCCAGTGACTGTCACATATCCCTCTCCCTTCTGCCCAAAGCCGGGGGTTTGGGCACCTTTAATCATGTAGCTTCCTGGGCCTGTGCTCTACATGAAAACTAAAACCCTAGAGCGCTAGAAACCATTTACTCACCCGAGCATTCTTCCCCTTCCTTTCCCTCATCCATCTCAGGGGCACATGATCTCATACTAGCCAAAACTTCTGGCCTAACAGGTAGTACCTCAGCGTGTTAATTGCCCATGTGATGACAAAGCACTCTTTCTTCACAATTTCATAGTTCTTTTCACAGGAGGAGAGGTTCCTACTCTGGTACAAGACTGGATGTTCATCCTTATCTATTTGTTTGGACAACACAGCTGCTCCCAAACTGAATTTGCAGGTGTCCGTCTGGACCACGAGCTCTTTAGTGAATTCAGGTGCGACCAGTTTACATAGGAACGCCATTTCCGCTTCAGAGGACCATTTGGCCATCAACGTCTTCGTACCCTTACGAAGATCAGTCAGAAGGCAGCTATCATGGCGAAATTCGGGATCAATTGCTGATAGTATCCCATAATTCCCAGAAATGCCCTAACCTGCTTCTTGGAGACCAGTTGAGGCCAATTCTGCATTACCTTTATTTTATTCACTTGAAGCTTGATTTCACCTCTTCTAATTACATAGAACAACTATGTTGCCTCTTCTTTCCCCATGGCGCACTTCTTTGGGTTTATGGTGAACCCTGCCTTTCTCAGCGCACCCATTAACGCCTGGACCTTCTGCAGGTAACTTCCCCAATCAGGGCCAAAAATCACAATGTCATCTAGGTAAGCTGTGGCGTACTTTTTGTGAGAGGCTAGCTGGGGCTCCCTGCAGACCTAACAGCATCCTGGTATACTGCATGTCCTGGTATACTGAAAGCACCAGTCGAGTGTAGAGAAGACCGTCTTCTCCTTTGCACTTGGGGACAGGAGAATTTGCCAGTACCCTTTTGTTAGATCCAGGGTGGTGCTGTATCTGGCTGAACCAAGCCTCTCAATGGAGTTCATCAACCCGTGGCATTGGCTATGCGTCAAATTTGGACACCTCATTTAGCTTCTTGTAGTCGTCACAGAAACGCCACTCTCCATCCAGCTTCTGCACAAAGACAATAGGGCTGTAGCAGCCGCTCTTTGACTCCTCGATGACGCCCAAGCTCAAAATTCTCACCTTCTAAATCGCCTTGCAGCGGGCTTCGGGTATTCGACATGGATTTTGGTTAACCCACACATGCAATTCAGCCAAGATCTCATGCTCCACAACCTGCGTATGTCCTGGCAACTCCGAAAACAGTTCTCTGTTCCGCTGAAGCAGTTCTTGGCACTGCTGTTTCTGACCTGGTGACAGTGTCTCTGCCACTGTGAGATCCACGACCTTGGCTTCAGAACTGGCCCCCAGGCACATAGTTTCCACTGAATCCCTGTCTCGCCACGGTTTAAGCAAGTTGATGTGGTACATATGGTAAGGCTGGTGGACCTTGTATTTGACGTCACTCAGCTTTTCAACCACCTTGTATAGCCCTTGCCACTTGGCCAGAAATTTACTTTCAACTGTGGAGATCAGCACTAACACCCGATCTCCAGTGATAAACTGACTTGCTGACCAATTGTAGACCCTTGCCAGTGTTTGCTCAGTAGAGTTTTCAGTAACATTATCACCTACCCCACGTACACCTCTTGTTCAAGTTCACTTGATGCCACGTTCAGTGAGGACCCGTTCTTTCCACTTTATCACCACCGCTGTCTTGGGGCCACAATTCAGGACGCACCGGAATTTAACTCAGTGTGGTATCATTGGGTTCATTTCACCTTTACAAAAGTCGTTTATTTCCCAGTGGACACTGGCTATATTCATTATTAAATGTGATACCGCTATTTGATGCCACAATTCAGGACGTACCGGAATTTTGATACAGTGTGCATAAATCGTGTTTTCTCCTTGATATAAAGTCGTTTATTCTCCAGTGGACACTGGCTACATTCATTATCAGAGAGATATATATCAGGCATTATTCGGATCTCAATATTTGACACCTGCACATATCTCAATTCTAACATAGTCCATAGATCATTTAAAGAGTATTCTGGACATGTCTTAATCCACTTATAAGAGTACCTTTCATCAAGCAGTCGGTACTTTGACAAAGGTCCGAATAGGACCGAAACGTTGGTTTTTTGACTGCAATAAATTCTTTCTTTTCATTAAAGTTGAGTGCCAAGTTCTTCTTAATATTATTCCTTCTACCATGACTTCGCTTTTTTCCACTCATTTTAGATGTACCCTTCCACTATTTTAACCAGCTGTTTCACAACCCCAGGCCCAGAACTGTCAGTTGCCTGTCTCTAAATTACCAATCAGATAGTGTAGCTGAACCACAGAATTAGCACAAAAGATTTATATGCTGAAATGTGGACTGGTGGCTAAACCAAACAATTAGCACAAAGGATTTATATGCTGAAATGTGGACTGCTGGCGAACCACACAATTAGCACAAAGGATTTATATGTCAGGCAATTGAAGCTTTTCAGTATTGCAGTTAGTTGCTAATATATTGGATTAAGCTGGCAAATAGAGATGAGCAACTTTGCCTTTTTTAGGGTCGAGTCGGGTTTCGTGAAACCCGACTTTCTCAAAAGTCGAGTCGAACGAAGTCGGCCGACTAACAGAAATGGTCGGTTGGAGTCAAAAATCCAACCCCAATGCAAGTCAATGGGGAATAAAAGTCGGCAGGAGTGGAGGACAGTAAACACACCTACAGTGCCCATTTCAATGCCAACGACATCAATTCTTATTACTTAAGCTTGTCAACCTTAATTTACTTTATAATAATAGTAACGCATTGAAAACTGGGGGTTATTTGGCTAAAGTTGTGGGGGGACAGTGCTAGCTCCAGGTTTTCGTGGGCCCCGGGCCAAAGAGTCTCAGTGGGCCCCTTTAACACATACCACAATTCATGATGCTCCAATACGGCAGAGAAATATAGGTATAGTACAATGCCAAATACTTCACTTCTTACATTACATGAGTGATATCTATTTTAAATTCTACAATAGCTCAAAAAACGGACAGTATAGACCTCCATACAGTATTATGGGCACCACATAGTGCACCATACAGAATAATGAGCCCCATATATTACTCTATACAGAATAATGAGCCCCATATATTGCTCAATACAGAATGGGCTCCATATAATGCTCCATACAGAATAGGCCCCATATAATGCTCTATACAGAATAGGCCCCATATGTGCTCCATATGATGCTCCATATATAAAGGGCCCCATATGATGCTCCAGTATATGATGTGCCCCATGGATGATGCTCCAGTGTATAATGGGCCCTATCTATGATGCTCAAGTGTATGATGGGCCCCATATATAATTCTCCAGTGTATAATGCTCCCCATATATTGCTCCAACCATTAAAAAAAATGAAATACCTCTCCTCGCTGGGCACTGCTCTACTCTGGACTCCTCAGCTTCGCCATCTTCCAGCTCTCTGCACTGTGACTGTTCAGGCAGAGGGCGCACAGATGTGACATCATCGCGCTCTCTGACCTGAATGTCACTGTCAGGAAACGCGGAAGACGTCACAGCGGTGGAGCAGGGAGAGGTAAGTATTGCAAGTGCTGAGGCCCTGAGCTAGCAGGGGCACACTTTTGGCAGCCGGGAACTGGCACAGGGCCCCTCATAGTACGTCGGTGTCTCTGACGGCGAGTGGGCCTCCCCACCTGCTCAGGGCACCGGCACTTGCCCGGGTGCGCCAGGTGCTGACCTCGGCCCTGGGGGGGGTACAGCCCAATTAGGGAGGTGGAAAAACTGGCATATGTTGAGGTGTAGGCTGGACATTCAGCAGCTGAAAATGGAGGAATTGGAGAAGTCGGAGGAAGAGGAGGACAAAGCGAGCCATTTTGCTGGCAACCTATGTGTCATCAGGGGAAGGTGGTACAAAATCCTTTGAAACACAGGCATGGTTCATTTTAATGAAGGTGAGATCACCTACATTTTGGGTCAACAGTCGGGTCCTTCTTTCTGTCAAGATTCAGCAGCACTGAAGACTCTTTCTGGTAGAACACTACCAGCAGGGCAAGCAAGCTCCTGTAAGGCATATTGTGCCAATTCAGGCCAGGTGTCCAGTTTACAGGCCCAGTAGTCAAAGGGGAATGAACTGTGAGGGAGAACATCGATAGGGGAGGAGAGGTAATTTTGAACCATAGTTGACAACTGTTGTCTCCTGTCTGTTGCAATCGGTTCAGTATTACCAGTCGTGTGAGCGTTACTCGATAAATCAGACAACAACATGGTCTTGAAACCACTGTCTCCAACGCCACTTCGGCTGTGTGCACCACGAACACCTCTTCCGTTTGACCCAGTACAGCTCGTGGTAGAACCTGCACCGCTGTTGTGTGCTGGGAATGCCTCTAACAAATGGTTTAACAGAGTTGCTTGTTTGTTCGCCAATATTAGCTCTAGGTTCTCCTGTGGCATGATGTTCTGTAATTTGCCTTTATAGCGTGGATCGAGGATGCTGGCCACCCAGTAGTCGTCATCCTTCATAATTTTGGCAATGCGGGGGTCCCTTTCAGGATCCGCAAGACATAATCATACGTGTGGGCCAATGTTCCAGGTGTCAATGATGCACTGCCAGTGGTGGGTGGAGGAGCACTTTCTGCCAAATCCACATCCCTCCATTCACGCACAAACCCTGTACCTGATCTTGGAAAGCCAACATTTTCTCTTGCCCCTGAGAAGCATCATCCTCCCCAAAATAATTATCCCCCTCATCCTCATCCTCCTTCTTCCTCTTCTTCCTCCACCTCGTCCAGGACAGTTCTATGTGCAGACAATGCCTGAAGGGTATGCCACACTAAACAATAACGCTAACGAGATCGCTAAAAAACGTCACTATTTAGCGATCTCTTTAGTGACGTTGTTGTGTGTGGCATGTAGCAACGACGTGGCCCCTGCTGTGATCTCGCTGATCGTTCACTAGAGTTCTGGACCGTATTTTGATCGTTGGCGTCCCGCTGGTGAGCGCTATATCGCTGTGTCTGGCACCTGTTGTGAACGATGTGCACTGTTTTTCACATCGCAATGACTGCTAAAGTCGTTAAGGAGATCGCTAACCGCTTATGCGTCGTTAACGAGATCGTCCAGTTTGGCAGCTACTAGCGACATTAAAACGATCACAAAAACGATCGCATTAGTATGCGTCGTTATCGTGATCGTTAGCGGGAACGTTTAGTGTGGCAGTACCTTGACTGTCATGAAGGCTTCCCTCCTCCTCCTCCGCTGCAGACGCCTGATCCTTAATGTGCGTCAAAGTTTGCATGAGCAGATGCATAAGTGGGATGCTCATGCTTATGATGGCGTCATCTGCGCTTACCAGCCATGTGCATTCCTCAAAACACTGAAGGACTTTACAGAGGTCTTTCAGCTATGACCACTGCACACCTGACAACTCGATGTCTGCCCTCAAACTGCCTGCCCATGGATCCTCCCACAAATGCATTACAGCCTGCCTCTGTTCGCACAGCCTCTCAACCATGGATGGATGTGCGAGCACAGTATTCGCACCTTATGGAGCAGGGCTGGTAACTCCGGATAATTATTTATGAAGCACTGCACCACCATGTTCAAGGTGTGAGCCAGGCAAGGTATGTGTCTGAGTTTTGCCAGGACTATGGCCGCCCCAAAATTACCGCCGTTATGACTGACTACCTTGCCTGGCTCAAGATGTAGTCTGCCCAGCCATGACTCAGTTTCTCGCTGCAAGTAGTAGGCCAGTACCTCCACGGTGTGTCTGTTGTCGCCCAAAGACATCATCTTTAAAACAGCCTGCTGACGTTTACCACTAGCTGATCGATAGTGGGACACTTCGTGTGCAACACTGGCAGCTGCGGATGGAGTGCTCGTGCGTTTGCGCTCTGTCGACGAGCTTTTGCTTCTGGAGGAGGGTCAAACGCCTACAGCCAACTGTTGCCTATACCGTGGGCTAGGCAGCACTGTCCACCGCCGCTGTCCCCTGTGGACCCTGCATCCACCACACTAACCCAGTGCGCAGTGATGGACACGTAACAGCCCTGGCCATGCCTACTGACCCATGCATCTGTTGTGAGGTGCACCTTTCCACTCACTGATTGTTTGAGTGCATGGACAATGCGGTCTTTCACATGCAAGTGAAGTGCAGGGATGGCTTTTCTTGAAAAGAAGTGCTGACTGGGTAGGTCATAGCGTGGGACAGCGTAGGCCATGAGCTCTCAGAACGGTGCTTGGTGTTAAAATGTCTAAGCATGCAACTGGTATTCAATTTTCGGAGATTTTTCCCTCGGCTAAAGGTCCTTCCGCACTTCTTACAGATAACCTTTGCCTCATCAATAGGATTTTGGTCAAAAAAGTGCCACACTGCACTCTTCCTACTATGGGATAAATTTTCAGGGCTTGCACGCAGTGCTAATTTGACTATCTGGCCAAGCTGTCCTGCAACTTTTTGTTTTTTTAACACGTTTTTGGACTGCTGCGGGCCTGCCAGATAACCGCAGCTGCGATGTTGATGCCTGCAGCGGATCCTCCTCCTCTTCTGAGCTATTGCCAGCGGCACCCTCTTCCCCCAATGGATGCCAATCTGTGTCAACAACTGGGTCATCCATCACCTCCTCTTCAATTTCATCTGCACATTCCTCTGTGTCACCGTGTAAGGTGTTAGAGTATGCGGGAAGGGACACCTGAGTTTCATCAGGGTCAGATTCTGGCTCAGTAAACTGCGAGGGCAATGTAGTGCTCTGGGTGAATGTACCAGCAGAATCAGATAGCAGTGGCTGTGCATCAGTGCACTCCATGTCATATTCATCTTGGACTGGGGAATTCAGGATTTCTCTTGATAACCAGGCATGGTATGTGAAAAGAGCTCCATGGAGTAATCTGAAGTGTGGCCTGCAGCATCCTTCACTTTTGGTGGGGGGTGAAGGACACAAGGAAAGGTGTCGTTACTGACCAGGAGCCTGCACTGACGACTCAGTGCTTGCATTTTTTGAAAGTTTAGAAGAGGAGGCGATAGAGCTGGAGGCTGTTTCGGCAATGTAAGCCAAAACCTGTTCCTGATGCTCCGCCTTTAAAAGCGGTTTACCTACTCCCAGAAAAGGGAGCCTTCAAGGCCTTCTGGAGTCAGACGATGACGCAGGCTCAACACCTCCTGCCTTAGGTGCTATTGGGCTTTTGGCACTACCAGCAGATGCACACCACCATTATTCCCAGCTAGCCCCTCATGCCCACGTCCGCGGCCTTTTCCACCATACTTCCTCATGTTTGGGAAAATGTAACAAAAATACCAGCAGATATATGGTACTGTATGAGGAGCGTACAGCTGTTTATGGCGTAGGGGAAAATTTAAATCTCCGTATATATTTCCGGAGTCACACACAGACGATCACTCAGTATGGATTTGACCGTAATACAAACAGCAGATATACGGTACTGTCTCAGAAGCGTACAGCTGTATACGGTGTAGGGGAAAATTGCAATCTCCGTATATATTTCCGTAGTCACACACAGACAGTCAGCATGTATTTGTCCGTGATACCAGCCGGTACACCGTAGTGTGTGAGGAGCGTACAGCTCTATATGGTGTGGGAAACAATGAACGGTCAGTAAGTGTGCAGAAAAAAAAGAATAAAAGTATTAGTGATGTGTAAAAAGCAGTCTGCACAGCAGTGTACACACAGCAATACAGCTATCAGGCAGCCTAATAACCTGCGCTGCTGCACACAAGAAAATCCTCCCCTGTCACTGCACACTAACTGTACAGCACAATTGCTATCAGCACAAGCACAGAAGAACTTCTTTTTCCGGCCTAACTCTCTCCCTACTGATAAACAGTGTCAGCAACCTCTCCCTACTGTTAATATCGGCAGAAGTAAAATGGAGGTCGGCGCTCAGGGTTTTTATAGACACTATGACGCCCCCCAAAGCAAGCCAATCACTGCAATGCCCTTCTCTAAGATGGTGGTGGACGCTGCACATGTCATCTCGTTACCCACAGTGTACATCCTTGCTCATTGGCTGAAAAAAGGCGCCTGCAAGCATTATGGGAAAACCGACTTGGGCGCTGGGGTCGACGACCGCATGGCCAACTGCACCCTATGGTCGGGTTTCGGCCAACGAAACCCGACTTTGGCGAAAGTCAGCGACTTTTGAATCTGACCGACCTGTTTCGCTCAACTCTACTGGCAAATTAGAATTTCAAAAATTTGCTCATCTCTAGTAAGTAGCAAACAGCAACTTCTAACCAAAGAAAATGTCAATTTATATTGTAAGTAATCATCCTGCTGCAGGGAACTGAAAATGTTGCACTCATAGAGCTAAGGCATTATGCACACATAAGAGTTAAGGACTGTGACAAAGTCACTGTCAAAGTACTGCATGGGGAGATATGTTTCACAGAGGCTATTAGCTTCAGTGATTTGAAACTTGGAAGTTTACTTCAGCATATTAAGTGCTGAGAGGGAACAATCGACCATTTTAGGGCTAGGTTTTTAAACGAACAGCTGAAAAGCGGGTGGGAGTCTGTTCACCATATCTCCTCCCCAAAGTTGGGGTTTAGGATGTAAATAGTCAGCCTTCTGAGGTATTCAGTGTTCAGTAAGCCTGGAGAGAGGACCATAGTGCTATGAGTCCTGATAAGGAGAGCTGAACCAGTGTATGTTTACTTTCCTGAGCGGGCGGATCCCTGCAACAACTCAGACTCTGTTGTATCTTATGTTTTGTTTTTTCTTAGTCCAGAAATGCTGTGTTTATTTTTGCTATCTCAGCACTGGCTTATGCAACACCCTAATTAAACCGATGAGAGACTGACAGCGTACTTGTGGCTACTTATCTGCACAGTGGAGTGAGCTGGTGTTAGAAGTTCGGGCAATTCCCCCAGGAATCACGTATGACTGCTGTGCACAAACTGTCTCAATATTATATAGTGCTCAACTAGACCTGGTTTTAGTTAAATATTTGTGCAAGATGTAAGATGCATACAGCTAACTGCATGCATATGATATGATCTTGCCAAAATTTGGAATCCCTTGGAAAGGTGCACTAGAAATTATTAATAGGGTTTATTCAGTTAATATTGATCCTACACGTTTTGTATGTGTATTGGGGTATATTGATGATTTACGTATGGATGACCATGGCCAGAAATTGGTGTCCCGTATACTGTTTATGACCAGGAAATTATTAGTGTTATACTGGATATCAGACCGGTCACCCACAATCCCAGAATTCATAAATAAAAATAATTGGTTAGTGAACTTGGAAAGGGGTATTTATTTGAAGAAACACCATTACTAAGTTCGCGAAGCTATGGGCTCAGAGGAATGATGAGTCAGGGTGCAGAAACCATCCACAACGTCCAGATACAAGGGCTTGTGTCACTGGCTGCTGAAGTCACAAAGTCACATAACCCTCTTCATATAAAAAGCGGACATGTGGCTTCTTTGCCAGTTTGTGAGTGTAACAGCGAAGCGAGGCTGCTGCTGCAAGTAAACAGATAGTTAGCTAGTCAGTTTATTCTAAGCTAGATCAGATACTCAGGATCTTGTGATAAATCAAACATCCAGAATATAAATCTGCAGTCACCACTTCAGCATATACATCCTTTGTGCTAATTGTGTGGTTCGCCAGCAGTCCACATTTCAGCATATAAATCCTTTGTGCTAATTGTGTGGTTCAGCCACCAGTCCACATTTCAGCATATAAATCTTTTGTGCTAATTCTGTGGTCCAGCTACACTATCTGATTGTTAATTTAGAGACAGGCAACTGACAGTTCTGGGCCTGGGGTTGTGAAACAGCTGGTTAAAATAGTGGAAGGGTACATCTAACATGAGTGGGAAAAAGCGAGGTCAAGGTAGAAGGAATAGGCGTGGTGTTTGAGGTGTACGTGGGGTAGGTGATAATGTTACTGAAAACTCTACTGAGCAAACAATGGCTTGTCCTATCCAAAGGCAACTGACAACTTCTGTTCCTGGACAGGTTACAGGTTACTCGACTCCCTTTCTTTTTCAGTTGCACAGCGGTATGCCTTGTGGATAATTTTTGGAAATGTGGAGACTCTAAGTTGGGTCTCCATCTGGTGGGTTGCCTGTAGTTGAAGGGGTGTCTGTGTCCCATTATACTATTTCTACTCTGGTGAAATTTATGCCACTTTAGTGGTGTGTGCCAATAATTTTTTGAAATGTGTATACTCCAAGATGTCTCCATCTGGTGGGTTTCCTGTAATGGTAGGGGTCTCAGAGCACCAGGCCTACACCTGTCACTCATCCAACTCTTACTGATCAATTTGCAAGCTAGAAATTCTGGGCCAGGCCCTGTCCCATCCACCCATGCTGCACCACTATAAAATTTCTACTGTGGGTCAATTGATACCACTTTTCCTAGTGTCTTCCCCTAATTTTTGGAAATGCTTTGACTCCAAGTTGAGTCTCCTTCATGTATGTTGCCTAAACTTGGTACAGCTCCCAGCACAGCAGGTCGACACCGGTCCCTCACCCACCTCTTAATTTCAACTTAATTTCAAAGCTGTAAATGCTGGCCCAGATCCTGTCTCATGCATGTCCAAGCCTGACTGCTAAAGATAGTAGTCTATTAAGCTGTTATTTGTGCCACCTGAGTGTAGCTGAAAATAAAAGCAGTTTGAGCTGTTGTATGAGGTATCAGGTCTCCCAGCACAGCAGGCCTACACCGGTTCCTCACCCAACTCTTAATTTCAACTTAATTTTAAAGCTGCAAATGCTGGCCCATACCCTGTCTGTTGCATGGCCCATGCCTGACTGCTGCACCATTATAAAATGTCTACTGTGGGTCAATTCATGCCACATTTCTTGTTGTCTGCCCCTAATTATTGGAAATGTTTGGACTCCAATTTGGGTCTCCTTCATGTGTGTTGCCTGAATTTGGAAGGGCTCTCAGAGCACAAGGCCAACACCTGTCACTCATCCACCTGATACTGATCAATGTTTAACTAGAAATGCTGGTCGAAGCCTTGTTCCAGGCCATGCATCAGTGCTGTGCAATTATACTGTTTGTACTCTGGGTCAATTAATGCCACTTTTCCTGGTGTCTGCCTCTAATGTGAGCTGTTTTGGCAGCTTTTGGGCCCTCCTGAAGGTGTTGTCTATGCACCTGGTTTTGCCTCCCATTGAATTCAATGGTGTTTGGATAAGTTCAGAGAACTGTTTGGCGAAAATTGGAAAGTTCTTTGAACCGAACCTTAAAAGGCTTGCTCATCTCTAGACTTGACCACCACAAATTCATCATCATGATCATCACTGATTTGGCAGACAGTTTTGGAGGTGTCCTGAGCTCTTTTCCCCCCCTACCTTTTTCCACTTCTAAATTGGCCCAGACTCATAGTGCCACTACTACTTACTATCTCATTTGAAATTGCCGCTGTCTGTAACATCAAAAATAAACAATCATGAGCAAACAGGCACATCAATAAAAGTACTTATAGTTGCATACTCAGTACCCAGCTTGACCCAGGGTTTCACCTTTTTGGCATCTTCAAGGTTTTTTCAGGCAATAATGGTGAAACCTTCAGAAGATTGAGTGGCCGCTGCAAATAATTTTACAGATGTACCTGTTATGTGATGGCTGTTTGAATATTCTTCCTGTTTCTTTTATGATAATTAAATTTTTGCAGTCTTACATGTTGTATAAATAACATCAAAATCAAAGAAATGAGCTGGAAAACATGTATATGTGCATTGTACAGGTGTACATTAACACTGTTGCCATTAACAAATGTAAACTAGGATAAAAACAAAATGAGTGAATGACCTGTAGTAAGTAATTAAGTAAATAGTAATAATAGTACAAGTAAATAACACAAGGTACTTAGTTAACATTATTTTGATCAAAAAAGTATAAAAGTCATTCTACCATAATGAAGAGGTAAGTTCCGAAGTTCCAGACTGGACCAAGGAAATGCAGTGGACGTGGTATATATGGACTTTTCAAAAGCTTTTGATACGGTGCCACACAAAAGGTTGATACATAAAATGAGATCAATGGGGATAGGGGAAAATATGTGTAAGTGGGTTAAGAACTGGCTCAGGATAGGAAACAAAGGGTGGTTATTAATGGAGGACACTCAGACTGGGTCACTGTTAGCAGTGGGGTAACACAGGGGTCAGTATTGGGGCTGCTTCTTTTTAACATATTTGTTAATGACCTTGTAGGGGCATACAGAGTAATATTTCAATATTTGCAGATGACACTAAACTCTGCAGGGTAATAAATACAGAGGAGGATAATTTTATATTACAGGAGGATTTACTGTATGTAAACTAGAAGCTTGGGCTGATAAATGGCAAATGAGCTTTAATGGGGATAAATGTAAGGTCATGCACTTGGGTAGAACAAACAAGATGTATAATTATGTGCTTAATTGTAAAACACTGGGCAAAACTGTCACTGCAAAAGACCTGGGTGTATGGGTGGACAACAAACACATTTAGTGGCCAGTGTCAGGCAGCTGCTGCCAAGGCAAATAAAATAATGGGATGCATTAAAAGAGGCATAGATGCTCATGAGGAGAACATAATTTTACCTCTATACAAGTCACTAGTGCGACCACACTTAGAATACTGTGTGCAGTTCTGGTCTCCAGTGTATAAGAAAGACATAGCTGAACTGGAGCGGGTGCAGAGAAGAGCGACCAAGGTTATTAGAGAACTGGGGGGTCTGCAATACCATGACAGGTTATTACACTTGGGGTTACTTAGTTTGGAAAAACAAAGGCTTAGGGGTGATCTTATTACAAAATATATATGAGGGGACAGTACAAAGACCTTTCTAATGATCTTTTTACTCTTAGACCTGTGACGGGGACAAGGGGGCATCCTCTACGTCTGGAGGAAAGAAGGTTTAGTCATAATCACAGATGCAGATTCTTTACTGTAAGAGCAGTGAGACTATGGAACTCTCTGCCGTCTAATGTTGTAATGAGTGATTCCTTACTAAAATTTAAGAAGGGACTGGATGCCTTTCTTGAAAAGTATAATATTACAGGCTATAGTCACTAGTTTCCTAGATATTGCGTTGATCCAGGGAGCTAGTCTGATTGCCGCATGTGGAGTCGGGAAGGAATTTTTTTCCCCAATGTGAAGCTTATTGTTTGCCACATGGGTTTTTTTTTTTGCCTTCCTCTGGATCAACATGTTAGGGCAGGTTAGGATAGGATATGGGTTGAACTAGATGGACTTAAAGTCTTCCTTCAACCTTATTAACCATGTTACTATGTTACTATGTAACAAAGTGTACCCAATCAGAATGGTCCTATCCCTAGTATTAAACTACTGTATGTGCCAGCAGGCCTCAATAGATGGGGCAGGACCGAAGCCTGACTGTTTTGCACTGGCCCGTGGAAAGCTATATAGACTACATGCACAGCCCAAATAGTGGGAGCCACAGTCCTATAAGTACAAAGTACACAAAACTAAAGCAAAACCAAACAAATGAGCTGCAACATATGTTGGTATATGTGCAATGTGCAGGCACACATACACACCGTGCGGATTAACAAATATACAGTAACCTTGGATAAAAACAAAAGGAGCAAATACCCTGCAGTAAGCAAATAAGTAAATAGTAATAGTATATGTAAATATCATAAGGTGCTTAGTTGACATTATATTGATAAAGAAAGCTTAAAAACCATCTCACCATGCAAGGTGCACCCAAATAGGATAATCCTATCTCTAATATTAAACCTCTGTATTTGAAAGCAGACCTCAATAGACTGGGGCAAAGCAGGGCTCAAGCCTGATTGTAGATTGTATCTTCGATAACATCTCCATGGACAGGAGTCGTCTTCTATTGTGTGAAGTTATCAGTTCCGTTTTGCAGATATTTTTCTTCTTACGTGAAGAATATTTGATGGTGTAATGAGAGAGAAAATTGTTTCACACTTGATAATGCTTGGTAGGAATTTATTAACAGTTCATTAAATGCTTTGTTTATATATCTAGTAAAATGTAACTGTCTAATATATTCATATTGTTGCTCTTGTCGATCACATTTAAATGTATGCATTTTGCAAAATATTCCTAGAGTTCGTTTTTTGGGCTAAGTATGCCAAAAGCAGTGGACTTATTCACACAGCCTAAAGCAACTCAGTATTTGCTATGATGCACAAAACAGCTGCAATGCTCACCATATTGTGGACAGAACTGCTCCAAATAGAGTTGAGTATCTTGGTGCTCATCAAGTAAGCTGTAAAGAGTCTTTTTTAGAAAGCAAACAGTTCATTAAAAACTGTGTGGTATGTATGTGCCCAAGAGACTTTTATAAACTACATGGCTGGTTTTACAATACATCCTAATTTTAGCAAGTGGGCCTAAACCACAATAATAGACGCAACTTATGAACGGCTCCATTTTTCTAAAACTAAATAACAAATTCCACTTTAATGAATTTGAAACTTTACATAATGGAACTGCATGATCAGTAATTCCCTGATATACAATACTGTTCAAAACTTTAAGAAAAAAATTTCCAGCTCCACAATATAGTGAAAATCCGTTCTTTATTCACCCAAACCTTTTTCATGAATAAGGGTGCTGTGACACCAGAAACGTGTTGATAACGCACTATTTGCTGGTATCTATGCTGATACTTTTATCCTCTATTTTGTAACTTTGGGTGAATAAAGAACGGATTTTCACTATATCGTGGAGCTGGAAATTTTTTTTTTCCTCACATTTGAAGACTACACTCGCTATGACACAGCGGTTCCGTGCTCTGATCCCCATGATGTCTTAACCGGTGAGCTGGATTTCATTTTATTCAAAACTTTAAGGCAGGTGTGGAAAATATGCTGCAAAGTAAGAATGCTTTAAAAACTAGAAAAATATTAAAATTTGAGAGTCTTCAGTGGTTGATACTTTATAATGGCTAAGTGAAAAGTTAAGAAAACAATATGAATGGATTCAAAAAGGGTAGTATGTACCAACCAGAAACCAAAAAAGAAGTATACCCCTAAAAAATATTTTATTTAGATATCAAAACTACAAAAAGATATTACAGAATAATTATAACAAACCTCTGTAGGGACATAAAGGGAATCAAGGCAGCGGTCTCTGGGAGTTGGTAAAATAAACCTGACATTCCCCCTGATAGGCCCTAGAGTCTGCCTAGCAGCAGAGGTTGGCACCCTAATTTTGCGATGTCGCGCTCCCGCTCCACGACGACTGTCCCTTCAATCCCTAAAAATCCCTAAATCTATAAGTGAATTTATACAGATGCATTGGATCCAATGAGATCCTTTTTGCATCTGTTATCTAACACACTTGACCACTGATGTGTATATAGGCAAGATAATACTTTATATAGGCTAGGTCAAAAAGCAATATGAAGACATGAAGGCCTGGGGTATCCACTCAAAAAATAATGTCTCAGAAGTATGAGATTAGATATGCACTTGATCTACAACGGTACATATGCTGTCTACCTAACTAACAGTATAGGGTAAACAGGATAACTATAAATGTAAGAGAGGGAAACTAAAATGGTATGTGAGTGTCAGGCTAACAATATAACAAAAGACTATAGTATCAGTTACATTAGATGACCTTTAAAAGAGTAGCCTCTTGTTCTGGCACAAGGCATCAATTCCTGAGGCTATAGGTCTTCCTTTTAAAGAAGGGTATCTTTTGTGAATTTTTGGGGTTGCATAAAAAGTAGCAATCGAGGGAAATTTTGGAAGTAACAAGTTGAATTCATTCAGGGATATGAGGCACAAGGGTTGTGATGCACCCAAATGGTCTGAGGACCATTAAAAACTAGAAGTGTTAATAGTTTATCTATCAATTAACAAATTGACAAGTGAGTGAACAAAAGATAAATCTAAATGAAATCAATATTTGCTTTGAAAATAGCATCAAAGCATCAATTCTACTTGGTACACTTACACACAGTTTTAGGAAATGGACAGGGAGTGTGTTTCAAGAATTTTGGAGAAATAACCAAAGATCTACTGTGGATGTAAGCTTGCGCAAATCTTTCTGTCTCTTTATGTAATCACGGACAGATTCAATAATGTTGAGATCAGGGCTCTGTGGGGTCATATCATCACTTCCAGGCCAGGATTTCTTGTTTTTCCTTACACTGAAGATAGTTCTTTATGACATTTGCTGTATGTTTCGGGTCGTTGTTCTGCTGCAGAATAAATTTTGAGTCAGATGCCTCCCTTACATTATTGCATGATGGCTAAGTATCTGCCTGTATTTCTCAGAAAGGAAGACACCAGTAATCCTGACCAAATCCCCATCTCCATTTGCTGAAACGCAGCCACAAACTAGCAAGGAACCTCCCCCTTGCTCAACGGTTGCCGGCAGACAAACATCACTGTACCACTCTCAAGCTCTTCAGTAAACCTGCCTTTTGTTACAGCCAAATATTAAATATGTCTGCACTTCAGTTTCTATGTGTTCATGCATCGTTGAGTCACTTGGCCTTATTTCTGTTTTGAAGGTATGATATTTGGTCACAATTCTCCCATGAAGACTACTTCTGGCTAGACTTGTATATGGATGTAGCTTGGTACCACTAATTGCTGCCAGTTTTGAGCTGATGACACTGCTAAACATGTTCTGATTTTGAAGGAAAGTACCAGATGTGTCTTTCATCTGCTGCTCTGCTTATTTCGCTGACCACAACATCTATACTCCTTAACATTAGCCATTTCTTGGTGTCCTCAATGCTGAGAAATACAGTCAGACACTTATCCATCATGTTATACCGTCAAATAGGTGTCTGATTGGCTCCAAATGTATTCTGCAGCAGAATAATGACCATACATATAAAGAAAATGTGACTAAGAACTTTCGTCAGTATCAAGAAGAAGCAGAAGTCATCAAAGTAATGATATGGCCATCATAGGAGTCCTGATCTCAATGTTATTGATTTTGTCTGGGATTACATGAAGGAACAGACTCATTTTCACAAGCCTACATCCACAGACGATCTATAGTTAGTTCTCCAAGATGATTGGAACAACCTCCCTGCCGAGTTCCTTCAAAACCTATGCTAAGTGTACCTAGAAGAATTGATGTTTTGATGCTATTTCGAAGGCAAAGGGTGATCACACTGAATATTGATTTGTTTTTGATTTCTCTCTTGTTCATTCACTTTGAATTTTGTTAATTGATATACAGAAACTATCATCACTTCCATTTTTAAAGCATTCTTTCTTTTTAGCATTTTTTTCTCACCTGCCTAAAAATTTTGCACACTATAGTGCATCTATTAGTGGAAATACTTTGTTATGTCCGTAAGTGATTCTACCCATCGAGTACAGCAGCTGTTGAGAATGTAATAGCAAACACAGGTGCCATGTACAGTATTCTTGTACTGGATTACACAGAGGTGCCATCTCAATGTGCTGCTGGGTGTGATAAACCTTCACTGACTACAATCATATTCAGCTGATGTCACCAGGAAAATCTGAATTTGCAATGACTGTCCATAAAAGGAGCACTTCTGGTATATTAGGGCATATATTCAGGAATTAGTTATACACAAATAACAAATATGCTTTAAATGTAGAAACATCAGCTGCTTCCTAAGTTTTGAAATGATTCTCACAAAATGATGATGCTAATCATTCCCTCCCCTATGAAGAGACGATGAAGTCCCTCTTTGCTTCATGCTGTTACTGTCAGAGTAGAAAATATTATTAATTAATTATAGTATTGATATCATAGCTTGTCACCAAGGTAGTATTCAACACATCTAGGTCTGATGTCACCATATTTATCAGGTTTTCTATTTTAAATTAGCTTAACCACTCATCTCTATTATAAACCACATTTATGATTTAAAGCAATACCTATTACAATATGCTTCACATGAAAAGAAATGCACAATATGATTATATTTATGATCATAAGATTAACAGATTGGGTAGGGCATAACATATAAACTCTTGAGACTGGGTGCAGATAGCACCAGACACATTTAATTGTTATTGTAAATTCTCGTCAAACTTACTTCACATAAAGCAGAATACTATAAAAGTGTTGTCCAAGACAATGAAGAACTCCAATAAATGTAAAATGACAAAATAATACATACTTAGTCCTTTTACTATTAGTCATTCAAGCACCGTATCCTTGACGCACCCATGTCCTCTTCTGGTAATCTTTGCTGTAGACGCCACAATTCGTACAGCCCACATGATATCTGCAGCAAGGGCTACCACCAGGAATTTCAGGGCTCCATACTGGCAAAATTATCGGGCCATATGGAGACTCCGCCCAGGCTTCACCCCAACTCTTCTTCCAGTCCAGATCCTCCTCCACTCCTCGAACCTTCCACAGTCCCACCACCCACTCTTCGAAAACCTCCACTTCTGCACCACGTCCTCACCAATAACACATTAACAGTTCCCATCAAATACTATATCATATACATAGCCATCAGTGTTATAATTTGGTAGCTGAGGAGAGCAGGCAAAAACGGCAATACACAAGAGAGGTTGGAATCTACTGGATTGCAGTACCCTGACTAACCACCACAACTAAAGGCAGCCGTGGAGCGTTCTTACGTTGGTCCTAGACGCCTCGTCACAACCTGAGAGGTTAACTACACCTAAAGATAGAAAGAGGAAAGCTATCTGCCCCGGAGCAGATCCCCAAAGAACATAGGAAGCCCCCAAACATGTAATGGCGGTTAGACAAGAGGAAATACAGACACAGACAGAAAATAGTATGAGCAAACGTTGGGGCCCAATCTGCCTAGACAGAAAAGGATAGGAAGGATACTTACTGCAATCCAAAAAAACCCTAAAAAATGCCAACGCTACTAATTGCAAAAACACCTGAGATCACACGACCTCTACCAACTAAATTAGTTCTCTGGTGTAACAAAACCAAGCCGCAGCCACTGAAAAAACTGGAAAAGGCAAATTAACAAATAACAGTGGCTCCAGAGGAACTGAGAGGAGCCCAAGCCCCCCGGGAGGGGAACCTGGCTAACCTCACAGAAATGCAGAGAAATATGCAAATGGTAAGCACAAAAACAAAAAACAGAAAATATCTTATCTGAGAGCAGGAGAAGAGGCAAGATTCAGCAAGCTTCCAAGTGAATCAGGAAACAACGTTGAGACAAGAACAATTGATCACCGGCAACCATGATGGGATGGAACCTCCCTTATATCCAGCCAGTCTGTGATTCCTGATTGCCAATCCTGATTGAATGGTTCAGTACTGTTTGTAACCACCAGAGGGAGCTTCTGCTCAGAATTCATTTCTAAAACATTCACAACAATACCCCCCCCTTGAGGAGGGGTTACCGAACCCTCATTTGTGCAACCAGGTCGGTCAGGGTGAGCTCTGTGATACGCACGGATCAGTCTCCTAGCATGGATGTCCGAAGCAAACACCCAAGAATTGTCCTCCTGACCATAACCTCTCCACTTAACCAAATACTGGAGTTTCCGTCTAGAAAAACGAGAATCCAATATTTTCTCAACCACATACTCCAGATTGCCCTCAACCAAAACAGGGTCAGGAGGCGCAGCCATAGGAACCACTGGCTCGACAAACCTCTTCAATAAGGACTTGTGGAACACGTTATGGAACTTAAATGTCCCTGGAAGAAGTAAACGAAAGAAAACAGGATTAAGAATCTCCATGATCTTATAAGGTCCAATGAACCTAGGCTTAAACTTAGGAGATGCAACTCTCATAGGGATATTTCTTGAGGACAACCAGACCAAGTCCCCCACTTCAAACCGAGGACCATCAGTCCTATGCCGGTTGGCAAACCGCCGGGCCCTCTCCTGAGAGAGGGACAACCTCTCCACTACCTGGTCCCAAATCTGTTGCATACGCTCCACAACAGTCAACACCTGGACAGACAGAAGCCTCCGTCTGTCCTGAAGAAAATCGAGGGTGAAACCCAGAATTACAGAAAAATGGAGACATCAAAGTGGCAGAGCTAGCCCTATTATTAAGAGCAAACTCAGCCAAAGGCAAAAAAGAGACCCAGTCATCCTGATCAGCAGACACAAAGCATCTTAGATAAGTCTCCAATGTCTGGTTTGTTCTCTCAGTTTGACCATTGGTCTGAGGATGAAACGCCGAGGAGAAAGACAATTGAACACCAAGTTTAGAACAAAAGGTCCTCCAAAATCTGGAAACAAACTGGACTCCTCTGTCAGACACAATGTTCTCAGGAATGCCGTGTAAACGAACCACGTGCTGAAGGAACAAAGGCACCAATTCAGAGGAGGAAGGCAACTTAGGTAATGGCACAAGATGTATCATCTTGGAAAACCTATCACAAATCACCCAGATGATGGTCATTCTCTGAGAAACAGGGAGGTCGGAAATGAAATCCATAGAGATATGGGTCCATGGTCTCTTGGGCACAGGCAATGGCATCAACAAACCACTAGAGCGAGAGCAAGGCTTGGAGCGAGAGCAAGTCCCGCAGGACTGCACAAATTCCCTGACATCACGAGACAAGGTAGGCCACCAAAAGGACCGACTAACCAAGTCTCTGGTACCAAAAATTCCGGGATGCCCAGCCAACGCGGAACAATGAATCTCAGACATCACACTCTTTTTCCACTGGTCCGGGACAAACAATTTTCCAACAGGGCAGCGCTCGGGCCTATCCTCCAGACACCCCTCCAGAGCAAGTCTCAAATTGGGTGAGATGGCGGAAAGAACTACACCCTCTTTCAAAATAACAGAAGGATCAGATAACTCAGGAGAGTCCGCAAGGAAACTCCTCGAGAGGGCATCCGCCTTAACATTCTTAATGCCAGGAAGAAAGGAAACCACAAAATTAAAACGTGTGAAAAACAAGGCCCACCTGGCCTGTCTAGGATTGAGTCGCTTGACAGATTCCAGATAAACCAGATTCTTATGGTCCGTAAGGACCACCACCTGATGTTGGGCTCCCTCCAGCCAATGTCTCCACTCTTCAAAAGCCCACTTCATGGCCAGTAACTCCCGATTACCCACGTCATAATTACATTCAGTAGGAGAAAATTTTCGAGAGAAAAAGGCACAAGGGTTAGTTTTAGAGGTCTCTGGATCTTTTTGGGACAAAACGGCACCTGCCCCAATTTCAGAGGCATCAACCTCCACCTGAAATGGCAGAGAAACATCAGGCTGCCGTAGAACAGGAGCAGAAGTGAATCTCTGCTTAAGTTCCTGAAATGCAGAGACTGCCTCAGGAGGCCAATTCACCACATCAGAACCCTTTCTGGTCAAATCAGTCAATGGTTTAACAATAACCGAGAAATTACCAATAAATTTATGATAAAAATTGGCAAAACCCAAAAATCTTTGAAGAGCCTTTAATGAAGTAGGTTGGACCCAATCACAGATGGCCTGAACCTTGACCGGGTCCATTTCAATAACAGATGGGGACAAAATGAATCCCAGAAATGAGATCCTCTGTACGCCAAAAAGACACTTTGATCCCTTCACATACAGAGCATTCTCTCTCAAAATCTGGAATACAGTTCGAACATGTTTCACATGAGAGTCCCAGTCATTAGAAAAAATCAAGATATCATCCAAATAAACAATCAGAAATTTATCCACAAAATCCCTGAAAATGTCATTCATGAAGGACTGGAAGACAGAAGGAGCATTAGTGAGCCCAAAGGGCATCACAAGGTACTCAAAATGCCCCTCAGGGGTATTGAATGCCGTCTTCCATTCATCCCCGTGCTTAATGCGAATAAGGTTATATGCCCCCCTGAGGTCAAGCTTGGTAAACCAAGTAGCGTTTTTCACCCTGGAAAACAGGTCAGAAATCAAAGGTAACGGGTATTGATATTTTACAGTAATATTGTTCAAAAGACGATAATCAATACACGGCCTTAATGAACCATCCTTTTTGGCCACAAAGAATAAACCGGCACCTAAGGGTGAAGAGGATGGTCTGATATGACCCTTCTCCAATGATTCCTTGATATAAGACCGCATAGCGTCATGTTCAGGTACAGACAAGTTAAAAAGGCGACCTTTAGGGAATTTACTACCAGGCACTAATTCAATAGCGCAGTCATAGCTCCTATGGGGAGGCAAGGATGCAGATTTACTTTCGCTAAACACATCAGAAAAATCAATCAAAAAGTCAGGAACATCCTGAGCCTGGGGGGAGGCAGAAAAAACAGGAGTGTTGGTATTAACACATTGGCAGCCCCAACTGGTTACAGACACAGATTTCCAATCCAAAACAGGATTATGAGACTGCAACCAAGGGAAGCCCAGTACGATAATATCATGCAGATTATACAGAACCAAAAATTTACAGCACTCCTGATGATCAGGTTCAACCCTCATTATCACCTGAGTAGAGAACTGAGGTTTATTCTCAGCCAAAGGGGTAGAATCGATCCCCAGTAGGGGAATAGACTTCTGTAGGGGTATCAAGGGAAACCCACAACATTTAGCAAAATCATAATCCATCAGGTTAATAGCTGCTCCAGAATCAACGAAAGCCTGAGCAGAAAATGAGGACAGAGAGCATATCAGAGTGACAGTTAATAAAAACTTAGTCTGAACACTACCCAAGACAACTGAGCGTGCAAAACGTCTTCCCCGCTTAGGGCAGACTGAAATAGCATGAGAGGCATCACCACAGTAGAAACATAACCCATTGCACTTTCGAAACTCATGACGCTGTGCCCCAGACACCACTCTATCACACTGCATGGGTTCAGAAGCAGGTTCACAAGGCAACACCATTCCACGCATACTTCTCCGCTCACGCAAATGTCTGTCAATTTGAATCGCTAATGACATAGAATCATTGAGACCAGAGGGGACAGAGAATCCCACCATAACATCCTTTACATTATCTGACAGACCCTTCCGAAAAAGGGCCGCCAAAGCGTCGTCATTCCACTTGGTCAGGACTGCCCACCTACGGAATCTCTGACAGTATAACTCAGCGTCATCAAGCCCCTGATTTAATGCCAACAAGGCTTTTTCAGCTTGATCAGTGACATTAGGCTCATCATACAATAACCCAAAGCCTGAAAAAATGCATCAACATCACTCAAAACAGGATCCCCAGGTGTCAGGGAAAAAGCCCAATCCTGAGGATTGCCGCGCAGGAGAGAGATGACAATTTGAACCTGCTGCGCTGCGTTCCCTGAGGACTTAGATTTTAAGGCAAAAAACTATTTACAATTATTTTTGAAATTCTGAAACTTAGCTCGATCCCCTAAAAACAAATCTGGCATGGGAATCCTAGGTTCCACAACAGGCAACCTAGCAAGATAGGCAGCAATACTCCAAACCTCAGTGGCAAGCTGATCCACACGGCCAGACAACTCTGCAAACTCCATTGAGAGAAAAAAAAATCCTCCCCAGCACCCAGAGATACAGAGGGAAAAAAATGCAACAAACATAAAAATATCTCTGACAACTCTGACAACCTTTTTTCTTTCACAATATTTTTTCCCTTCTGTGAGTACCATACAATTTTCAATTTTTAGGCCGGTGATACTGTTATGTTTCGGTAGCTGAGGAGTGCAGGTAAAAAAGGCAATACACCAGAGAAGTTGGAATCTATGAGATTGCAGTACCCTGACTAACCACCACAACTAGAGGCAGCCGTGGAGCGTTCCTACGTTGGTCCTAGACGCCTCGTCACAGCCTGAGAAAGTAACTACACCTAAAGATAGAAAGAGGAAAGCTATCTGCCCCGGAGCAGATCCCCAAAGAACATAGAAAGCCCCCAAACATGTAATGGCGGTTAGACAAGATGAAATACTGACACAGAAAGAAAATAGTATGAGCAAACGTTGGGGCCCAAACTGCCTAAATAGAAAAGGATAGGAAGGGAACGTACTGCAATCCCAAAAAACCCTGAAAAGCACCAACTCTACTAATTTCAAAATCACCTGAGATCACACGACCTCTACCACCTAAATTAGTTCTCTGGTGTAACAAAATCAAAACAGCAGCCACTGAAAAAACTGGAAAAAGCAAAAGTACAAACATCAGTGGCTGAACTAAACTGAGAGGGCAAAAGCCCCCGGAGGGGACCCTGAAGGCCCCCACAGAAGTGCAGGACAAAATGCAAAAATCAAGCACAAAAACAAAAAGAAAAAAATGTCTTATCTGTTAGCAGGAGATGCAGACACGACACAGCAGGCTACAAAGGAAACAGGACTCAAGGTTTGAGACCAGAACAATTGATCACGGCAACCCTGATGGGAAGGCGACTCCCTTATATAAGACCAGTCAGTAACACCTGATTCCCACTCTTCACAATCTTCACTGGACAGTCCAGTACCGCTTGTAACCACCAGAGGGAGCCTCTGCTCAGAACTCATTTCAAGTCCATTCACAACAGAGATCCTCTGTACGCCAAAAAGACACTTTGATCCCTTCACATACAGAGCATTCTCTCTCAAAATCTGGAAGACAGTCCGAACATGTTTCACATGAGAGTCCCAGTCATTGGAAAAAATCAAGATATCATCCAAATAAACAATCAGAAATTTATCCACAAAATCCCTGAAAATGTCATTCATGAAGGACTGGAATACGGAAGGAGCATTAGTGAGCCCAAAGGGCATCACTAGGTACTCAAAATGCCCCTCTGGGGTATTAAACGCCGTCTTCCATTCATCCCCGTGCTTAATGCGAATAAGGTTATACGCCCCCCTGAGGTCAAGCTTGGTAAACCAAGTAGCACTTTTCACCCTGGAAAACAGGTCAGAAATCAAGGGTAACGGATATTGATATTTCACAGTGATATTGTTCAAGAGACGATAATCAATACACGGACTTAATGAACCATCCTTTTTGGCCACAAAGAAAAAACTGGCACCCAAGGGTGAAGAGGATGGTCTGATATGACCCTTCTCCAATGACTCCTTGATATAAGATCGCATAACGTCATGTTCAGGTACAGACAAGTTAAAAAGGCGACCTTTAGGGAATTTACTACCAGGCACTAATTCAATAGCGCAGTCATAGCTCCTATGGGGGGGCAAGGATGCAGATTTACTTTCGCTAAACACATCAGAAAAATCAGTCAAAAAGTCAGGAACATCCTGAGCCTGGGGAGAGACAGACAAAACAGGAGTGTTGGCATTAACACATTGGCAGCCCCAACTGGTTACAGACACAGATTTCCAATCCAAAACAGGATTATGAGACTGTAACCAAGGGAAACCTAGTACAATAATGTCATGCAGATTATACAGCACCAAAAATTTGCAACTCTCCTGATGATCAGGTTCAATCCTCATTATCACCTGAGTAGAGAACTGGGGTTTATTCTCAGCGAAAGGGGTAGAATCAATCCCCAGTAGGGGAATAGACTTCCGTAGGGGTATCAAGGGAAACCCACAATGTTTAGCAAAATCAAAATCCATCAGGTTAATAGCTGCTCCCGAATCAACAGAAGCCTGAGCAGAAAATGTGGACAGGGAGCAAATCAGGGTAACAGTCAACAGAGATTTAGTCTGAACACTACCCAAGACAACTGAGCGTGCAAAATGTCTTCCCCGCTTAGGGCAGACTGAAATAGCATTAGCATGAGAGGCATCACCACAGTAGAAACATAACCCATTGCATTTTCGAAACTCATGACGCTGTGCCCCAGAAGCCACTCTATCACACTGCATGGGTTCAGAAGCTGATTCACAAGGCAAAACTATTCCACGCATACCTCTACGCTCACGCAAACGTCTGTCAATTTGAATCGCTAATGACATAGAATCATTGAGACCAGAGGGAGCAGGGAAACCCACCATAACATCTTTTACAATCTCTGACAGACCCTTCCGAAAAAGGGCTGCCAAAGCATCATCATTCCATTTGGTCAGGACTGCCCACTTTCGGAATTTCTGACAGTACAACTCAGCGTCCTCAAGCCCCTGATTTAATGCCAACAAGGTTTTTTCAGCTTGATCAGTGACATTAGGTTCATCGTACAATAACCCCAGAGCCAGAAAAAATGCATCAACATTACTCAAAACAGGGTCCCCAGGTGTCAGGGAAAAAAGCCCAATCCTGAGAATCGCCGCGCAGGAGAGAGATGACAATTTGAACCTGCTGTGCTGCGTTCCCTGAGGACTTAGGTTTTAAGGCAAAAAACAACTTACAGTTATTTTTGAAATTCAGAAATTTAGCTCGATCCCCCAAAAACAAATCTGGCATGGGGATCCTAGGTTCCACAATCGGCAACCCTGCAAGATAGGTAGCAATACTCCGAACCTCAGTGGCAAGCTGATCCACATGGCCAGACAACTGTGCAAACTCCATTGAGAGAAAAAAAAATAATTCCTCCTCAGCACCCAGAGAAAAAGAGGGAAAAAATGCAACAAACAGAGAAAAAAAAAATTCTGACAACTCCCCCTTTTTTTTTTTCCTTTTTACTATTTTTCCATTCTGTGAGTACCATATAATTTTCAGTTTGGCCGGTGATACTGTTATGATTTGGTAGCTGAGGAGAGCAGGCAAAAACGGCAATACACCAGAGAGGTTGGAATCTACTGGATTGCAGTACCCTGACTAACCACCACAACTAAAGGCAGTCGTGGAGCGTTCCTACGTTGGTCCTAGATGCCTCGTCACAGCCTGAGAGGTTAACTACACCTAAAGATAGAAAGAGGAAAGCTATCTGCCCCGGAGCAGATCCCAAAGAACATAGGAAGCCCCCAAACATGTAATGGCGGTTAGACAAGAGGAAATACAGACACAGACAGAAAATAGTATGAGCAAACGTTGGGGCCCAATCTGCCTAGACAGAAAAGGATAGGAAGGATACTTACTGCAATCCAAAAAAAAACCCTAAAAAATGCCAATGCTACTAATTGCAAAAACACCTGAGATCACACGACCTCTACCAACTAAATTAGTTCTCTGGTGTAACAAAACCAAGCCGCAGGCACTGAAAAAACTGGAAAAGGCAAATTAACAAATAACAGTGGCTCCAGAGGAAATGAGAGGAGCCCAAGCCCCCTGGGGAGGGGAACCTGGCTAACCTCACAGAAATGCAGAGAAATATGCAAATGGTAAGCACAAAAACCAGAAAATATCTTATCTGAGAGCAGGAGAAGAGGCAAGACTCAGCAAGCTTCCAAGTGAACCAGGAAACAACGTTGAGACATGAACAATTGATCACCGGCAACCATGATGGGAGGGAACCTCCCTTATATCCAGCCAGTCTGTGATTCCTGATTGCCAATCCTCATTGAATGGTTCAGTACTGTTTGTAACCACCAGAGGGAGCTTCTGCTCAGAATTCATTTCGAAAACATTCACAACACATCAGCTTTTGTTTTGACCAAAAGATTTTCTAAGCCTGCCACCGTGACAAGGTAGACTCTTTTTGCAGGTCCTTGCTCTACTCTAACCTATTAAACATTTTTTATAATATCTAATAATCTTTTTAGGTATATTATTTATCTTTCTTTAAAGGAATGTGTCACACACATGTTTTAAAATAATCAATAATACCACAGGTAACACACTGACTTACCAGAGATGTCTCTAGTTGAAGTCCTTCATCTTCGCTTTTCTTCTTCATCCAGTGCGGACCACCATCACTTCTTCCAACTAGGACTCATCTCTGCCAAAAAACACAGCTATCTAGAGCACCACTTCCAGAGCATATTCCCCACATTTTCCCCAACTTCTACACTATGTCACATGAAGAAAAAAGCAAAATAGTGCCACCCTGTAAAGTAACATGACCTCCTCAATCCATCATTTGCTCTCCCCCACCCTCAATTCATCATAATTTGCTCTCCCGCCACACACCACCCTCAATTCATAATTAATTGCTGTACCCTACCCCAGTCTCAATTCATAATCATTTGCTGTACCCCATCCCCTACTTTCAATTCATAATCTGTTGCTGTTCCCCACCACCCCAGTATCAATTCAAAATCATTTGCTGTTCCCCACACCCCAGTCTCAATTCATCATTTGCTGTTCCCCACCCCCCAGCCTCAATTCATGATCATTTTCTGTCCCCCACCCTCCAGTCACAGTTAATAATCATATGCTCTCCCCCACCTCCTAGTCATAACTCATAATCATTTGCTCTCCCCACCAACTTGAATTCATTATTTGCTGTCCTCTGTCCTCCACCCTCAATTCATCATTTGCTCTCCCTCACCCCAATTCATCATTACTTGATCTTCCCCACCGCACCCTCAATACAGCATCATTTATTATTCCCTGTCCTCCACCCTCCATTCATTATCCTTTGCTCCCCCCACACCAATTTAATTCAGTTTATTAAAAAAAAAGAAAAGTTTTTCATACTTACCTCTCATATGATCCCCTGCAGCCCCACTTCTGGTGTGTAGTGAGTGTACGTGCCGACGCGATGACATCATCTCGTAGGCACTGTCATCAGCCTATTATGGAAGAGGTGGAGGAGCTCCCCTGGAACCACGTTGAAGTTCTGATTTGACGGCCGTGGAGCTCCAGGAAAGCTCCCTGCATGGAGATGTGAGCCACAATCCACCCTGTCCCTGGGGCTTGGGAGCAGAAGCAAAGAGGGGGCGTCCGGAGGTGAGCAAATTTATACAGAAAACGAGTGAGGAGCATCAGGGAATCAGTGATCCAACGGTCATGAGTAAAATGAAGAGTTTATACTCGTATTACTTCATTATTTTACATATACAGTATTCCTTCCTGAGAGCAACATTCTCTTGGATAACCCATTCAAAGCAAGGTAAACTCATAGCTTAATTACTAAGGAAAAATTTGGGGAAAATAATTGCCACCGGTCAGCCACTGTGAATACAGGCAATCCTAGAGTTATGAATATCTGACCCATAGTTAGTAACATAATACTTAAAAAAGCTAAACAAACAATACTCACTTCATCACTCACCACTCTGGCCTCCCATTTCCTTACTGCCACTTGTCCGGTCCTCTTCTTTCTGCTGTAGCGTACAGCATCTCTTGCCACTTCACTCTAGGCCAAGACTTCCGATCACTTCCAGGCCTTGGAAGTCACACAGCGCGCTGTCTTTTTTAGTAATTCTAACTTTTATTGACAGATTTTCATGTTTAACAAAAAAAGGCTTGAAAAAAGGTAAAGGTATTAACAGATTACAATGCCAACAGAGTAAATCAGCTTTGTGGTATAGATTTAACAAATTATAGCGATATTCAAATTTCTTATTTATATAATCACTTCTGTATTTTTCACCTACTCCTAATTTGGCTTACAAATACTGATGTGAAATCCTGACAAAATACTGAATGTGCGAACATGGCCTCTCATGTCTGAGAAAAGGCGAACAATTATTCTGATCAGACTATGATCAGAGTTTGATAAGAGTTTGAGCAACATGTCTGAGTGCCGTCTGATTTTCTCGTACGTGGAGAAATTAGAAAAAAAATTCTCCAAATTCTCCATTTTGATAGTCTGGGAAAATTGGGCCACACTTGGACGACTTTCATCTCAAAATCGGACATCTCCGCGATTTTCCTCAGACCTCTGATGACAAATCACAAACATGTGTATGACCTCATTGGCAATCACAGGTACTAATGCTATCCATGAAAATCACAGATAGCACCAGTACACAAAAATCAGACATGTGAATGAGGGCCTACTTGCAATAAGAGCCACTTTGTAGTCTAGTTGTATTGTATCAATAATATTGCTAGAACGTGCATTGTCTACTATATGTGTAATGTGCGTGTTTATGGTGGCACAAAATTAGATCAGAAAAGATTGATTTGCTGTTTTATTCCTGTTAGGGTACGTTCACACAACTGTATCTTCAGTCCAAGAGCTGCCCATCATAAAACTGACCTCGCACGGACAGCACTAGTAGCCATGTTATTCAATAAGACTGTTCAGATGAGCAGTTGTTTTCATTACCAAATCCGTTAAAAACATATTACAGCATTGACTAGTTCCTTCAGCCTCTTTTAGCCAAAGAGGTATCAGATGTGTCAATGTTAAAAACTTTTCCCAGACACTTTAAGACATTTCATGACTGTGATGTCCTGGTCTCAAAATCAGAGGCATAGACAAGATTTATGGTGGTTTTAGGGGGGGGCACGTGAAACAGATCCTTGCCCAACATGAGTGCTGATGGACGGTAACACTTAACCCGTTTCCGACATTGTCAGTGTTAATATGTACCTGTACCCTGGTACTTATTGACAGGATGGGTTATAGCGTCCAGGCATTGTGCGCGCACATGGGTTGTGCGCATGTGATCACCGCGGGGTGTCAGCAGATGCTAACAGCTGACACCAGGCACTAAGTGCCAGGACGAGGGGTCCCGATTGTTGCCATGGTGACCCAATGTTGTCATGAAGACATCCGGGTCACCAGAGCTAGGAAAGTTGATAGATCATGCTCAGAGCATGATCAGTATATTTATCTATCAGTGCAGAACTGACAATTTACATACATAGGGATGCTGCTGCATCCCCCTGCTGTACAAGCGATAAACCTACAAAAAATGATAGTCCCAAAGTGGGACAAGGCAAAAATTAAAAAATTTTAATTTTTAAATAATTGTAAAAATATTAAAAAAATAAAAAAATAATAGTAAAAAAATAAAAAATATATTGTACCCATAAATAAATATTTGTATAAAAAACACATTCCTTAAGGGGTCTAGTTTCCAAAATAGGGTCACTTGTGGGGGTTTACACTGTTTAAGCACATCATGGGCTCTCCAAATGGGACATGATGTCCGCTATTGATTCCAGGAAATTTTACATTCAAAAAGTCATATGAAGCTCCTTCTCTTCAGAGCTCTGCCATGCGCCTAAACAGTGGTTTTCTCCCACAGATTAGGTGTCTGCATACTCAGGAGAAATTGCACCATACAATTTGTATGGTGCAATTTCTCCTGTTACCCTTATGAAAATGCAA
The DNA here is from genome assembly GCA_033576555.1 of Oophaga sylvatica. Classification (NCBI taxonomy): domain Eukaryota; kingdom Metazoa; phylum Chordata; class Amphibia; order Anura; family Dendrobatidae; genus Oophaga; species Oophaga sylvatica. The sequence goes on from JARQOD010000002.1 coordinate 524,783,687, forward strand.
TATTTTGGGCTAAAAACATATTTGTGGGGAAAATTAGATTTTTTTTATTTTTACGGCTCAACATTATAAACTTCTGTGAAGCACCTGTGGGTTCAATGTGCTCACCACATATCTAGATCAGTTCCCTGAGGGGTCACTTGTTTTGTATTTTCACTGTTTAGGCACATCAGAGGCTCTCCAAACGTGACATGGCGTCCGCCAATTGTTCCAGAAAATTTTGCATTCAAAAAGTCAAATGGCGCTCCTTCCTTTCCGAGCTCTGCCGTGTGCCCAAATAGTGTTTTTCTCCCTCATATGGGGTATCAGCATGCTCAGGAGAAATTACATAACGATTTTTGGGGTCCATTTTTTTCCTGTTAGCCTTGTCAAATTAAAAAAAATTTGGATCTGAAGTCAATTTTTTGTGAAAAAAAGTTAAATGTTAAATTTTTTTTAAATTCCTGTGAAGCACCTGAAGGGTTAATAAACTTATTGAATGTGGTTTTGAGCACCTTGAGGGGTGCAGTTTTTAGAATGATGTCACTTTGGGTATCTTCAATCATATAGACCCCTCAAAGTGACTTCAAATGTGATGTGGTTGCTAAAAAAAGTGGTTTTGTAAATTTTGTTGGAAAAATGAGAAATCTCTGGTCAACTTTTAACCCTTACAACTTCCTAACAAAAAAAATTTGATTCCAAAATTGTGCTTATGTAAAGTAGACATGCGGGAAATGTTATTTATTAACTATTTTCTGTGACATAACTAAGGTGATTTAAGGGCATGAAAATTCAAAGTTAGAAAATTGCAAAATTTTCAACATTTTCACCAAATTTCCTTTTTTTCACAAATAAATGCAAGTCATATTGAAGAAATTTTACCATTATCATGAAGTACAATATGTCACGAAAAAAGAATTTCAGAATCACTGGGATCCGTTGAAGTGTTCCAGAGTTATGTCACAAAGTGACAGTGGTCAGGATTGTAAAAATTGGCCCCGTAATTAACGTGCAAACCACCCTCAGGGGTAAAGGAGCTAAGGGACTCAAAGCGCCCCTATGGCTCTATTCTATTGAGTCCCGGGCATTCAATATAACATTTCATTATAGAGAAATTCTCTCCTTGAATAAATGAATCAGTGGTTCTCTATATGAAATCGGACAGTAAGACTCCATGTTTGTTACATAGGTGTAAAAAAGACATGTTAAAGCAGGTCTATCACATAACTAACTGCATATATTTTTAAATAGATCTATATGCAACAAACCTGGTGAAAATCCATCGCTTTCCAGTCCTTTTTTTCACATGGTAAAGTTTGTTTCCACCCACATAAACTGTTTGACAGCTTCTCACTGTTCCTCTTCCCTGGTGCTGCTGAGATCTCACACGGTACAGTACAAGCTGCATCTGTCAGTCTGGTTGAGTGGGCAAAGCATTCTCACTCTTTAGCTGGACTCATAAAATGCTCATTTTAATATCAGAGTTATACATCCAATGTGACAGATTTTAAAAATAAATACACCAGCCCCATCAGTGTACTATTTATAAAGTAAAGTACCATTTATATAGGGTAATTTGATAATTTGATGGACAATTTTATCTGTGTTATTTAGCCCTAATAGAGTAAAGCTTACAATATTAAAACAGATATTACTGGTATTATGTAACATAGATACTGATTTTTGTATGATCCTGATTTTGCCACCAAGCACATAAAACAAGTCTGTTAGTGAGGAGCGAACATGCTCAGATAACGTGTTATTCGAGTATCTTGGGCGTGCTCGGATAATATATTCGAGTCCCTGCGGACTGTTTGGCAATCTCAGCATATGCTGCGGCTGTATACCGCTGCAAAACATATATTATCCGAGCACGTCCATGATACTCAGATAACCTCCGACATGCTAACGTTATCCGAGCGCGTTTGCTCCTCACTAAAGTCTGTGTAACACGGTTTGATGTTTTTTTCATCTGTATATGCATGTAATAAATTATTTTTGAAGATCAAATAATGTCACAAAATCTTCAAAAATGTATTAAAGAGAGAGGTAAAAAATGTCCACTTTGTATGTTTAGCAAAATTATGTAGATATTCAATAACAGATTACTCATAATGGATTTTTGATACATAATATTAGTACTTAAATAGTGGGGAAAAATATGGCAGTATGATGAATTTATTCTGCAACTCTAGACTTTTTGGAATGGAAGTTACAGTTTCACTCCATTTGACAGGTATAGGCTGAGCATATTCAGCATAATGTTAATTTATATGACTCTGCACTGTTTACTTCAAAACTCTAGCAAACATTCTGCACATTTCTGCCAGGAAGCTGCCACACTAACTACAAACACCTGCCAAGCTCTGTCGCAGAGCGATTCCTCATATTGCTGGAAAAATCTCTGCAGACTTGAGTTCCTGTGTTTGGTAGGGAAATTATACAAGTTGCATCTGCAGAGTTAATACATTCAGCTGAAACAATGAGAAAAATAAGGGAGGACACAGAGTGCACAAAGGTGTGGTGGCATCCTGGCACAGGGCATATCCCCACTTCTAAGATAAATTCAGTCTGTGAAGATAAAATTCAACGAACATTCTTGTTGATTTATTGTTTGCCTATTCTAAACACCCCAGGGCTAAAAAGTAAAGAAAAAATCAAGAGCACAAAATGTCTCATATATACTAACAGCAATATGGCAACAGTAAACTTTTCATTTTCTGGTATGCATATCATCTATGTATACTATACAAATATTCATAGGATAGAAAAACTGAATTTAATTGAACTGAAATTAGAAAAGTCTAATGTGACAGTATTGCCATTTACATTGATATATCTGGGCAGAAGCGGACACAGACAGAAAAGGTCCTCTGTGCAAGAACAATATGTAGGCTCTTTGCAGTCCAATAGCTCATCATAATGTACAATTCCACATGCCTTGGAGTTAGTGTAATTAGATGGACATATTGCCCACGTTCCCCCTTGAAAACACAAGTGTTGTTATGTTGCGTAGTGTGAACTGTGATGTGCAATAATGATGATGTTGATGATGTGAATTGCTTGACAGTTGGGATAGCAAGAGTCAATGTTTTGGACTAACCCAGAGTGGGAGGCGCTAAGCTGAAGGGAAAGAGACGGTTTTCTATTGAGATGCCAGATAGGGCCCAGAGTGCATAGAGAGGAGACCTAAGGTCTGCTGTAAGCACTGCCACATTTCTTGGGTGTCCCTAGAAGTGAGAGGAGAACGGCAGAGATACAGCGCGACCCAGAGCAGAAGTGAGGAAGAGTGACCAAGAGACAGAGTGATTTAACGGAGACGTGTCCTGGGGAAAGATGCCTAGCACTAAGGCCTAGAATTTATAACTCCAAAAGGTAAAGGACTCAGACAGGACAGAGTATGCAAGACAAAGTGAGTGCCCTGGGTAAGAGTTCAAGAGCCTCAGTGAAGATATGTACTGGCCATACTGGCAAAGTAGCTCTGATAAGGAGAAAAGAAGATGCAGAACGGTGGGTGGAGAAAAGGACACTTGCTAGCTGGAGGAATAGTGAAGACAGAGGACAAGTAAAGAAACAGAAGAGAAAGGGATTCGATTTCTGTCAGGAAAATTGTATGCATTGTTAAGGAAACGTTTAAGCTACTTACTGTATATAACCCACTCCAAGTTAATGTTCAGCAAAAAGTTTATTTTAAACTGGTGGTCTCCCTCCTTGAACTGTCAAATATCTGGTCCTGGCAAACCAGCAATATCGGTTACAGCACAAATCCTAACACCCAGCCAGGACCCTACCTTCATTTAACACGCCGGGGCGCAAAAGACCAGTACCTCGCCCATGACTACCGCCCCGCGACACATTCCAGTAGAACCCTTACCTCTTGGGTCAATGTGTAGCTGCAAAGGTTGCACCAATGGTCTGCCTGTCTCTTGAGCCATTGCAACTTAAAACCTGCTAAAAGCATAGCTATTCTGTGGTGTTTGCAATTGACCACAGGAAAAGTAAAGTTCACATAAAATCCCAATACCAAAAAAGTTGAGATGTTGTGTAAAATATGAATAAAACTATAATGCAATGATTTGGAAATCTCTTATAGCCATATTGCATTCAAAACTGAACATTGATCACTTATCAGAGGTTGAAAGTAATTTTTTTTCACATGAAATGCAATAATTGTAACTCATTTTGAAGTTGATAGCTACAACACATCTCAAAAAAGTTGGGACAGGGTTAACAAAAGCCTGGAAAGTAAGTGGTTCTAACAAAAAACTACTGGAGGGTCAAGTTTCAACTAGGTCACTTGACTGGATATTAAAAAAAAGCATGTTGCAGAGGCATAGTCTCTCAGAATGAAAGATAGTCAGAGATTCGCCAATCTGTGAACATTTGTATCTAAACATTAAATTGTGGAACAGTTTCAGAAAAAATATTTGTCCACGTAAAATTCCAAAGACTTGGAATATCAAACTATCTACAGTTCATAATATCAAGCGATTCAGAGATTCTGGGAAAATCCACAAAGAACAAGGCCAATGGTCAATATTGGATGCTTGTGATCTATAGGCCCTCAGACTGCACTGCATTAAAAACAGGCACAGATAAGTCATGAAAATCAGTGCATGGGCTCAGGAATACTTTAAAAAATCATTGTCTGTGAACACAGGTCACCATGCAATTCACACATGCTAGATAAAGCTCTATTATGCAAAGTAGAAGCCATATATTGATATAACTTAGAAACACTGCCGTTTTCTCTGGGCTAAAGATCACTTTTTAATGGACATAGGCAAAATGGAAAACTATTTTTTGGTCAGATGAATCAAAATTTGAAATTCTTTATGGAAGCCACAAATGCCGTATCATGCGGACTCAAGATGAGAGGAACCATCCAGCTTGTTATCTATGCACAGTTCCTGCATCTCTGATGGTATGGGGTTACATTAGTTCCCATGTCATGGGCAACTTACACATCTTTAAAGGCACTAGCAATGCTAAACATTATGCAGAGGATTTAAAACATCATTTGCTCCTACCCAGACAACGTCTATGTCAGGTAAGGCCTTGCATATTTCAGCAAGGCAATAATAAATCATATACTGCATCCATCACAACAGTATGGCTTCACAGAGGAAGAGTTTGGATGATGAACCTGCTGCCTGCAGTCCAGACCTTTCAGCAATATAAAACATTTGGTGCCTTATAAAATGAAAAATCCAGCAAAGAAAACTCAGTTCTGTTCAGCAGCTAGAATCCTACATCAGACGAAAATAGAACAACCTTCCTCTCCCACGACTCCAGCAATTGGTCTCTTCATTTCACAGATATTTACAGACTGAAAAGAAGAGGGGATGATACATAATGGTTGACATGAAATTACTACTCAAAATAACATATCCCGTATTTTTAACACTATAAGACACTTTTTTCCTCCAAAAATTAGGAGGAAAATGGGGGGGAGCGCCCTATAGTCTGGATGTACCTGCTGTGGCTGTGGATGGGTAGGTGGAGGAGCGGCAGCAGCGGACGAGCAGGTCACAGGAGGTAGGAGCTGGCTGCTGCAGCTAATAACAAAACAGAAGGAGCCAGCTTACCACAGTTGTAGACCTCTGCTGCAGCTAATCCCTGTGCCCGTTGTTAAAGAGAAATGAATATTCACTGCTCCCAATGCCCTTAATCCCTCCCACCTCTATGCATTGAAGCCAGCGCTGAGAGGTGGGAGAAAATATGGGCATGGGAAGCAGCGAATATTCATCTTTTTTAATAGCAGGCACACTGTTAGCGACAGCTGCCGGCTTCCTGCAGCCACTGGGTGATCACATGTGCCCGCTATTAAAGAAGTGGAGAGTAGTGAATATTCATTCTTTTTAGTAGCGGGCACACATCATCATCCAACTGCTGCAGGAAGCAGGTCACTGCGGCTAGCAGTGTGCCTGCTATTAAAGGTGAATATTCACTGCTCCCCACGCCCATCGTCCTGGACATGGGGAGCAGTGAGTATTCTGGCAGCTGTCCTCAGCTATCAAGCAGTGCATGTCGTCACTGCTACGTGCTGCTTACAAGCATAAATCAGCTGATGGCATCCCAACAGGATTCTGCGAGGGAGCGCAGGGTAGTAGAATGCTTTATATTTTTTTTTATGTTTTTCTGATGGGGTTCATGCATACCAGGATAGGGATAAGGGGGCCATGCATACCAGGATAGGGATGTGGGAGCCATGCTTATCAGTATAGGGATGAGGTGGCCATGCTTACCAGGAAGGGGATGAAGGGACCATGAATACCAAAATGGGGATGAGGGGACCATGTATACCAGGATGGTAATGAGGGGGCCATGTATACCTGGATTGGGGACATACATATACCAGAATGGGGGATATTAGCACAGAATTGACCACATGCTTTGCTTCAATTTTTTTCTATTTTTCTTCTTTAAAACCTAGGTGCATCTTATGGTCCTGTACATCTTATATTAAGAAAAATACGGTATACAGTATGGTCGTGTACCAAACTAGAATAAAGCAGCTTACAAAAAGATACATGGCCAAAAATAAGGTACACAAAATTGTTGGTACCCCTCATTTAACGACAGAAAAACCCACAATGGTGACAGAAATAACTGGAATCTGACAAAAGTAATAATAAATCAAAAATCTTTGAAAATGAACAAATGAAAGTCAGACATTGCTTTTCAACCATGCTTCCACAGAATTTAAAAAAATAAAACTCATGAAATAGGCTTGGACAGAAATGATGGTACCCTTAACTTAATATTGTGTTGCACAACCTTTTGAGGCAATCACTGCAATCAAACGATTCCTGTAACTGTCAATGAGACTTCTGCACCTCTCGACAGGTATTTTGGCCCACTCCTCAAGAGCAAACTGCTCCAGTTGTCTAGTGTTTGAAGGTTGCCTTTTCCAGATGGCATGTTTCAGCTCTTTCCAAAGATGCTCAATAGGATTTAGGTCAAAGCCCATAGAAGGCCACTTCAGAATAGTCCAATATTTTCCTCTTAACCATTCTTGGGTGTTTTTAGCTGTGTGTTTTGGGTCATTATCCTGTTGCAAGACCCATGACCTGCGACTGAGACCAAGCTTTCTGACACTGGGAAGCCCATTTCTCTCTAGAATCCCTTGATAGTCTTGATATTTCATTGTACCCTGCACAGATTCTAGATTCCCTGTGCCAGATGCAGCAAAGCAGCCCCGGAACATAACAGAGCCTCCTCCATGTTTCACAGTAGTGACAGTGTTCTTTTCTTGATATGCTTCATTTTTCCATCTGTGAACATAGAGCTGATGTGCCTTGCCAAAAAGTTCAATTTTTGTGTCATCTGTCCTTAGGACATTCTCCCAGAAGCTTTGTGGCTTGTCAACATGTAGTTTGGCAAATTCCAGTTTGGCTTTTTTATGATTTTTTTTTAACAATGGTGTCCTCCTTGGTCATCTCCCATGAAGTCCACTTTGGCTCATACAACGACGGATGGTGCGATCTGACACTGATGTTCCTTGAGATTGAAGTTCACTTTTAATCTGTTTACAAGTTTTTCTGGGCTCTTTTGGTACCATTGGTATTATCCGTCTCTTTGATTTATCATCAATTTTCCTCCTGTGGCCAGGTCCAGGGAGGTTGGCTACAGTCCCATGGAGCTTAAATTTCCAAATAAATAATATGTGCAACTGTAGTCACAGGAACATCAAGCTGCTTGAAGATGGTCTTATTACTTTTACCTTTAACATGTTTGTCTATAAATTTCTTTCTAATCTCCTGAGACAACTCTTTCCTTCGCTTCCTCTGGTCCATGTTGAGTGTGAAACACACCATGTCACCAAACAGCACAATGAGTATCTGTAGACCTCTATACAAGCTCACTCACTGATCCCAAGATTGTAGACACCTGTGATACTAATTAGTGGATACACCTTGATGTCCCTTTTGTCACATTATTTTCAGGGGTACCATCATTTCTGTACAGGCCTATTTCATGAGTTTTATTTTTTTTTTAATTCTGTGGAAGCATGGCTGAAAAGCAATGTCTGAATTTCATTTGTTCATTTTCATAGATTTTTGATTTATTATTACTTTTGTCAAATTCAAGTTATTTCTGTGACCATTGTGGTTTTTTTCTGTCATTAAACGAGGGGTACCAACAATTTTGACCACATGTGTAAGTGTTTGTTCCAGAATCTTCTAGCAGAACCACTTGTGCAGTGCTCTTGGGTGGACTACAAGTTTCAGATACTCTAAGTGAGGGCTGCTGAGCGGAGTGAGGGCTGTTTTTAAGTCCAGAGCTGCAGTTAAACGCAATATCATAGTTGAACACAAGAGCATAATTCGGTGTTTTCCTTACTAGCTTTCCATTTTATTTTCTGCTTTTATCTGTATGGTTTATCCCCATTGAATATGTCCTCCATGGACAATGCTACCAGTTGTGCATCTTGTGAGATGTATGCATGCCTTGAACAACCGTTTGAAGGTGAATATGTGTGCACTCGATGCCAGAGAACTACATGTTTGGAGCCCAGGTAATGGATTTAAATGTGCAGCTTGCGACACTCAGGAGCATTGCAAACCTGGAGAGGAGTATAGAGCTCACTGAGTTTGCGCTGGCTGGGTCCAGTGATATGGAGGTGGGAGGAGGTGGGGAAGATGAAGACAGAGAAGTACACAGCTGGGTAAATGTTCTAAGAAGGGGTAGGGCTAGGGGGAAGTGCCAGGGAGCCCAATCCTTATCTGGCACAACCTAGTAAATATGCCTGTTTGGCTGATATTAGGAGTGGAAGCCCAGGACTGGAATCACTAAAGCAGGATGTTGCTCCTAGCGATCTGCTGTAGGAAGGATGGAACTAGGAGTGCAGCAAAGGCCAAATAGATGTTGGTGGTAGGAGGCTATAATTAGGAGGACAGAGTCATCTAATACCGAGACCATGAATGCCGAACAGTGGGTTGTCTGCTGGGTGCTCGGGTCCGACATATTGTAGATTGGATAGGCAGATTGCTGGGGAGGCTGAGGAAAACCCAGTGGTCATGATACACATCGGTGCCAATGACAAAGTTAGAAGGAGGTGGAAGGTCCTTAACAATGATTACATGGAACTAGGAGAGAAGGTGAAGGCCAGGACCTACAAGGTGTTGTTTTCAGAAATACTGCCAGTGCCATGAGCATCACTAGATAGGCAGCGGGATCTTAGGGAGATAAATAAGTGGCTTAGAATTTTAGTGCAAGAAGGAAGGGTTTGAGTTCCTGGAGAACTGGGCCGACTTTTAAATTTAAATTAAAACCTGTGCTCAATGAAGATATTGGGGGGAGTTACAGCAATGTAGAGTTTTATGGCTAAATGTACATGGGGATGGCAATAATGGAAAGCTGCTAATTGGAGTTTGTTACAAGCATGCTAATATAGCTGAACAGGTAGAGGATGAAATGCTGCAACAAATTTAAAAGGCAGCATTAATAATAGAGTTCTTATAATGAGGGATTTTAACAATCCAGACATTCAATGGGACATAGAATCTTTTGTTTGTGCTAAAAGCTACAATTTCTTATCCACATATCAGGACAATTACCTCTCTCAGCTGGTAGATGAACAAAGCAGGGATGAGGGGAGGTAATCTGCTGAATCTGGCTCTGTCAAATATACCAGATACATTTTCAGATCTACGGGTCAGGGAGCATTTGGGATGCAGTGACCATAACATGGTAAGTTTCAATGTAATTTTCAATCAAACATTCAAAAGTGAAATGCCAAAACCTGGAACTTTAGGAAAGCTGATTTCTACAAATTAAGGGAATAGCTTAATCGTGTAGTCTGGGACCATGTCATGGTAACTGGGGAAACCGAACATAAATGGGGCATTTTTAAGTTAATACTACTAGAATCCTGCAGTAAACGTATACCCTCTGGTAATAAAGTGTCAAGGAATAAAAAGAAACCATTATGGATAAATAAGAAGGTACAAATTTTAATAAGACAAAAACAAAAGGCATTCAAAATCTTGAAAGTTGAGAATACTGAAATAACATTTCAGGAGTATAAAGATCTAAATAAGAAATGCAAAAAATAAATCAAACTAGCAAAGTTATCTACAGAGAAACAAATCACCAATGACATTAAAATAAATCTCCAAAATTTTTATACATACATCAATGCCAAAAAGAAAAAAACATGGTATTGGCCCCTTAAAAGATAACAATAACAAGATAATTGCAGAGGACAAAGAAAAGGCTGAGATATTAAACAGGCACTTTTCATCCGTGTCCACTAATGAACTGTCCATTACAGGGATCATTCAACAAGGCAAAAATCAAAATTCACAACCTGATATAACTAGTTTAACACAAAAAGAAGTACATCTACGTCTGAGCAATTTAAACATTGACAAATTCCTCTGCCCAGATGGCATTCATCCACAGATACTTAGGGAATTGAGCTCAATAATTGACAGACCACTCACTGTATCTCATATTCTTAAACTCTCTTGTAACAGGGGTGGAGGATGGCTCTCATGGTACCAATGTTTAAGAAAGGTAAGAAGGTGGATCCACGCAACTACCGTCTGGTAAGCTTGACATCAGTAGTGTGCAAAATTTTTGAGGGCATTATAAGCGATGGCTTGCAGAAATATAATGTAGATAATAATGTAATAACTGACAACCAGCATGAATTCATGAAGAATAAGTTGTGTCTAGCTAACATGTTGGGTTTCTATGAGGAGGAAAGTGGAAATCTGGATGTTGGTATTGACTTTGAAAAGACATTTCATACTGATCCACATAACAGCCTTATATTGAAGCTCCATAAGCAGGGACTGGGGAAACTATAAGCAGATGGGTAAGGAATTACCTAAATGACATAAATGGTACGTTCACTAAATGGGATATAGTCAGAAGTGGGGTAGCGCTGGGATCTGTGGTAGGACTGACTCATATTTAACCTCTTTATTAATGACCTTGTGGATGAAATTGAGAGTAAAGTGTCAGTCTTTGCTGACGACACCAAACTATGTAAAATATTAAAATCTGACCTTGATATTGCAGTACTGCAAAACAATCTGAATAAGATGACTGAATGGGCAAACACTTGGTAAATGAGGAAGGCAGGGGCCGAAATGCACATCGGGATGGATGCATCCAAGGGATAGTCCTCACTTGCATCAGGTAATACATAATTTATTCTCAACTGCAGCAGGTCATCCCAATAATAATACTGGTCAACACAAAAAAATCATCAGCAAAGGTAATATGTCTGTTTTTGTGTAGTTTGATGTGCTGATTCCAAAAATATGCTTAGTTTTGCTCTATCACATAAAGTTTCTAAAATAGAAATATTTTTGTTATTACTTTATTTCTGTATTTTCAATGTATGAGGTTTTTTCCTATGTTATTCCCATTTCTTTGCTTGTCTTACTTAATTGTGAATTTTCTTAAGGGACAACATCAGTAAAGGTTTTAGTAAGTTTATGGGAAAGAGTATTGATAGTGCAGTCAACCAATAACTGCTTCTCGGAAAGTCACATGTTATGGGGAGGAGCTAACTGTTATGAGGCGGTAAGATTTGAGTCAGTCTGAAAAGGATGGTGATGGCAGCAAGGACAGGTATGTGAGACTCTGACAGGAGACAGGCCTCTACAGGGATCTAGCCCTGCTACAGTGAGATAGAAGGGAAGGCAGCGGACAGCCGCCATTGTGAGAGGATTTTCACTACATTTCTGGGAGGGCAAATCGCCTCAGAGGGAAGAAAACAGCTCAGCCACTGAGGTGTAACTAAGTGAGGGTCTCCACAGAGAGAGAACCTGAAAGCAGCCAATATCACACTGAGAAACTGCCTGTCTGCCAATGTTCATCTGTAAGGAATAGTCTGACCCGTTTCCCTCACAACTGTATATAGTTATCTACCAGATTACCTCCAGTAAAATCAGGTCTAAATACAAGCTTTCTCTGTCATCTCTGGGGAAATATCTACATTTAGTCAGTTGGCTCATTGCAGTTTTTTTTTAGTTTGTCACCACTATTGAACTGAACTTACTCTACTTTTTGATCTGATTTAAAGGAGAAAAATGCCCCAACAGTGTATCAATCATTGGAACAGATTCTGCTATGTGTGTGGTTCTTTTACACCAAAAGGCCTAGTATGTTCAATCACTCATGATATTAAAAAGATGTACCAGATGTACTTTAAGTGTCCACTTGGTGATCAAGATAAAACTGGGCCCCTCATGTGATATGCTTGTCATGGAAATATATATGTATTCCATATATTCAAAGTATATTCATATATATGCATTCACAGTTAGATAGATCTCACTTGCTAAAAATCCTGTGCTCACACATATCTATGCAAAAGCTGATGCCAGCTATAATCAGTCGTTTTAAACGACTCTGGCCTTCATAAGGAACAAGTACATAGAGTCTTAAGGTACTGCCACACTTAGCGATCTCGTTAGCGATCTCAATAACGACGCAAGCTAACGAGATCGTTGGTGTGATCGCTTTTAGGTCGCTAGTAGCTGCTAAACAGGAGATCTCATAAACGACTCATCAGTGGTCAGCGATCTCTTTAACGACTTTGGCGGTCGTTAGGATGTCATTAGCATGTACTGAGCGCTTCTGATTCATAGGAATTTCCAGCATCGCTCCTGCTCTCTGCGTCCTGCTAGCCTGCTTTGCAACTTCTGCGATCCTCTCTGTGACACAAAAGAGAACTTACCAGATATTGCGATCCACTCCGTGACGCTAAACAACATATGCGTCACAAACGAGGTCGCTCGTCGTTCGCAAAAGGTGCCAAACACAGCGATATAGGCTCACCAGCGGGACGCCAACGATCAAAAAACGGTCCAGAACACTAGTGAACGATCAGCGACATCACAGCAGGGGCCACATCGTTGCTACATGCCACACACAACGAGGTCGCTAACGAGATCGCTAAATAGTGACGTTTTAGTGATCTCGTTAGCAGTCTCGTTTGCGATCTCGCTTAGTGTGGCATACCCTTTAGTTAGATATCTATTGTTTACTTTACTGGTCATGCAAGAATGCTGGGGCAAAGAGCAGTAAACAATAAATCTGCAACTTCAGCCCTTTTATCATAATTATCATAATTATCATACTTACACTAGAACAGCCAATAATCTAGCAGCTTTTTAATTGTATGTTAATTGACTAACCAGCCCCTTTTTGTAAACGTATAAAACCTTGAATGAATAATAATTGAGAGGTCTTGACGAACTGCTATACTGACACTTCCGTGTGGACAGTTTCATTTCGTTCTGAGTGCTCAAAAAGACATTAAATAGAAAACTGGGAACGGCAATCAGCAAACACTTCAGGATAGATTTATCCTAATTAAATTTCCATAACATGCTCAAGTTGTTGAAATGGTCTTCGTGACTGGTTGAATATGAGGAAAGTGGCTATGCCATTTGCTGTTCCCATGATTTGGAGAGAACCCAAAAATCATAGTGATGACTGCTAGTTTTGTTTTGTCAAACTGAAGGGCTTTTCTATAAAGAACAAACATAAGATTAATTTCCCTGAACTTGAATCTGTGATTAGGCCAGTTCCACATGATGGTACCTTGCTAGCTCCTGTACCACCGTTGTCTGGATTGGATGAAAATGAAGTAGAATATGAAGACTATGGAGCTGATGCTACTGGCGAAGACATGGAGACCTCAAGTCAAGATGAGTATGTACCTGATGGAGCAGCCAGAACACTTTACTCAACATGAATTAAATTATCTCATCAGACACCTTTCATTGTCAAAAGATGAAGCTGAACTTTTTGCATCTAGATTGAAAACAGAAGAATCTTCTTCATGATGATGTCAAAGTGTGTTATTACCAAAACAGAAGTAACACTTTAACACATTTTTTCACAGTTGATGGACCACTGGTGTACTGTAACAATGTGAATGGCCTCTTTGAAGAACTGAATCAAGAGTATTTTGCTGCAGATTGGCGATTGTTTATTGACTCATCCCAGAGAAGTTTGAAAGCAGTGTTGCTTCACAAAGGAAATATGAAACCATCAATCCCTATTGCTCACTCATGTCATCTAAATGCCAGTTGCTTTGGATGCTATACAATATAAGCATCAACAATGGAATATCTGTGGAGATTTGAAAGTGATTGGTCTTCTAATGGGAAGTCAAAGGATTTTCACAAAATGTTGCTTCTTGTGTTTATGGAACAGTAGAAATACAGTAGAGCATTATGTTCGTCATGATTAGGGACAGAGAAACATCTATGCTCCAGGTAGAGACAATGTTCATCATAATCCTTTTAGTTGCTCCAACAAAAATCTTTCTTCCTCCATTACATATAAAGTTGGAATTGATTAAAAACTTTGTGAAATCCATGGCAAAGACAAATTCACAAGGGTTCCAGTACATTTCACAGAAATTCTCCAGCATTTCACCAGCAAAACTGAATGAAGGGGTATTTGTTGGTCCTCACATCAGAGAGCTTATGAGAGATGATGTTTGAAGGAACTCTAAATGATAAGGAATTGAGATCTTGGAAAATCTTCAAGTGGATCTGTGAAAACTTAGGAAAACAAAAATCTCCAGAATATGTTGAAGGTGTTGAAGAAGTGCTAAATGCATACCAGTGGCTTGGATGTCTTATGTCTCTTAAAATGCACTTTTTGTATTCACATTTAGATTTCTTCCCTCAAAATCTTGGGGAACAAGGTGAGCAGTTTCACCAGGACATTAAAGTAATGGAACACCGCTACCAGTGTTTTTGGAATGACTCAATGATGGTAGATTACTTTTGGATGTTATATAGCAGTGATGGCGAACCTTGGCACTCCAGCTGTTGGAGAACTACAACTCCCAGCATGCCTCAACTGCTGCAGGTTGCAAGGGCATGCTGGGAGTTGTAGTTTTACAACAGCTGGAGTGCCAAGGTTAGCCATCACTGTTATATAGGGACAACCCTGAAAAATCGTATCAACGACAGTCTAATGTTAAGCACTTTTAAATTCTGCTCATATTTTGGTTTGTATTTTGCATGTGAAATTATTTATTTCTGCTCATATTTTGGTTTGTATTTTGCATGTGAAATTATTTTAGTTCAATAAAAACTGTTTGGTAAGGTGAAACATTTTTTTTCTGATATGTAGATTACTGTTTTCTTAATGTCACCAGTATATTTCCTAAACCTTATCATAATGAATCTGCTTCATGGAAACTATACGTGCTACAGAAAAACTAAATACATTTTTGAAATCAGGACAAAAAGATGATTAGGAAAGTACAAAGTCACCTGCAATGATTACAAAAAATATTTTTTGTAGACCTGTGAATCTACCCTTTCTATTATAGTCCTTTATACTGTACACTGCTCAATGAAATAAAGGGAACACTTAAACAACAGAATATAACTCCAAGTAGGTCAAACTTCTGTGAAATCAAACTGTCCACATAGGAAGCAACACTGATTGACAGTGGACCACATCTCAGTACCAATGCTTTCTGGCTGATGTTTTTGTCACTTTTGAATGTTGGTTGTCCTTTCACACTCGTGGTAGCATGAACAACCCACACAAGTGGCTCAGGTAGTGCAGCTCATCCAGGATGGCACATCAATGCAAGCTGTGGCAAAAATATTTGCTATGTCTGTCAGCGTAGTGTCCAGAGGCTGTAGGCACTACCAGGAGACAGGACAGTACACCAGGAGACATGGAGGGGGCCGTAGGAGGGCAACAACCCAGTAGCTGGACAGCTAGCTCCGCCTTTGTGCTCACAGCCCAACACAGTGCAGGATGCTTGGCATTTGCCACAGAACACCAGGATTGGCAAATTCGCCACTGGCACCCTGTGCTCTTCACAGATGAAAGCAGATTCACACTGAGCACATGTGACAGACATGACAGAGTCTGGAGATGCAGTTGAGAGCGATCTGCTGCCTGCAACATCCTTCAGCATGACCGGTTTGGCAGTGGGTCAGTAATGGTGTGGGGTGGCATTTCTTTGGAGGGCCACAAAGCCCTCCATGTGCTCGCGATGAGATCCTCATACCCCTTGTGAGATCATATGCTAGTGCAGTTGGCTCTGGGTTCCTCCTAATGCAGGACAATGCCAGACCTCATGTGGCTGGAGTGTGTCAGCAGTTCCTGCAAGATGAAGGCATTGAAGCTATGGACTGGCCCACCCATTCCCCAGACCTGAATCCGATTGAGCACATCTGGGACATCATGTCTCGCACCATCCACCAATGTCACGTTGCACCACAGACTGTCTAGGAGTTGACAAATGCTTTAGTCCAGGTCTGGGAGGAGATCCCTCAGGAGACCATCCGCCGCCTCATCAGGAGCATGCCCAGGCATTGTAGGGAGGTCATACAGGCACGTGGAGGCCACACACACTACTGAGCATCATTTTGACTTGTTTTAAGGACATTACATTTCACTTTAATTTTGTGTGTGACTCCAAATCCAGGCCTCCATTGGTTAATAAATTTGATTTCCATTGATGATTTTTTGTGTGATTTTGTTGTCAGCACATTCAACTTTGTACAGAGCAAAGTATTCAATGAGAATATTTCATTCATTCAGATCTAGGATGTGTTATTTGAGTGTTCCCTTTTTTTGAGCAGTGTATTAAGATGGGAGTAAAGAGAGATAGTGTTCAACACAAGCGCATATGTATGTGTGAATGTAAATATACATAATTAAATATATAGTATACACCATGTTCCAAATTATTATGCAAATTGGTTTAAGTGTCATAGCGTTTTTTGTTTTTTTTTGTAAATGAAACCCATTGATGGGATTGTGTCTCAGGGTTCTTTGGATCACTGAAATCAATCTCAGATACCTGTGATAATTAGTTTGCCATGTGAGTCCAATAAAAGGAAAACTGGATGTTCCACACTATTAAGCAGGCCAGAGTTTTCAAGTAACATGGGAAAGAAACAGGATCTCTCTGCTGCTGAAAAGCATCAAATAGTGCAATGCCTTGGTCAAGGGATGAAAACATTAGATATTTCCCGAAAACTTAAGCTTGATCATCGTACTGTTAAGAGATTTGTTGCTGATTCTGAGCACAGACGTGTTCGTGCTGATAAAGGCAGAATAAGAAAGGTTTCTGCCAGGCAACTTCATAGAATTAAGAGAGCAGCTGCTAAAAAGCCATTACAAACCAGCAAACAGAAATTTGAAGCTGCTGGTGCCTCTGGAGTCCCTCGAACCTCAAGGTGAAAGATCCTTCAAAGGCTTGCTGTTGTGCATAAACCTACTATTCGGCCACCCCTAAACAGTGCTCACAAGCAGAAAGGGTTGCAGTGGGCCCATACATACATGAAGACTAATTTTCAAACAGTCTTGTTTACTGATGAGTGTCGAGCAACCCTGGATGGTCCAGATGGATGGAGTAGTGGATGGTTGGTGGATGGCCACCATGTGCCAACAAGGCTGCAACGTCAGCAAGTATGTGGCATCATGTTTTGGGTCGGAATCATGGGGAAACAGCTGGTAGGGCTCTTTAATGTTCCTAAAGGTGTGAAAATGATCTCTGCAAAATATATAGAGTTTTTGACTGACAACTTTCTTCCATGGTATAAAAGGCAGAAACGTGCCTTCAGGAGCAAAATCATCTTCATGCATGACAATGCACCATCTCATGCTGCAAAGAATACCTCTGATTCATTGGCTGCTATGGGCATAAAAGGAGATAAACTCATGGTGTGGCCACCATCTTCCACTGACCTCAACCCTATAGAGAACCTTTGGAGTATCATCAAGCAAAAGATCTATGAGGGCGGGAGGCAGTTCACATCAAAACCGCAGCTCTGGGAGGCTATTCTGATTTCATGCAAAGAAATACAAGCAGAAACTCTCCAAAAACTCACAAGTTCAATGGATGCAAGAATTGTGAAGGTGATATCAAAGAAGGTGTTATGAGCTTGGTTGCAACAACGTTATTATGTAATGGATTGCAACCGAACACGGGGTCCACGACGCAGTTTTATGTTCACTGCTGCCGAACACCCTTAGATTAGGAGGGTAATAACTGACAACTAAATATAAGGATCTTGCCTGTGAATTTCACATTGAGCAAGAAATAGCATTTGCACTATCTCCGCTAACTTCACGGGAGATGTGATATCAACTGGCGTAGATGTAGCCCTGTTAATGGCACAGAAGCCACTTGCCAGATATTAGGTTAGCACTATGTGCTGCAAGCTGGTATAGACGTAGCCCTGTTTGACTACACAGAAGCTATGTGCCAGCGTCTAGGAAGTGCGTGCGACTAATGCCAGGCATACGTGCTGTCAGCCGGTGTGCGACCGGACTGAGCAACATCACTATTCAGCTGATGGAGATGCCTGCGTGCTGCCAACCGGGTTACGTCCGGACTGCGCAGCTTCAATATTCAGCTGGTGGCGATGTCCGCATGCTGTCAGCCAGTGTGAGACCGGACTGAGCAAGCTTCTCTGTACAACTGGCAGGTGATGCCCAGGTTACGCGCCCCGCAGTCTGCTCAGGGTGTATAGCTACCCTATATTCGTAGCAGGACTGCGACATTGGCTACCTGCCTGGCATAAGCTGAACCTGCCTGAAGGACCTGAGCTAGAAAGCCGAGCGTACTCTGGCAAGGTCCCGGAGAGCAAAGCTAGAGAGCACGTGGAGCTCAGATTCTGGTACGTCCACAAATGAGCACTGCCTATTTTAGTATGATCTGACCGCGCCGCGCCGCAGACAGACAAGCTATTTAAGGGCTAAGCTCCGCCCCCAGCCATCTCGTCAATCGCATCACTGATGACGTCATCCGTGACCAATCAGGCGATGCCAGCTCAGAGGATCAGTTGACCTCAAGCCCCAATCATGCCTTGCCACATCATGGACATGCTCAGTGCAGGCATTTCTGGACTTTAGGCTTAAAACAGCCTTTTCTTGTTCCGTAATCTAGGTTTAAGGCTACTACGAACAAAGACCTAAGTAACTATTTGTGTCTCTTGGGTGCTGGCTAGGTGTTTGGATTGACGGCAAAGCTGAGCAGCATCTGCCTCAGCTGAGTCTGGATGAGAGACCACAGACTCCTTGGATCCAGGTTCAGATCCTGTCGTCGCCCGATGCCTAACAGAAGGGTTCCTATGTTAACATGTAACTTGGCCTGTTAGGATGTTGTGTAGCTTTTTTGTTCAGTGAATCTGACCTCCTAATGCTGCAAATTCCACAAATGAGCATTTTCAGTTCTTTAAAATATATCAAATGTTTAGAAATTCTACTGTGCCTAATAATTTGGAACAGTGCATTTTGAATTTTTATTCATTTTGGAGATTATACTGTTATCATTGGGCAGTTTCTTCAATAAAATTCGATGTATACTCTAACGGATGATGACTTTTATTAGACTGACTGTCATTTGCACCGACCACTTAGGAAAATCAGAGAAAAATATCATTTGCATAATAATTTGGAACAAAAGTGATACCATATAGTAAATGTAAGGCTGGGGTCACACTTCCGTATGGCATTCGATGCGAGAGCATCTGATGCAATATGCTAATGACCCTCAGCCCCTGCTCTGCTGCGAGCCGGAGCCGGGTGTCATGCTACTGTGCTCCGAGCCTGTCGCACAGAGTGGATCGGGGCACAGCTGAGGAGGAGGCAGAGAAGCTAATTTCTCCATCTCCTCCATTGCCGGGGTCAGCGTATATCGCACAGCACTCGGATGATATCCGAGTGATGGGCGCTGTGTCACTCACACCCATAGACTTATATGGGTGCGAGTGCGCCGAGACTCGGCCGAGTGGCAGTGATAATCGCAGCATGCTGCGATTTCACTCTCACGTAGAATACGGCCAAGAAAAAAATCGGTGATGGGAGTTGCCCCATAGATGAATACTGGTCCGAGTGCTATTCAATGTTTTATCGCATAGCACTCGTCCGTATTCATTGCTAGTGTGATTCCAGCCTAATTGTGAAAAAAGTGAAAAAAAAATAGTGGAAAAAATAGTGAAAAAAAGGAAATGGAAATGACTATAAAAATAAAATATAGAGATAGAGAGAAATATTAATAAAATATATATAATAGAAAATGTGATATACAAAATTTGAAAAATATAAATAAAACTAAATTATTTTAATTTTCTTTGGGTCAAATAAAGCAACTAAGTGGGTGCTTTATTACTGAAGGCTACTGGCTTCCTTTAGCACCTCTTTGCAATAGAGGACACAGGTTTGACAAAAGTACTTGTGGTGCTCAAAACTGAAAACCCCTTCAATTCACAATGTTAAGCATGACAAATTAAAACAGATAAGTATTCATTAAGTTGCCCATATTCACTCTTTCCACACCATTTCTGGTATGTTTATTTATAATACAAGCTTCCTATTTCTCTTCACCTCATTCCCTCGACAAATGTGCAGTTTATAAAGAAACTATATTAGGTACATAGAAATCATTGGACTGCATAGCAAAAGTCTTAATTGGGCCCCAATCCTCAAACCCCAAAAATAAATAACTCCCACCTTTTAAACATAGGGAGAGAAACATACATTGTGACACAAACACAGTAGCTGTGTCCCTACTGAAACCCTTAGTTTTCTCATGCACTATCATACCACCCAAACTGCCACTCAACCCTCAGTATGATACCCCCAATTTGATTTCTCTCCCCCACACTTTTTGCCCCACAGTACTCTCAACACCCAGTATGATAACTCCACAGTGCCCCTCACATTGCCCCTCTCCCATTATGATGCTGACATTGCCCCAAAACACTATGATCTCTCCAGATTGCACCAACACACTATAATGACCCCCACGACTCCACAAAGATAGTAGCATGTGAATGCCCCTAAATGTTCCCACACAGTATGATGTCCCCACAGTTTCCCCACATACTGTAATATTATTTCCTGATTTTCCCACTGTCAACTCTATGGTATTAAGTCCTCACAGTCTTCTCACCCACAGTATTATGCTCCCACAGCCCCTCACACAGCATGATAACCCCACATTCCCCCCACACATTATGATGCCTTGCTCACATTATGATGTCCCACACAGCCACCCCACACAGTATGATACCCCACATACTATAAAACCCACACAGTCCCCTAACCACACATTATGATGCCCCTATATAACCCCACACAGTATGAAGCATATAATTTTCCCCCACACAGTATGATGCTCCAACAGCCCCCACAGACAGTATGATGGCTCTCACATAATAGTATGCCTCCCACACACTATGATAATCCAGAAAGGCCCTCACACAGTATGATGGCCCCTACAGCTTCCTCCCACAGTATTATGCCTCTCACATACACAAACACAGTATGATGACCCCCTAAAGAACTCCCCACACATGCTATCATGGCCCCCACAACCCACCCACACAATATGATGCTCCCACAAACAGTATGAAGGTCTCCACAGTTTCCCCCTCCACAGTATGATGCCCCCACATCCTTACAGTATGAATGCCCCCACATTTCCCAAACCCATTTTAATGCCCAAAAAGTTAAACCCCACACAGTATGATTGCTCTTTCACACACAGTATAGCACATATGTAGCACCCTAAAGTTTCTGACTGGCAAAATAAAAAAAGCAAACAAACAAAAAAACCTACTTACTTATCCCAATTCCCTCGATGCTCTGTTTCAATCTGTGCAGCATATTGACTGAATCTCTACTCAGCATTCACAATCTAGTGACATCACCGCGTCTACTGCACTGCACTTTGAACGTTGGAACAGGAAGCAGTTCTACCATTGAATTAAACTGTATATGCATCCCAAGGATGCAGATACCATTGAAACTGAGATGTTGGCATGAGGCAGGAGTGTTGTGCTCAGTACTGGGCCCCCCAACTTATGCGCCTTAGAGAGGCTGCATGGTCTGCAGATATTTTCAGTATGCCACTATCATTTTGAATTTTAATACTTAATTCCTCCCACAATAATTCTCTAAAAGGCCTGATACTATGCCTGACGAATCGACCTGAGAGGTCTAAAAAGCTTGCTATTTGTTATCATCTTTTCAGTTAGCCATTAAAAGGTATCAACCACTGAGGACTCTCAATTTTTAATATTTTTCTCTCTAAAAAGCTGCATTTTCCACCTATCACAACACTATGAGTGCAGTGTTAGATGTACTTTATCCAAAGTTAGCTACTTATTGGTTCCCAGTTAGAAGAAAGCTCCTTTTAAACATCTTTCCGCCTAACCCAGTTTTCCACTTTCTGATGTGTCACTTTATTTGGTAATAACGACTATGGAATATGTCTGTGTATGCCAGTAAATTTAGGCTGAGAATTATTTGTATTTATTTATGAAAATATCTGAAATCTGATGAAAATGTTGAGAAATTAATTTAATTTTTCCTTAAAATAGATGTGACTCCTGTGCAAGAACAATGTATGTGAACTTTGCAGTCCAATAGCTCATCATAATACACAATCCCACCTGCTTTTGAGCTCGAAGTGGGCCACCTAATTTCTTGGACCCCCGT
Source organism: Oophaga sylvatica (assembly GCA_033576555.1). NCBI lineage: Eukaryota > Metazoa > Chordata > Amphibia > Anura > Dendrobatidae > Oophaga > Oophaga sylvatica. The sequence goes on from JARQOD010000002.1 coordinate 524,806,133, forward strand.
ACGGCTGCATAGGATGCCCAAATAGTATGTCCACTTCTGTATGGCCAGAAACTGCTGTTCAAGCACTCTGAAAATGTCAGATGGGAAAAAGCTTCAATTTGGAGTCAAGATCTTGCTGGAATAGTTTTTGGATGCGATGTCACATTAGCATAGACCCTAAGATGCCAGAAAAGCATAACCCCCTGTAGAGGTTTGTACTCACTCAGCTGTTCTTGAGGTAGGCACAGGAGGCGGTTTTCATGCAAAGTCCAAGCAAGTTTATTTAACTTCATAAACCGCTCCAGGTGGCAAAACGAAACAGATCATTTTCTGGCACAAAGTGAAAACAAACTGAACACAAATAGTCCATATGGTATTGCGGGTCCTCCCGCTCAGGTCAGTGTCTTTAGCAACAAACAGTGGAGGTCTCCACACCTCCAGCCACAGACCCTGTATGAGAGACTCAGACTCCATTTCATCTGCCAAACCACGCCCCTGGGGTTGGGATTAGTGTTGAGCGATACTTCCCGATATCCAGAAATATCGGATCGGATTGGATCGGCCCGATACTCAAAAAGTATCGGGTATCGCCGATTCCGATACCGGAAACCCAATGCAAGTCAATGGGACAGAAATATCGTAATTTAAAAAAACCCTTTCTTTCCTTGTAAACACTAGATATACACACATAGAATACATATATATATATATATATATATATATATATATATATACACATGTCATTGTGACATATATATATACATATATTTATAGTTCATACACCTCTACATAGTAAAATAGCCGCTGATTCAATTGCCGGGCAATGCCAGCTTTTGTGAAATTACAGAACCACCCGACATGAAATGACACATGGTTTACATAAAGTTAACCATGTCATTTCATGTAGTTTGATATATGGTTCTCACTAACAATTACATGAGTGTATGTGTGCAAAATTTCCCACATGTAGGGCTTAATTAAAGATGTAAATTCGTTGTAAAAAAAAACACATTTTTTCTCTACGAATTTACACCTTTAATTAACCCCTACATGTGTGAAATTTTGCACACATACTTATCTTGGGAATAGATGACAATGGGAATAGATGGGCTAAGTGCCAGAAAGGGCGAATCTAATTATAGATTTGCCTTTTCTGGGGTGTCTAGGGGCAGATGTTAGTAGCCAGGGGGGGCCAAAAATAATGGTCCCTCTCTGGGCTATTATTATCTGCCCCCACTCGCTGGCTTTGTCTGTCTGGTTGAGAAAATAGGGCGGGAGCCCACGCATTTTTTTCAACAATTTTACACCTCATATATATATATATATATATATATATATATATATATATACATGTCATTGTGACACATATATATATATTTATAGTACATACACTTCAACATAGTATAATAGCCGCTAATTCAATTGCCGGCTTTTGTGAAATTACAGACCCGACATGAAATGACACATGGTTTACATAGAGTTAACCATGTCATTTCATGTAGTTTGATATATGGTTTTCACTAACAATTACATGAGTGTATGTGTGCAAAATTTCACACATGTAGGGGTTAATTAAAGGTGTAAATTCGTAGAGAAAAAAATGTGAATATGCAAGTTAATATTTCTGTCCCATTGACTCGCATTGGGTTTCCGGTATCGGAATCGGCGATACCCGATACTTTTTGAGTATCGGGCCGATCCAATCCGATCCGATATTTCTGGATATCGGGCAGTATCGCTCAACACTACTCAACAATAGTTGGGATATGTGAGTGGTCATTCCCACCAATCTCTCATGACTGCTAGTAAAACCATATGTGCTAGAGCATGCTTCTGAGCTGACATCACTGCAGCTTACAGCCATGATGACACATATCTCCCCTCAAGGACTCATCCGGCTGCCATCTTACACCCTCCAAAAAGTGACCCCATTTTAAAAACAATACCACTCAATGATTATATCATAGTGTTTCACATAATTTTATACCATAGGGCTGTGAATATAAAAAAAATACTTATAAAATGTGATATTAGCCTCAGATTTTTCATTTTCACAATCGGTAATAGGTGAAAACGGATCCTAGAATTTGCTAGACAATTTCTCCCAAATGTGACAGTACCCATATGTGGTCATACCAGGGATGCACTACGAATGAAATTCAGCCCTGGCATTTGAAAGCACACAGGCCCATGACTCCTCCCCAGATTGGAGTCTCTGTTACTATTATCACCCTGCAAGGGAGGAAAACAAAATTTACTGTAAGACCAATAATAGTGCTATATAATATATAATAAAATAATAACAATATTACTGCTTTAATAATATTGCAATAAAACAAAAAGACCATAACCAAGTATTACCAGCATATTCAGTAGTGATAATACCAATATACTGATCATAAACCAAAACCACTATACTAGGAGTGAAATGACAACCATATAGTAACCAAATAATGGTAACATGAAGCTCTTACCTCACCAGTAACATATTTTTCTGATTGTAGTTATTTTCCCCTTTTTTTTCCATTCAGCCCAGACCGTTATGACCTCTTCTTCCATCCATGACTCAACATCAATGGCTTCTTTTTTTCCATCACCCCCTCACATTCTCCCACCTCTTCGCAAACCAAATAGGGCTATATAATCAGTGCCACAGTAGGCAGTAATACTGTCCTCTTTATGCCCTGCTCAGTAATACTACCCTACTTTTGGCCCCCCACAATATCATGGAATCATAGAATCATAGAATGGTAGATTTGGAAGGGACCTCCTGGGCCATCTGGTCCAACCCCCTGCTCAAAGCAGGAGTCACTAAATCATCCCAGACAGCAGGGGTGGAACTATCGTGGAAGCAGGGGAAGCAGCTGCCACAGGGCCTGGGCTAGAAGGGGGTCCCTGCTGCAGCTGCTTCACCTATCACCACGGTAGTTCCGCAAGCTGCCATGGGCGTACCCACCGTGGGCGTACCGCACAGTGAAAGAACCGCCCAGTGAAAGAAAGGCCCTTTAATCGCGGCGGACGGAATGTGCAGAGTGAGGAAGGCCTTGCGGCCTTCCATATGCAGCACAGGCGACGTGATCGTCATCACGCCGCCTGCGCGCCCTGATGACGTCACGCCGCCTGTACCAGGAGAAGACGGAGTCCAGAGCGCGCTTCTTCAGAGCAGTGGGGGAGATAGGTGAGTACTGGTATTTTTTTTTTTTTTAACGCCGGGCCCGGCCTATGGGGGATTCTGCTGGCTATGGGGGATTATGCTGCCTATGGGGGATTCTGCTGGCTATGGGGGATTATGCTGCCTATTGGGGCCTATGCTGCTTATGGGGGATTATGCTGGCTATGGGGGATTATGCTGGCAATGGGGGATTATGCTGCCTATGGGGGATTCTGCTGGCTACGGGGGATTCTGCTGCCTATGGGGGATTCTGCTGGCTGTGGGGGATTATGCTGGCTATTGGGGCCTATGCTGCTTATGGGGGATTATGCTGGCTATGGGGGATTATGCTGCCTATGGGGGATTATGCTGGCTATGGGGGATTATGCTGGCTATTGTGGGATTATGCTGCATATTGGGGACTATTATGCAGCCTATGGGGGATTATGCTGCCTATTGGGGATTACTATGCTGCCTATGGGGGATTATGCTGAGTATGGGGGACTACTATGCTGCCTACTGGGGACTACTACGATACGATACGATACACTTTATTGATCCCGGGGGGGAAATTACTATGCTGCCTATTGGGGACTATTCTGCCTATTGGGACATTTACCTGCCTATTGAGGACATATGCTGCCTATTGGGGACTATGCTGCCTATTGGGACATTTACCTGCCTATTGGGTACCTATGCTGCCTATTGGGGACTATGCTGCCTATTGGGACATTTACCTGCCTATTGAGGACATATGCTGCGTATTGGGGACCTATGCTGCCTATTGGGACATTTACCTGCCTATTGGGGACCTTTGCTGCCTTTTGGGACCTATGCTGTCTATTGAGGACATATGCTGCCTATTGGGGACCTATGCTGCCTATTGAGGACATATGCTGCCTATTGGGGACCAATGCTGCCTATTGGGACATTTACCTGCCTATTGGGGACCAATGCAGCCTATTGGGGACATTTACCTGCCTATTAGGGACTCTCGCACCACACCAGTCTGAGCCTGAGCTAAAAGCGGAGTTGCGCCAATATGCGCACTGATGAGGATGAAATTATATGGATTGGCAAGGCTGCAGTGGTGGGCAGTGCAGGCTGTATGTCTCTGTGTGTAGGAAAGATGTGTATCTTCGTACCGTGTTAGCCAGTAGATAGAAAAATATTTAGACTTGAGAGTCCTCAGTGGTTGATACCTTTTAACCATTAAAAGGTATCAACCACTGAGGACTCTCAAGTCTAAATATTTTTTTGTCTCTGTGTGGGCAGTTTTATTGCTGGTATATTGTTTTTGCAGCGCTGTATATATATTGGTATTTTACTAATAGCAATTTGGAATCCCTAGGAAATAATGATATCAAGAAAGAGAAAAATTGCTTCACTTGTGACAAATATGGAACCGAACATTGACCATCTCATTAGCCAAAAGCAGGCCCATAGTTCCCATTGAAATACCAGTAAGTTTGTTGATTTTTAACTTTACTTGTTCTTTATTTTAAGTATTGTATTTGTTCCTGTTTTGTTTTTTTTTACTTCAAAATAAGAGTGTAGTATATGGTGTATACAGGGTCATACACATCGTGTGCGGTATATAGAGTGTATATACACTGCTGTATTATACTTTTCATATACAGGTTATAATGCCTCTTATTCTTTGTATAGAGGTTAGTGTGCCATGTATAATATATGGTATATTCAGCGTAGTGTCGCATACACTGCTGTATTATACAATATACAACAGTTCTAATGCTCCATACCTAATATGCAGTATAATGTACAGTGTATATGATGTAACCTGTATAAAATGCGACATTGGCTTGCCCCCCCTAGTTTTGATCCTGGGTACGCCCATGAAAGCTGCCGGTGGTGTGAGTCTGATATGGGGCCTGCCGCCACCTCCGGCGCCGCTATGAGAGGAGGTGGGACGGGCCCCGGGCAGTCCGGCACTTACGCGTCATGTGACGTGGGGACGTGCGCGCGCTCTCACGTCACATGCAAGGCTGGCGTGGTGGATGTCGGAGCGTGGAGGACGGATCGGCGCGCGGAGCAGAAGAGCTGGAGGACGCAGTCACCTGAGGATTGGCAGATTGGTAAGTATGTTTGCTGAGTCTGACTCTCTTTTACAGGGACGCGGCAGCCGCAGCTTCCCGTCCCGGCACTTGAGGAGAGGGGGGAGAGCAGAGGGGGGAGGTGTGAGTGTATCAGGGGCCTCAGGCCCCAGGACACAGCGGGCCACATTAGAGGCCCCAGGAAGCAGCAGGCCCCTATTGGGGCCCTAGGAAACAGCAGGCCCCATTAGGGGCCTAGGTCCAAAGGAAGCAGCAGGCCCCATTAGGGGCCTAGGTCCAAAGGAAGCAGCAGGCCCCATTAGGGGCCTAGGTCCAAAGAAAACTGCAGGCCCCATTAGGGGCCTTGGGCCCCAGGAAACTGTAGGCCCCATCAGGGGGCTAGGGCCCCAGGAAACTGCAGGCCCCATTAGGGGCCTAGGGCCCCAAGAAACTGCTGAATAAGGTAATTATGTTGCATTATTCTTGTGAAGAAGAAATTTGTAATCTAGTCCATAAATTGCTTTCAAAATGGATGATTTATTCAGTAGAACAAAAGTACGGTATACAGAACAATCTTAGATTATTCTGTATACCGGACTGTTGTTCTACTGAATAAATCATCTGTTTTGAAAGCAATTTGCAGGCTGGATTACAAGTTTCTTCATACATTTACTCTGGAGAAAGCCTACCTTCGTCACTACCTCAGTTGCTTCCTGTGAGTTGGTTCTTTTCTGTTATTTCACTATCATTAGTCCAAAAACCTCTAATTTTGGATAATAAAGGTATCTTTCTTAACACAACTTGGGTAGACCGGGATTGTCAACGCGCGCGGGGGGGGGCCCATTGTGAAGTTTGCTGTGGGGCCCTGCCGTTCCTAGTTACGCCCCTGCCAGACAGATATCGGTCCAGCCTCTGTTTGAAGACTTCTATTGAAGGAGAACTCACCACCTCTCGTGGCAGCCTGTTCCACTCACTGATCACCCTGTCAAAAAGTTTTTTCTAATATCTAATCTGTTTCATCCCATTGCTTCTAGTCTTTCCTTGTGCAAATGAGAATAAAGATGATCCTTCTACAATGTGACAGCCCTTGAGATATTTGTATACAGCTATTAAGTCTCATCTCAGTCTTCTCTTTTGCAAGCTAAACATTCCCAAATCCTGCAACCGTTCCTCATAGGACATGGTTTGCAGACCAGTCACCATTCTAGTCGCTCTTCTCTGAACTTGATCTAGTTTGTTGATGTCTTTTTTAAAATGTGGTGCCCAAAACTGGACACAGTATTCCAGATGAGGTCTGACCAAAGAGGAGTAGAGGGCAATAATGACCTCACGTGATCTAGACTGTATGCTTCTGTTAATACATTCTAGAATTGTATTTGCCTTTTTTGCTGCTGCATCACACTGTTGACTCATGTTCAGTCTGTGATATATTAGTATACCCAAGTCTTTTTCACATGTGCTGTTACTTAGCCCTATTCCTCCCATTTTGTATATGCTTTTTTCATTTTTATTGCCCAGATGTAGTACTTTGCATTTTTCCCTGTTAAAACCATTATGTTAGTTGCTGTCCACTGCTCCAGTTTATTTATATCTTTTTGAATCCTCTCTCTCTCTTCTTTAGTATTAGCTATCCCTCCTAGCTTTGTGTCATCAGCAAATTTAATCAGCTTACCCTCAATTCCTTCATCTAAATCAATTGATAAAGATGTTGAACAATACAGGGCCCAGAACAGAGCCCTGTGGTACCCACTTGAGACATTCTTCCAACTGGATGTGCAGCCTTTTACGACGACTCTTTGGGACCGATCACTAAGCCAGTTATGAATCCACCTAACAGTTGCCTTGTCCATTCCATACTTAGTCATTTTTTCAATAAGGATTGTGTGAGATACTTTGTCAAATGCTTTGCTGAAGTCAAGATATACTGTATCTACAGCATTTCCCTGATATCAGTGACCCTCTGTACCCCTATACAGTAATAATGCTTCCTCTGTACTTCCTCATAGTAATGCTTCCCTGTGACTACTTACAGTTATACAGCACCCTATTGAAATAATGTTCCCCTGTGCCTCATTATAATAAACCCCCCTTGTGCCTTCTTTAATAATATTTCCCCTTGACCGCATAATAATATTATCCTAATATAAACACCCCCATGCTTTCTTATAGGAGTGCTTCCTGTGGTTCTCCTATTTTGATAATGATCCCCTCTTTATAATTATGCAACCCCCCATTGTGCATTTTTATAATAGTAACCCTCAGTGGCTCTTTATTGAAATAATGCCCCTAAGCAGCTTGAGAAAGCACATTCAACTGAAAACGACACTAGGAACAGTGGACTTCTTGACTCCATGGGTCCAGTTGAGGTTGCTCCCTTTGTAACCGTGATCATTATGCCCCTGTGCACACTGCAATCATTTAGAAGATTAAATATTTAAGGTCACTGCTGGTACCCACCATGGCATTTGATTTAGGAGCTCAGCAGTCACTTAAACCAAGCTCCACAGTGTTCCACTGCTTAATGGCCCCCACATTGTATGGATACCCCAACCATAGGCCCCAACCTGTATAATGGTACTCAAATTAGCTCCCACGTTGAATAATGGACTCCACGCCCACCCACAATATTAGAGTCCCCCCACACTGTATGAGGGCCCTCACAGTAGCCCCCACATGATTTTACCTGTAGCGTCGGCATCCCTGCCTTCTGCCAGGCAGGGACGCTGTTCCCCTGCAGCAGCGTCCTCTGCCAGGCAGGGACGTCGCCCCCCTTACCCTTCCTCAGCGTCCTCCTTCTGCCCTGCTGGGGCCGCGCGCTCCTTCCCTGCTGCTGGACTTAGGGCGCACGCCCGCGCCCTCCCCCGCTCTTAAAGGAGCCGCGCGCATTTTTCAAATAAGTCCCCGGCCAATGCCGGAGGACTCCACCCTATATTAAGGGCTTACTCCTTAATGGAGGTGCCCGAGCAATGTTGTTGTTGCACTGTTTCACTCTGCTTCAGCCCTCAGGTCCCGTTACCAGTTACCTGCCTGTTTCCTGCCCGTTTGCTGTATGCTACTTGACTGCAGCCCTACCCGGAGGTTCGGACGTCACAAGCGGTGATCCCCGGCTATTCCAGAGACTCTTGCCTGCTCACTTGGGAGCGATCATCTGCCATCTGACTGCAGCCCTACCCGGAGGTTCGGACGTCACAAGCGGTGATCCCCGGCTGTTCCAGAGACTCTCGCCTGCTCACTTGGGAGTGTCCATCCGCCATCTGCCTGCTAGCCTACCGGGAGGCTTCACCATCTCAGGTCGTATATACCTGTCCATCTAGAGACTGCCCCGGTTACTTGCTGTGACAACCTGCCTGTCAATCCAGAGACTGCCCCGGTCACTTGCCGTGACAACCTGCCTGTCTATCCAGAGACTACCCCGGTCACTTGCCGTGACAACCTGCCTGTCAATCCAGAGACTGCCCCGGTCACTTGCCGTGACAACCTGCCTGTCTATCCAGAGACTGCCCCGGTCACTTGCCGTGACAACCTGCCTGTCAATCCAGAGACTGCCCGGTCACTTGCCGTGATCCTTTCCCGTATAACCAGAGACTGCCCCGTCACTTGCCGTGACTTCCTGTCCGTCTCCCTGGGCGCCACCCGCTCTCTTACAAGTATAACCTTCTTGTATAAATAAAGCTCAGAGGTTCCACCTACCTGACCCGTTACAGTTTGCTCGGGCCATGGAACCCGGTGGCACCCAAACCCCTTCGCTATCTGACCTGTGTCATGAACTGTCTCGTCAGAGGTCTCAACAGGAGTCCATCCTGGGTCATCTGCGGTGTGTTAATTCCCGCCTGGACACTCTGAATACTTCCCCGACAACCACCGCGAGCACCATGACTCGCAATCCGGCAGTTCTGCTGCTTACCAACTCCGTGGTTTCTATTCCAGGACCTCGACTTTCAGCTCCTCCTCGGTTTGGAGGCGACCCTGCTCTGGCTCGGGGTTTCATCAACCAATGTACCCTGCATTTTGAACTCCTGGCACACCAGTTTAACTCTGACCGGGCCAAAATTGCCTTCATCATGTCACATCTCACCGGAGAGGCCCTGGCCTGGCTAAATCCTCTTTGGGAAAGAGAAGATCCTCTGGTGTCTAACCTGTCTGCTTTTCTCTTAGCCTTCCGGAAGGTATTCGATGAACCCAGACGGAAGACCTCCTCTGCATCATCTCTGCTGCGTCTTCGTCAGGAGAGTCTCACCGTGGGTCAATATGCCATAAGGTTTCGTACCCTTGCCTCAGAGCTGGCTTGGGATAATGACGCTCTGATAGCTGTCTTCTGGGAGGGCCTGTCCGGCCGCATTAAAGATGAACTTGCCGGTCGGGACATTCCAACCTCTCTCGATGACCTAATAACTCTGGCCAATCGAATTGATCTACGGTTCCAGGAGCGAGCCAAAGAGGTCACCTGTTATGTTTCGGTAGCTGAGGAGTGCAGGTAAAAAAGGCAATACACCAGAGCAGTTGGAATCTATGAGATTGCAGTACCCTGACTAACCACCGCAACTAGAGGCAGCCGTGGAGCGTTCCTACGTTGGTCCTAGACGCCTCGTCACAGCCTGAGAAACTAACTACACCTAAAGATAGAAATAGGAAAGCTATCTGCCCCGGAGCAGAACCCCAAAGATAATAGAAAGCCCCCAAACATGTAATGGCGGTTAGACAAGAGGAAATACTGACACAGAAAGAAAATAGTATGAGCAAACGCTGGGGCCCAAACTATCTAAATAGAAAAGGACAGGAAGGGTACTTACTGCAATCCCAGAAAACCCTGAAAAACATCAACTCTACTAATTTCAAAATCACCTGAGATCACACGACCTCTACCACCTAAATTAGTTCTCTGGTGTAAGAAAATCAAAACAGCAGCCACTGAAAAAACTGGAAAAAGCAAAAGAACAAAACTCAGCGGCTGAACTAAACTGAGAGGGCAGAAGCCCCCGGAGGGGACCCTGAAGGCCCCCAAAGAAGTGCAGGACAAAATGCAAAAATATAGCAAAAACACAAAATAAGAAATTGTCTTATCTGATAGCAGGAGATGTAGACACGACACAGCAGGCTACAAGGGAAACTGGAAAGAAGGATTCAGACCAGAACAATTGATCACCGGCAACCCTGATGGGAAAATGACTCCCTTACATAAGACCAATCAGTAACACCTGATTCCCAGTCCTCACAATCCTCACTAGTACCACTTGTAACCACCAGAGGGAGCCTCTGCTCAGAACTCATCTCAAACCCATTCACAACAGTACCCCCCCTTGAGGAGGGGTCACCGAACCCTCATTTGAGCAACCAGGTCGGTCAGGATGAGTTCTATGATACGCACGGATAAGTCTCCTAGCATGGATGTCCGAAGCAAACACCCAAGAATTGTCTTCCTGACCATAACCTCTCCATTTAACCAAATACTGGAGTCTTCGTCTAGAAAAACGAGAATCCAATATTTTCTCAACCACATACTCCAGATTGCCCTCAACCAAAACAGGGTCAGGAGGCACAGCAGCAGGAACCACTGGCTCAACAAACCTCTTCAACAAGGACTTGTGGAACACGTTATGGATCTTAAATGTCCCTGGAAGAAGCAAACGAAAAGAAACAGGATTAATAATCTCCATGATCTTATAAGGTCCAATGAACCTAGGCTTAAATTTAGGAGATGCTACTCTCATAGGAATATTCTTTGAGGACAACCAGACCAAGTCCCCCACTTTAAACCGAGGACCATCAGTCCTATGCCGGTTAGCAAACCGCTGGGCCTTCTCCTGAGAGAGGGACAACCTCTCCACTACCTGGTCCCAAATCTGCTGCATACGCTCAACAACAGAGTCAACACCTGGACAGACAGAAGCCTCCGTCTGTCCTGAAGAAAATCGAGGGTGAAACCCAGAATTACAGAAAAACGGAGACATCAAAGTGGCAGAGCTAGCCCTATTATTAAGAGCAAACTCAGCCAAAGGCAAAAAAGAGACCCAGTCATCCTGATCAGCAGACACAAAGCATCTTAGATAAGTCTCCAATGTCTGGTTTGTTCTCTCAGTTTGACCATTGGTCTGAGGATGAAATGCCGAGGAGAAAGACAATTGAACACCCAGTTTAGAACAAAAAGTCCTCCAAAATCTGGAAACAAACTGGACTCCTCTGTCAGACACAATGTTCTCAGGAATGCCGTGTAAACGAACCACGTGCTGAAGGAACAACGGCACCAATTCAGAGGAGGAAGGCAACTTAGGTAATGGCACAAGATGTATCATTTTGGAAAACCTATCACAAATTACCCAGATGGTGGTCATTCTCTGAGAAACAGGAAGATCGGAAATGAAATCCATAGAGATATGGGTCCATGGTCTCTTGGGCACAGGCAATGGCATCAACAAACCACTAGAGCGAGAGCAAGGCTTGGAGCGAGAGCAAGTCCCGCAGGACTGCACAAATTCCCTGATATCGCGAGACAAGGTAGGCCACCAAAAGGACCGACTAACCAAGTCTCTGGTACCAAAAATTCCGGGATGCCCAGCCAATGCGGAACAATGAATCTCAGACATCACACTCTTTTTCCATTGGTCCGGGACAAACAATTTTCCAACAGGGCAGCGCTCGGGCCTATCCTCCTGACACCCTCCAGAGCAAGTCTCACATTGGGCGAGATGGCGGAAAGAACTACACCCTCCTTCAAAATAACAGAGGGATCAGATAGCTCAGGAGAGTCCGCAAGGAAACTCCTCGAGAGGGCATCCGCCTTAACATTCTTAGTGCCAGGAAGAAAGGAAACCACAAAATTAAAACGTGTGAAAAACAAGGCCCACCTGGCCTGTCTAGGATTGAGTCGCTTGGCAGATTCCAGATAGACCAGATTCTTATGGTCCGTAAGGACCACCACCTGATGTTTGGCTCCCTCCAGCCAATGTCTCCACTCTTCAAAAGCCCACTTCATGGCCAATAACTCCCGATTACCCACGTCATAATTACGTTCAGTAGGAGAAAATTTTCGAGAGAAAAAGGCACAAGGGTTACTTTTAGAGGTCTCTGGATCTTTTTGGGACAAAACGGCACCTGCCCCAATTTCAGAGGCATCAACCTCCACCTGAAATGGCAGAGAAACATCAGGCTGCCATAGAACAGGAGCAGAAGTGAATCTCTGCTTAAGTTCCTGAAACGCAGAGACTGCCTCAGGAGGCCAATTCACCACATCAGAACCCTTTCTGGTCAAATCAGTTAATGGTTTAACAATAACCGAGAAATTACCAATAAATTTACGATAAAAATTGGCAAAACCCAAAAATCTCTGAAGAGCCTTTAATGAAGTAGGTTGGACCCAATCACAGATGGCCTGAACCTTGACCGGGTCCATTTCAATAACAGATGGGGACAAAATGAATCCCAGAAATGAGATCTTCTGTACGCCAAAAAGACACTTTGATCCCTTCACATTCAAAGCATTCTCTCTCAAAATCTGGAATACAGTTCGAACATGTTTCACATGAGAGTCCCAGTCATTAGAAAAAATCAAGATATCATCCAAATAAACAATCAGAAACTTGTCCACAAAATCCCTGAAAATGTCATTCATGAAGGACTGGAAGACGGAAGGAGCATTAGTGAGCCCAAAGGGCATCACAAGGTACTCAAAATGCCCTTCAGGGGTGTTAAATGCCGTCTTCCATTCATCCCCGTGCTTAATGCGAATAAGGTTATACGCCCCCCTGAGGTCAAGCTTGGTAAACCAAGTAGCGTTTTTCACCCTGGAAAACAGGTCAGTAATCAAGGGTAACGGGTATTGATATTTCACAGTAATATTGTTCAAGAGACGATAATCAATACACGGCCTTAATGAACCATCTTTTTTGGCCACAAAGAAAAAACCGGCACCTAAGGGTGAAGAGGATGGTCTGATATGACCCTTCTCCAATGATTCCTTGATATAAGACCGCATAGCAATGTAAGAGAGAAAAGAACTAACGCAGTAATGCACACTACTCAGATAATGGAAAGTAGAAAAACAGTCAATTTTATTGGTATACAAAGAGTAAAATAAAACACAAGTAAAATCAAAGTGACTCTGGTCCCAAACGCCCGCCCCTAACCCTGATCAAGGTATATAATGAATAATGTCTCAAAAATAACAAAAACATGAAAAATAACTAGAAAAACCTATGATCATAAAATGAACATTTGAAAATATGTAATGGTCCACCTAGGATGAGAGAACCTGTATGGATAGCAGAAAAAATATTAATGATACAAAAAATATATATCAAATAATTATAAACAAGCCCAAATAAGGGGTAAGATAGTCCCCCGCCTGTGAACTGAAAAAATAACTCCAAATCAATAATTGTGAAGCGAAACCAAAGCCATGAAAAAATCCACTAGCACATGATATAAACCAGAACAAACCTCATGATAAAGGCATGAGAGAACAAACGGGCGGTCAGGACCAGAGGACACCAAGGTCCCACGCGTTACGCCGCAGCCTGTGCGGCTTCCTCTCCCTGAGGAACAGGCTGCGGCGTAACGCGTGGACCTTGGTGTCCTCTGGTCCTGACCGCCCGTTTGTTCTCTCATGCCTTTATCATGAGGTTTGTTCTGGTTTATATCATGTGCTAGTGGATTTTTTCATGGCTTTGGTTTCGCTTCACAATTATTGATTTGGAGTTATTTTTTCAGTTCACAGGCGGGGGACTATCTTACCCCTTATTTGGGCTTGTTTATAATTATTTGATATATATTTTTTGTATCATTAATATTTTTTCTGCTATCCATACAGGTTCTCTCATCCTAGGTGGACCATTACATATTTTCAAATGTTCATTTTATGATCATAGGTTTTTCTAGTTATTTTTTCATGTTTTTGTTATTTT
>JARQOD010000002.1:524820313-524865271 GCA_033576555.1 Oophaga sylvatica
CAGATGGAGACTGTGGATGGCTCTCTACTGACTTCTGGACCAGTGGATCAAGAAACAGAGCCTTTGAGGGTCCTTATGGGTAAAGATCATCAGGAGAAAATGTCTTTTTTGCTTATCTCTTCTCCCCACTTTCCCATCATTCTAGGGCTACCATGGCTGCAGGCGCAGAATCCTACGATTAACTGGGAGACCAAGGAATTACACTTTCCGGAGAAACAAGATGAGTCAAGGAGTTTCAGCTTGCTCTGTTCCTAAAGGAACCATGTCAGTCCCTGAACTACCAGCTGTATACCAGGACTATGACGATTTATGTGACAAGAAGAACGCTGATCAGCTTCCTCCTCACTGTCCATATGATTGTCCAATTGAATTATTACCCGGAGCCGAGATACCTTTTGGTAAGATCTACCCCCTAGCGGGGCCCGAGCTAAAAGCTTTGAAGGATTATATAGACGAAAATTTAGCCAAGGGCTTCATACGCCCCTCTTCATCTCCCGCAGGTGCACCCATCTTCTTTGTGAAGAAGAAAGATGGATCTCTGAGACCCTGCATAGACTATAGGGAACTCAATAAGGTTACTATTAGAAACCGTTATCCATTGCCTTTAATCCCTGAGTTGTTGGAGAGAGTGCGGCATGCCAAAATTTTCTCTAAACTGGATCTCCGTGGGCCTATAACTTGGTCCGTATCAGACCTGGGGATGAATGGAAGACTGCTTTCAGGTCAAGCTATGGACACTTTGAATATCTAGTTATGCCTTTTGGTCTGAGTACCTCCCCAGCCACTTTCCAACACTTCGTGAATGATATCTTCAGGGATCTCCTAGATACATTTGTGGTGATTTATCTGGATGATATTCTAATTTTTTCTAACTCCACAGAGGAACATCATGGACATGTGAGAATGGTCTTAGAACGCCTAAGACAAAACCATCTCTACATCAAACTTGAAAAATGGAATTCCATAGGACCGAAATTCAATTTCTGGGGTATGTACTATCTACGCAAGGGATTAGTATGGATGGAAGCAAGACCCAAGCCATCAAGGATTGGCCAATTCCTAGAAATGTGAAGGAGGTGCAGCGTTTCATCGGGTTTGCCAACTTCTATAGACGTTTCATTAAGAATTTTTCTGAGGTAGTGTCACCTATCACCCAACTTACCCGGAAACAGTTTAGGTTCTCCTGGACCCCGCAAGCTCAGGAAGCATTTTCCTGTTTAAAGGATAAATTTACCACCGCACCTATCTTAGTACATCCCAACCCCGAGCTTGCCTTCATAATAGAGGTGGATGCTTCAGACTGTGCCGTTGGAGCTATACTCTCTCAGAGAACAGGTGAGAAGAATGTCTTGCATCCCTGTGCCTTCTTTTCCCAGCAGTTGTCTTCGGCTGAGAGGAACTACGATGTGGGCAATAGAGAATTGTTGGCCATTATTACCGCCTTCAAGGAATGGAGACACCTTCTTCAGGGAGCTGCACAGCAAATAGTCGTCCTGACAGACCATCGTAACCTTGAATTTATCAGGTCGGCTAAGTGCCTGACTCCTCGCCAGGCTCGCTGGAATCTTTTCCTAAACCAATTTAATTTTGTCATTTCTTATAGACCAGGATCGCGCAATGGAAAGGCTGATGCACTCTCTAGGATTCATTCAGCAGAGACACGTCCACTTACTCCTCCTAAGACTATTCTTCCTGACTCTAGATTCCTGGGAGTGATTCATAATCAAGACCTACTTAAGGACATCAAGGAAGCATACCATGCGGATTCTTTGTTGGCTCAACCCCCAAGGGACGTAAGTCTTGTCTTTAAGAATGGTGTGTGGATTCAGGGACAACGTCTGTATATACCTGAAACAGTCAGATTGAGAGTATTGCAACTCATCCACGATTCCAAGATAGCCGGGCATAGGGGAATTCTAAAGACACAAGAATTTCTTTCTCGTTTCTTTTGGTGGCCCACTTACAGAAAAGATGTCTTAAACTATGTCACTTCATGTGAAGTCTGTGCAAGATGCAAAACACCTCGCTCCTCACCAACTGGTCTGTTGCAACCTCTTCCCACCCCGTCCCGCCCGTGGGGATCCATTTCTATGGACTTCATTGTGGAGTTACCAACCTCTCAAGGGAAGAACACCATTCTAGTGGTGGTTGACCGTCTAACAAAGGCAGCTCATTTTATCCCTTGTGTCGGCTTACCCACTGCAAAACAGACATCAGACTTGATGATTAAGAATGTGTTTCGCTTACATGGAGTACCGGATGAGGTCATTTCGGATCGAGGGGTGCAATTCACTTCAAGGTTTTGGCAAAATTTCTGTGCAGCATTGGACATTAAAGTAAACCTTTCTTCTGCTTTTCATCCCCAGACTAATGGACAGACAGAACGAACCAATCAGACCCTGGAGCAGTATCTCCGCTGTTTTATCTGCCACCTACAGGATGATTGGGTGGATCTACTTCCACTGGCTGAGTTCTCTTATAACAACTCTCAGAGCGCCTCCACTAAGCAGTCTCCTTTTTACTCCAATCTAGGTTATCATCCTAACATTCTTCCTCGATTTCCCATAGATACGCCCTTGCCGGCAGTGGCTGAAAGAATCACTTCTTTACAAAAGAATATGGAACTTCTAAATGAAAATCTAGAATTGGCTCAGGAAAGGTACAAGAAAGCAGCAGATAAATTTCGTAAATCTGCACCAGCTTTCAAGGTAGGAGATTTGGTCTGGCTGTCAACCAGAAATCTTAAATTAAAGATTCCATCGTCTAAATTGGGACATAAGTACATTGGACCTTATAAGATCAATAAGATTATAAGTGCTGTTGCTTGTCGTCTTCAACTACCCAGAACTATGAGAATCCACCCTGTCTTTCATGTATCCCTACTAAAGGCTGCAACACCCAATACGTTTCCTGGACGTTCTTCTCCTTGCCCTGACCCAGTGCTGGTCGATGGTCAGGAAGAATTTATGGTGGAAAGGATTCTAGATTCCAGGTTGTACAGAAATCAGTTGCAATATTTGATTAAATGGCAGGGCTACCCAGTGGAGGACAACTCATGGGAACCAGTCAATAATGTAAATGCTCCTCGCCTGCTCCGCCAGTTTCATCAGAGGTACCCTGACAAGCCTGGTCTGAGGTCATCCGGAGGTTGTCCCTAAGGGGGGAGTAATGTAAGGTTCTTTGTCTCTGTTGACATGTTCCTTGAAACTCAGTTTTCCGTCGGCCATTTTGCTTTCTGTCTTTCTGCAGCTCTTGCCCTCAGTTAATATGGAGTTTCCAGTTTTCATGTTCCTGCCCTGATTCTTCCCTCTTGCTTCTTAAGCAGCCTCAGCTGAACAATCAGTGCTCCTGAATCAAGCCTCAGTCAGTCTGTGACCTGACTCCTGGAAGCCTTGGACTTGTACTCCAGCTATTCCCTACTGAGGAACCTTGGAACACTTTTGGACTCTGGAAACCTGCTGTTTGGTGAATCCATGTTTGCAGAGGAATTACGGTACAGAGAAGAGATCCTGAACCTGCTTTGGAGATTTATTGTAGTGCTTAAAGTTACTCTGGCCTGCTGTGTCTCCTGTCGCTGTTCCTGCAAACTGTGTGAACTTTTCAGCATGCTTGTATGAAGTAATACAAGTCATTTCATTTCAACCTATGTCTCCTGTGTTTTCCTCGCACCCAAGCACAAGACGCTATAGGAACTGTACACTATACTTGACAGCATCTTAGATAAGTCTCCAATGTCTGGTTTGTTCTCTCAGTTTGACCATTGGTCTGAGGATGAAACGCCGAGGAGAAAGACAATTGAACACCAATTTTAGAACAAAAGGTCCTCCAAAATCTGGAAACAAACTGGACTCCTCTGTCAGACACAATGTTCTCAGGAATGCCGTGTAAACGAACCACGTGCTGAAGGAACAAAGGCACCAATTCAGAGGAGGAAGGCAACTTAGGTAATGGCACAAGATGTATCATCTTGGAAAACCTATCGCAAATCACCCAGATGACGGTCATTCTCTGAGAAACAGGGAGGTCGGAAATGAAATCCATAGAGATATGGGTCCATGGTCTCTTGGGCACAGGTAATGGCATCAACAAACCACTAGAACGAGAGCAAGGCTTGGAGCGAGAGCAAGTCCCGCAGGACTGCACAAACTCCCTGACATCAGGAGACAAGGTAGACCACCAAAAGGACCGACTAACCAAGTCTCTGGTACCAAAAATTCCGGGATGACCGGCCAACGCGGAACAATGAATCTCAGACATTACTGTACACTCTTTTTCCACTGGTCCGGGACAAACAATTTCCCAACAGGGCAGCGCTCGGGCTTATCCTCCTGACACCCCTCCAGAGCCAGTCTCAAATTGGGCGAGATGGCGGAAAGAACTACACCCTCTTTCAAAATAACAGAAGGATCAGATAACTCAGGAGAGTCCGCCAGGAAACTCCTCGAGAGGGCATCCGCCTTAACATTTTTAGTGCCAGGAAGAAATGAAACCACAAAATTAAAACGTGTGAAAAACAAGGCCCACCTGGCCTGTCTAGGATTAAGTCGCTTGGCAGATTCCAGATAAACTAGATTCTTATGGTCCGTAAGGACCACCACCTGATGTTTGGCTCCTTCCAGTCAATGTCTCCACTCTTCAAAAGCCCACTTCATGGCTAATAACTCCCGATTACCCACGTCATAATTACGTTCAGTGGGAGAAAATTTTCGAGAGAAAAAGGCACAAGGGTTACTTTTAGAGGTCTCTGGATCTCTTTGGGACAAAACGGCACCTGCCCCAATTTCAGAGGCATCAACCTCCACCTGAAATGGTAGAGAAACATCAGGCTGCCATAGAACAGGAGCAGAAGTGAATCTCTGCTTAAGTTCCTGAAATGCAGAGACTGCCTCAGGAGGCCAATTCACCACATCAGAACCCTTCTTGGTCAAATCAGTTAATGGTTTAACAATAACAGAGAAATTACCAATAAATTTACGATAAAAATTGGCAAAACCCAAGAATCTTTGAAGAGCCTTTAATGAAGTAGGTTGGACCCAATCACAGATGGCCTGAACTTTAACCGGGTCCATTTCAATAACAGATGGGGACAAAATGAATCCCAGAAATGAGATCCTCTGAACGCCAAAAAGACACTTTGATCCCTTCACATACAGAGCATTCTCTCTCAAAATCTGGAACACAGTCCGAACATGTTTTACATGAGAGTCCCAGTCATTGGAAAAAATCAAGATATCATCCAAATAAACAATCAGAAATTTATCCACAAAATCCCTGAAAATGTCATTCATGAAGGACTGGAAGACAGAAGGAGCATTAGTGAGCCCAAAGGGCATCACAAGGTACTCAAAATGCCCTTCAGGGGTATTAAATGCCGTCTTCCATTCATCCCCGTGCTTAATGCGAATAAGGTTATATGCCCCCCTGAGGTCAAGCTTGGTAAACCAAGTAGCGTTTTTCACCCTGGAAAACAGATCAGAGATCAAGGGTAAAGGATATTGATATTTCACAGTAATATTGTTCAAGAGACGATAATCAATACACGGCCTTAATGAACCATCCTTTTTGGCCACAAAGAAAAAACCGGCACCTAAGGGTGAAGAGGATGGTCTGATATGACCCTTCTCCAATGACTCCTTGATATAAGACCGCATAGCGTCATGTTCAGGTACAGACAAGTTAAAAAGGCGACCTTTAGGGAATTTACTACCAGGCACTAATTCAATAGCGCAGTCATAGCTCCTATGGGGAGGTAAGGATGCAGATTTACTTTCGCTAAACACATCAGAAAAATCAATCAAAAAGTCAGGAACATCCTGAGCCTGGGGGGAGGCAGAAAAAACAGGAGTGTTGGTATTAACACATTAGCAGCCCCAACTGGTAACAGACACAGATTTCCAATCCAAAACAGGATTATGAGACTGTAACCAAGGGAAACCCAGTACGATAATGTCATGCAGATTATACAGAACCAAAAATTTGCAACTCTCCTGATGATCAGGTTCTACCCTCATTATCACCTGAGTAGAGAACTGAGGTTTATTCTCAGCCAAAGGGGTAGAATCGATCCCCAGTAGGGGAATAGACTTCCGTAGGGGTATCAAGGGAAACCCACAACGTTTAGCAAAATCAAAATCCATCAGGTTAATAGCTGCTCCAGAATCAACAAAAGCCTGAGCAGAAAATGAGGACAGAGAGCATATCAGAGTAACAGTTAATAAAAACTTAGTCTGAACACTACCCAAGACAACTGAGCGTGCAAAACGTCTTCCCCGCTTAGGGCAGACTGAAATAGCATGAGAGGCATCACCACAGAAGAAACATAACCCATTGCGCTTTCGAAATTCATGATGCTGTGCCCCAGAAACCACTCTATCACACTGCATGGATTCAGAAGCAGGTTCACAAGGCAACATTATTCCACGCATACCTTTCCGCTCACGCAAACGTCTGTCAATTTGAATCGCTAATGACATAGAATCATTGAGACCAGAGGGAACAGGGAATCCCACCATAACATCCTTTACATTATCTGACAGTCCCTTCCGAAAAAGAGCTGCCAAAGCGTCGTCATTCCATTTGGTCAGGACTGCCCACCTACGGAATCTCTGACAGTATAACTCAGCGTCCTCAAGCCCCTGACTTAATGCCAACAAAGTTTTTTCAGCTTGATCAGTGACATTAGGCTCATCGTACAATAACCCCAAAGCCTGAAAAAACGCATCAACATCACTCAAAACAGGATCCCCAGGTGTCAGGGAAAAAGCCCAATCCTGAGGGTCGCCGCGCAGGAGAGAGATGACAATTTGATCCTGCTGCGCTGCGTTCCCTGAGGACTTAGATTTTAAGGCAAAAAACAATTTACAGTTATTTTTGAAATTCAGAAACTTAGCTCGATCCCCTAAAAACAAATCTGGCATGGGAATCCTAGGTTCCACAACAGGCAACCTAGCAAGATAGGTAGCAATACTCCGAACCTCAGTGGAAGCTGATCCACACGGCCAGACAACTGTGCAAACTCCATTGAGAGAGAAAAAAAAAATCCTCCTCAGCACCCAGAGATACAGAGGGAAAAAAAAATGCAACAAACAGAAAAAAAAAAAAATCTCTGACAACTCTGACAACTTTTTTCTTTCCACAATATTTTTCCCTTCTGTGAGTACCATATAATTTTTAGTTTTGGCCGGTGATACTGTTATGATTTGGTAGCTGAGGAGAGCAGGCAAAAAAAGAAATACACCAGAGCAGTTGGAAACTATGAGATTGCAGTACCCTGACTAACCACCACAACTAGAGGCAGCCGTGGAGCGTTCCTACGTTGGTCCTAGACGCCTCGTCACAGCCTGAGAAACTAACTACACCTAAAGATAGAAAGAGGAAAGCTATCTGCCCCGGAGCAGATCCCCAAAGAACATAGAAAGCCCCCAAACATGTAATGGCGGTTAGACAAGAAGAAATACTGACACAGACAGAAAATAGTATGAGAAAACGTTGGGGCCCAAACTTACTAAATAGAAAAGGACAGGAAGGGCACTTACTGCAATCTCAAAAAACCCTGAACAGCACCAACTCTACTAATTTCAAAAACACCTGAGATCACACGACCTCTACCACCTAAATTAGTTCTCTGGTGTAACCAAAAACAAAACAGCAGCCACTGAAAAAACTGGAAAAAATAAATGTACAAACATCAGTGGCTGAACTGAACTGAGAGGGCAAAAGCCCCCAGAGGAGACCCTGAAGGCCCCACAGAAGTGCAGGACAAAAATGCAAAAATCAAGCACAAAAACAAAAAGAAGAAAATGTCTTATCTGTTAGCAGGAGATTCAGACATGACACAGCAGGCTACCAAGGAAACAGGAATCAAGGATTGAGACCAGAACAATTGATCACCGGCAACCCTGATGGGAAGGCGACTCCCTTATATAAGACCAGTCAGTAACACCTGATTCCCAATCCTCACAATCTTCACTGGACAGTCCAGTACCGTTTGTAACCACCAGAGGGAGCTTCTGCTCAGAACTCATTTCCAGCCTATTCACAACAGAAGAGTCCATATCCGCAACCCCCTTTGGAAGTGGGAGTAGAGTGGTCAGGTTGAGCACCGTAGACCTGGAGATGGTGACATTGTGAGACAAAAACAGAGAGCACTGGAGGCGAAGATGCCTGGCGGTGGAGAGATTATTCGGCTGAGCTTGATTAAGGATTGCTTAGATGTCGTTTTGAGCGAGAACTTCCAGTGGCTGTCCAAGAATGATGTCAGCAGTCTTGTCCAGGAAGGTGTGTGCTGCAAATACTGCTTCAGGCAGGAGGGTGCTCCTCTTGCAACTGGATCCAATCGGGCTGAGAAGTAGCCTAAAAGTCTCTGTTTTCCCCCGTGAATCTGTGTCAGGACTCCAGTAGCATGACCTTCTTTTTTCCATCAGGTAGAGACGGAAGGGCTTCTCGTAGTCAGGTAAGCCTGGTGCTGGCGCTGAGACTATGGAGTCTTTCAATTTCCTGAATGAGTTGAAGGAACGGGGTTGCGTTGATGCAATCGTACAGAGGTTGCATTAGGACTGAGGCATCAGGGATCCAGGTTCTGCAATACGACACTAGACCAAGAAAAGCCTGCAGCATCTTTGGAGTTGTTGGGGGAGCCATCTTCTCCACAGTAGCCTTCCAGTCATCTGTCAGGTGTTTCGCCTGGTGAGCAATACAATGTCCCAGGAACGTAACTCGCTTCTGACACCACTGGACTTTGTTCTTCGAGACCTTGCATTGCTGCTCCTCCAGGTAGAGTAGGGGAGACAAGGAATGGACTGTGCAGTATCGATGTCAGCCACACAAAGTAGAAGGTAATCCATGTATGGTAGAAGAGTGACTTCTGCATGTTCTGCAATCCACTTAGCGAGGATGGGAGACATTGCTTTGGTGAACTGTGAAGGGCTATTCTGAACCCCTTGGGGCATCACTGTCCATGTGTACTGCACTCCTTGGTGCATGAAGGCAAACAGGAACTGGTCATCCGGATGAAGGGGAACACTGAAGAAAGCGCTGGCCAGGTCGATCACCGTGAATACTGTTGCTGTGGCTGGCACATTTGAGAGCAGAGTGTACGGGTTCAGCACAGTTGGGGTTTCAAATACTGCAGCCTCTTTCACAGCCTTCAGGTCTTGCCCTATTCTGAACTCAGCTGGTTCTCCTTTTACAGTCTTTTTTCTTCCTTTTTCTTCACTGGGAAAAACGGGACTGCATAGTGATCCCTATGGCCGAGGCGGCCCAGTCTGGCCTTGTCCTTCACAATGCAGCCGGGAACTCCCATCTTCCGGCACAGATCTAGCAGGAAAACAAGCCATTTACTAGGATCCACATCATGAGAGATGACGACCAGCTGGCTCTTTTGTTCTCCACCAAGGCGGTCACTGTGTTAACACCTGCTCTGATCACTGGGGTCTCTTTGTTGGGACGTCTCCTTTACCAGCTGCTTTCTGCTCAGTACGGGCCATCAGCCATTTCTTTTTCTCCAGCCTGGTCCCAGGTCGGTATTTGTGCACAAGTTTGAAGAGCTGAGTGGCTGTCTGCAGGTCCAGGGCCTGGGTGAACTGGTTGATTGCAGGGGGCACCTTCAGATGCTTGTACAAGATGGACCTCTGGCGTTGGAGCCGGATGTGGCGCTGCCATTTCACGAAGCGGGTAGGGTCCCTCTTGAGTTGAATATCCTGGCCAATGCCAAAGTTCTTAGGTCGTCTTCTTAGGTGGGTTCACTTAAACCTTCAGTTGGTCAGAGACAGCTGGACTCTGGGTGATGTACATGGGAAAATGGGCCTTACGAGGGTACGGGGTTCCAGACTTGAGTGACACCCGCACTGGCGCAACTTGGAGTCTTCCCACATCATGGGGTCCCATGGACCATAGGATTCCTGGTACTATGTCCAGCACCTCCTGTGGTAAGCCTGCAGTTGTTGTTTGAGCCTCCTGTAAGGCTGCCAGCATGATTGATTCTTCTTGGGTCAGGGGTGAAGAAAGTGTCACGGTCCCATCTTCCTGGAACACTATGGTCACCTTCAGCTTCTGCAGTAGGTCCACTCCCAACAGATCGAGGGTGCAGGTCTTTGACACAACAAACTGGGACAGGATAGAGTGTCCTGGCTGAGTCCACACACTCAGGGGCTTCATTACCTGGAAATGTCTGACTTGACCATCAATCCCCATGCAGGGCACAGAAGATTCTGATAGACAGGTGAGGTTGGGGAGTTCCACATGTCTCATCACACTTCTGGTTGCACTAGTGTCCACAAGAAACGATCTGACTACGCCATCCACGTTCAGGGTATTGGTCCTACTTGTGGGGTTTACATGTTAGGAATGTGGTTTCTTACGGACCTGGCTTGCTCCTGGGGCAAGGGGCCTGGGGCTCTTCACTGCTGTCTGTGTTTCTTCTTTGACCTGTTCCTCTGGGCAAAGTCTTGGGTTATGGAGGTGTTCTGCACCGGTTCTGGAAATGGCCAAACTCGTCACAGTTGTAACACTTGACATTTCTTCTGTCCTGGTGGGGCGGCTCTTCTTCCAGGTCAGTGGCCACCATAAGAGGGTCTGTCTTCCGCATTCCTGGTTGGGACTCAATCCTTTTTGCTACTGCAAGCAGGGTATCCATTGTTATTGACCTGTGTTCAGGCCTGTCTACTATCAGTGGTTTCCTGATTGGCTCTCTCAGTCCATGCACAAAGGCCTGGGCCAACATCTGTCTGTGTATCTGATAATGGATAGTGAAGCTTAAATCTTGGAATACTTGCATCACTCTGTCATGAAACTTCTCTACAGACTCTGTTGTTATGTTACGGTAGCTGAGGAGTGCAGGCAAAAAAGGAAATACACCAGAGCAGTTGGAATCTATGAGATTGCAGTACCCTGACTAACCACCGCAACTAGAGGCAGCCGTGGAGCGTTCCTAAGTTGGTCCTAGACGCCTCGTCACAGCCTGAGAAACTAACTACACCTAAAGATAGAAATAGGAAAGCTATCTGCCCCGTAGCAGAACCCCAAAGATAATAGAAAGCCCCCAAACATGTAATGGCGGTTAGACAAGAGGAAATACTGACACAGAAAGAAAATAGTATGAGCAAACGCTGGGGCCCAAACTATCTAAATAGAAAAGGACAGGAAGGGTACTTACTGCAATCCCAGAAAACCCTGAAAAACACCAACTCTACTAATTTCAAAATCACCTGAGATCACACGACCTCTACCACCTAAATTAGTTCTCTGGTGTAACAAAAACAAAACAGCAGCCACTGAAAAAACTGGAAAAAGCAAAAGTACAAAACACAGTGGCTGAACTAAACTGAGAGGGCAAAAGCCCCCGGAGGGGACCCAGAAGGCCCCCACAGAAGTGCAGGACCAAATGCAAAAATATAGCAAAAACACAAAATAAGAAATTGTCTTATCTGATAGCAGGAGATGCAGACACGACACAGCAGGCTACAAGGGAAACTGGAAAGAAGGATTCAGACCAGAACAATTGATCACCGGCAACCCTGATGGGAAAATGATTCCCTTAAATAAGACCAATCAGTAACACCTGATTCCCAGTCCTCACAATCCTCACTAGTACCGCTTGTAACCACCAGAGGGAGCCTCTGCTCAGAACTCATCTCAAACCCATTCACAACAGTACCCCCCCCTTGAGGAGGGGTCACCGAACCCTCATTTGAGCAACCAGGTCGGTCAGGATGAGTTCTATGATACGCACGGATAAGTCTCCTAGCATGGATGTCCGAAGCAAACACCCAAGAATTATCTTCCTGACCATAACCTCTCCATTTAACCAAATACTGGAGTCTTCGTCTAGAAAAACGAGAATCCAATATTTTCTCAACCACATACTCCAGATTGCCCTCAACCAAAACAGGGTCAGGAGGCACAGCAGCAGGAACCACTGGCTCAACAAACCTCTTCAACAAGGACTTGTGGAACATGTTATGGATCTTAAATGTCCCTGGAAGAAGCAAACGAAAAGAAACAGGATTAATAATCTCCATGATCTTATAAGGTCCAATGAACCTAGGCTTAAATTTAGGAGATGCTACTCTCATAGGAATATTCTTTGAGGACAACCAGACCAAGTCCCCCACTTTAAACCGAGGACCATCAGTCCTATGCCGGTTAGCAAACCGCTGGGCCTTCTCCTGAGAGAGGGACAACTCTCCACTACCTGGTCCCAAATCTGCTGCATACGCTCAACAACAGAGTCAACACCTGGACAGACAGAAGCCTCCGTCTGTCCTGAAGAAAATCGAGGGTGAAACCCAGAATTACAGAAAAACGGAGACATCAAAGTGGCAGAGCTAGCCCTATTATTAAGAGCAAACTCAGCCAAAGGCAAAAAAGAGACCCAGTCATCCTGATCAGCAGACACAAAGCATCTTAGATAAGTCTCCAATGTCTGGTTTGTTCTCTCAGTTTGACCATTGGTCTGAGGATGAAATGCCGAGGAGAAAGACAATTGAACACCCAGTTTAGAACAAAAAGTCCTCCAAAATCTGGAAACAAACTGGACTCCTCTGTCAGACACAATGTTCTCAGGAATGCCGTGTAAACGAACCACGTGCTGAAGGAACAACGGCACCAATTCAGAGGAGGAAGGCAACTTAGGTAATGGCACAAGATGTATCATTTTGGAAAACCTATCACAAATTACCCAGATGGTGGTCATTCTCTGAGAAACAGGAAGATCGGAAATGAAATCCATAGAGATATGGGTCCATGGTCTCTTGGGCACAGGCAATGGCATCAACAAACCACTAGAGCGAGAGCAAGGCTTGGAGCGAGAGCAAGTCCCGCAGGACTGCACAAATTCCCTGACATCGCGAGACAAGGTAGGCCACCAAAAGGACCGACTAACCAAGTCTCTGGTACCAAAAATTCCGGGATGCCCAGCCAATGCGGAACAATGAATCTCAGACATCACACTCTTTTTCCATTGGTCCGGGACAAACAATTTTCCAACAGGGCAGCGCTCGGGCCTATCCTCCTGACACCCCTCCAGAGCAAGTCTCAAATTGGGCGAGATGGCGGAAAGAACTACACCCTCCTTCAAAATAACAGAGGGATCAGATAGCTCAGGAGAGTCCGCAAGGAAACTCCTCGAGAGGGCATCCGCCTTAACATTCTTAGTGCCAGGAAGAAAGGAAACCACAAAATTAAAACGTGTGAAAAACAAGGCCCACCTGGCCTGTCTAGGATTGAGTCGCTTGGCAGATTCCAGATAGACCAGATTCTTATGGTCCGTAAGGACCACCACCTGATGTTTGGCTCCCTCCAGCCAATGTCTCCACTCTTCAAAAGCCCACTTCATGGCCAATAACTCCCGATTACCCACGTCATAATTACGTTCAGTAGGAGAAAATTTTCGAGAGAAAAAGGCACAAGGGTTACTTTTAGAGGTCTCTGGATCTTTTTTGGGACAAAACGGCACCTGCCCCAATTTCAGAGGCATCAACCTCCACCTGAAATGGCAGAGAAACATCAGGCTGCCGTAGAACAGGAGCAGAAGTGAATCTCTGCTTAAGTTCCTGAAACGCAGAGACTGCCTCAGGAGGCCAATTCACCACATCAGAACCCTTTCTGGTCAAATCAGTTAATGGTTTAACAATAACAGAGAAATTACCAATAAATTTACGATAAAAATTGGCAAAACCCAAAAATCTCTGAAGAGCCTTTAATGAAGTAGGTTGGACCCAATCACAGATGGCCTGAACCTTGACCGGGTCCATTTCAATAACAGATGGGGACAAAATGAATCCCAGAAATGAGATCTTCTGTATGCCAAAAAGACACTTTGATCCCTTCACATACAGAGCATTCTCTCTCAAAATCTGGAATACAGTTCGAACATGTTTCACATGAGAGTCCCAGTCATTAGAAAAAATCAAGATATCATCCAAATAAACAATCAGAAACTTGTCCACAAAATCCCTGAAAATGTCATTCATGAAGGACTGGAAGACGGAAGGAGCATTAGTGAGCCCAAAGGGCATCACAAGGTACTCAAAATGCCCTTCAGGGGTGTTAAATGCCGTCTTCCATTCATCCCCGTGCTTAATGCGAATAAGGTTATACGCCCCCCTGAGGTCAAGCTTGGTAAACCAAGTAGCGTTTTTCAC
Organism: Oophaga sylvatica; assembly: GCA_033576555.1. Taxonomy (NCBI): domain Eukaryota; kingdom Metazoa; phylum Chordata; class Amphibia; order Anura; family Dendrobatidae; genus Oophaga; species Oophaga sylvatica. The sequence continues at coordinate 524,834,455 of JARQOD010000002.1, forward strand.
CCTGGAAAACAGGTCAGAAATCAAGGGTAACGGGTATTGATATTTCACAGTAATATTGTTCAAGAGACGATAATCAATACACGGCCTTAATGAACCATCTTTTTTGGCCACAAAGAAAAAACCGGCACCTAAGGGTGAAGAGGATGGTCTGATATGACCCTTCTCCAATGATTCCTTGATATAAGACCGCATAGCGTCATGTTCAGGTACAGACAAGTTAAAAAGGCGACCCTTAGGGAATTTACTACCTGGCACTAATTCAATAGCGCAGTCATAGCTCCTATGGGGAGGTAAGGATGCAGATTTACTTTCGCTAAACACATCAGAAAAATCAAACAAAAAGTCAGGAACATCCTCAGCCTGGGGGGAGGCAGAAAAAACAGGAGTGTTGGCACTAACACATTGGCAGCCCCAACTGGTTACAGACACAGATTTCCAATCCAAAACAGGATTATGAGACTGTAACCAAGGAAACCCAGCACTATAATGTCATGCAGATTATATAGAACCAAAAATTTGCAGCACTCCTGGTGATCAGGTTCAACCCTCATTATCACCTGAGTAGAAAACTGGGGTTTATTCTCAGCCAAAGGGGTAGAATCGATCCCCAGTAAAGGAATAGACTTCTGTAGGGGTATCAAGGAAAACCCACAACGTTTAGCAAAATCATAATCCATCAGGTTAATAGCTGCTCCAGAATCAACGAAAGCCTGAGCAGAAAATGAGGACAGAGAGCATATCAGAGTGACAGTTAATAAAAACTTAGTCTGAACACTACCCAAGACAACTGAGCGTGCAAAATGTCTTCCCCGCTTAGGGCAGACTGAAATAGCATGAGAGGCATCACCACAGTAGAAACATAACCCATTGCGCTTTCGAAACTCATGACGCTGTGCCTCAGACACCACTCCATCACACTGCATGGGCTCAGCAGCTGGCTCACAAGGCAACACCACTCCACGCATACTTCTCCGCTCACGCAAACGTCTGTCAATTTGAATCGCCAATGACATAGAATCATTGAGACCAGAGGGGACAGGGAATCCCACCATAACATCCTTTACATTATCCGACAGACCCTTCCGGAAAAGGGCCGCCAAAGCGTCGTCATTCCATTTGGTCAGGACTGCCCACCTACGGAATCTCTGACAGTATAACTCAGCGTCATCAAGCCCCTGATTTAATGCCAACAAGGCTTTTTCAGCTTGATCAGTGACATTAGGCTCATCGTACAATACCCCCAAAGCCTGAAAAAATGCATCAACATCACTCAAAACAGGATCCCCAGGTATCAGGGAAAAAGCCCAATCCTGAGGATCGCCGCGCAGGAGAGAGATGATAATTTGAACCTGCTGCGCTGCGTTTCCTGAGGACTTAGATTTTAAGGCAAGAAACAATTTACAATTATTTTTGAAATTCTGAAACTTAGCTCGATCCCCTAAAAACAAATCTGGCATGGGGATCCTAGGTTCCACAACAGGCAACCTAGCAAGATATGCAGCAATACTCTGAACCTCAGTGGCAAGCTGATCCACACGGCCAGACAACTGTGCAAACTCCATTGGGAGAAAAGATCCTCCCCAGCACCCAGAGATACAGAGGGAAAAAAAAAAAAAAAATTGCAACAAACAGAAAAATATCTCTGACAACTTTTCTTCCTTCAAAATATTTTTTCCCTTCTGTGAGTACCATACAATTTTTATGGCCGGTGATACTGTTATGTTACGGTAGCTGAGGAGTGCAGGCAAAAAAGGAAATACACCAGAGCAGTTGGAATCTATGAGATTGCAGTACCCTGACTAACCACCGCAACTAGAGGCAGCCGTGGAGCGTTCCTAAGTTGGTCCTAGACGCCTCGTCACAGCCTGAGAAACTAACTACACCTAAAGATAGAAATAGGAAAGCTATCTGCCCCGTAGCAGAACCCCAAAGATAATAGAAAGCCCCCAAACATGTAATGGCGGTTAGACAAGAGGAAATACTGACACAGAAAGAAAATAGTATGAGCAAACGCTGGGGCCCAAACTATCTAAATAGAAAAGGACAGGAAGGGTACTTACTGCAATCCCAGAAAACCCTGAAAAACACCAACTCTACTAATTTCAAAATCACCTGAGATCACACGACCTCTACCACCTAAATTAGTTCTCTGGTGTAACAAAAACAAAACAGCAGCCACTGAAAAAACTGGAAAAAGCAAAAGTACAAAACACAGTGGCTGAACTAAACTGAGAGGGCAAAAGCCCCCGGAGGGGACCCAGAAGGCCCCCACAGAAGTGCAGGACCAAATGCAAAAATATAGCAAAAACACAAAATAAGAAATTGTCTTATCTGATAGCAGGAGATGCAGACACGACACAGCAGGCTACAAGGGAAACTGGAAAGAAGGATTCAGACCAGAACAATTGATCACCGGCAACCCTGATGGGAAAATGATTCCCTTAAATAAGACCAATCAGTAACACCTGATTCCCAGTCCTCACAATCCTCACTAGTACCGCTTGTAACCACCAGAGGGAGCCTCTGCTCAGAACTCATCTCAAACCCATTCACAACACTCTGTCTTGTCTTGGCTCATGTCATGTAGGCTGAGAGCTTGTCCTGCCAGTCTGCCTTTGGCCCACTCTCTGAGCTGCTCAATTAGCTTTGGTCCTGACTCCCAGGCGTACGCATCTAATTCTGCTGGAAGCTTGAAGTGTTCCTTCATGATTGGCCAGAATGCATCACCTGCTTTTATTTCCATTATGGCCCAGAGATCAATCCAGGTTGCTGCATATGTTCTCTGGATCTGCTGCATTTTTTGGCATGGCATGGGGTGTATCTCTGGGTCTGGCAGATTTTTCAGAATACTAATCACTTGACTTGGGGTGAAGGGCACATAGTGTAAAAGTGGTGCCTCTATCTGCCCCTGCTTCTTGGTGCTTGTGTGCTTCCTTTCCTAGTATTGGGCAGCATGTATGATGTTGCATCTTAATCTTCATCAGATGAAAGTGACATTGTGTGCTTGGGCCATGCACTGGCTGATATTTGGACTTAGAAGTTGTCTTGCTGCATGGAAATGTCCCCCCCTTGCTGAAGCTGCGGTGGATCAGGTTTATAGTTCCATGTTGGCAGCTCTGCTTGGTACTGAGGTTCCTCATTAGTGGCTGCAGCTACACCTCCCCCCCTTGAACCCCGAGCTGAGGGCTCTGGCTGAATAGACACAGTACGTGAGAATCGAAGGGCTAGGCATGTGAATAGAAGGTCAGAGTACGTGAGAAGCAAATAGAGAGGCAGCCTTTACGCTGCATAATGAAATGTTTTTTCTTGTTTTTGTTGTTTGAAAGACAACGGGAAAGTTTGTTAATAGATTACCATCTGCTATAAAAGAGCAGTGGTGCATCGTGTAGAAGGTACAGCAAGTTAATTTGAACGGACCAGGAAGTGATTTTTTATGTGAATAAGATTGAAAAGGTGTTAAATCGTCTGTGAGAAAAAGATCACTGACATGTCACAAGAGCAGAATTCAGAGTCACACACATCACATGTCCATCATATGGAGACTGTAGGCTGCTCTCATTGAGTAAGGAGCCGTGTACAGGGAAAAACGCTCCCCGCCTCTCTCCACAGGGAGAAGGCATTTTTGTTTCAACCATCCCCACTCAAGAGCCACAGGGGGGACACCCTCTCCTTTTTCTTCTCTCAGTCCCTTTCTCCTTCTTCTTCAGACTTTTCTCCTCTTTCCTCGCTGCCATCCCTCTCATTCCTTCTTTCCCCTCCCTCACATCTCTGAAACATCCATTTTATTCCTCTTCCTCTTCTTCTATCTCTTCCTCTCCAACTCTCAAAACTTCTTCTTCATCTTCTTCTACTTCTCCCCCTCCATCTTTCTCCTCTCTCTCTCCTCCATCTTTCTCTCTTTTCCCCCTTCACTCTTCTCTCCCTCCCCTCTTTCCTTTTCCTCCCTTTCTCCTCCCACACCACACCCACCTGCTCATGCTTGCTCTCCTCCTCCTTCCTCCTCTCAGGCACATTCCACCTCTTCTTCACCCTCCCCTCCATCTCTCTCCCCTCCTCTTTCTCTCGCTCCTCCCTCACACCTCCCTTCTCTTCCTTTTTTTTCTACTTCGTTATCAACTGGGTCAACGCCCAATCAAAGCAATGTGGTGTCCCTGTATTCAGTGCCTCCAGCACAGGGCACCCTGTCTATCCCAAGCACAGTACAAACATTGCCAGTCATTATATCAGGAGAAGAAAGTGCAAATCTCCCTACACAAAACGTTGCATGTAGCCCCCAGACACAACAACTAGTAGAGCCCACAGCTAGGGCTTCACAGGGGGGTGGTATAGCTACAGACACAAATGAGGAACCTCAGTGCCGAGCAGGGCTGCCAGCATGGAACCATGACACTGATCCACCACAGCCTCAGCAAGGAAGAGGGAAATCCCCATGCAGCAAGACAACTTTTAAGCCCAAATCTCACCCAGTGTATGCACCAAGTACACCATGTCACTTCTTATCTGATGAAGATGAAGATGCAACGTCACACATGCTGCCCAATACTAGGGAAGAAAACCCACAAACACCAAGAGAGCAGGGACAGGTAGAGGCACCATCCTATGAGCCCTTCATCCCAAGCCAGGTGATCAGTATGCTGCCAGACCCAGGGATACACCCCATGCCATTCTGCCAAAAAATGCAGCAGATCCAGCGAACGTATGCAGCAGCCTGGATTGATCTCTGGACCGTAATGGAAATAAAAGCAGGTGATGCATTCTGGCCAATTATGAGAGAACACTTCAAGCTTCCAGGAGAGTTAGATGCGTATGCCTGGGAGACAGGACCAAAGCTAATTGAACAACTCAGAAAATGGGCCAAAAGCAGACTGACAGGACAAACTCTCAGCCTACATGCCTTGAGTCAAGACAAGACAGAGTCTGTGGAGAAGTTCCATGACAGAGTGATGCAAGTGTTTCAAGATTTGGGCCTCATTACCCATGATCAGACACACAGACGGATGTTGGCACAGGCTTTTGTGCATGGACTGAGAGAACCAATCAGGAAACCACTGGTAGTAGCCAGGCCTGAGTACACGTCAATAGCAATGGATACCCTGCTCGCAGTAGCAAAAAGGATTGAGTCCCACCGGGACAGAAGGGATGTCCAGTGTTACAACTGTGGCGAGTTTGGTCATTTCCAGAACCGGTGCAGAACACTGACTTCGCCCAGAAGAAGAAGAAACACAGAAAACAGTGAAGAACCCCGTCCATAGGACAGGAGCACACCAAGTCCACAAGGAGCCCCACCAGTGGAACCAATATCCTGGGAGTGGATGGCGTAGTCAGATCTTTTCTTGTGGAACTCCGCAACCTCACCTATCTATCAGAATCTTCTGCTTCCTGCATGGGAATTGATGGTCAAGTCAGATATTTCCAGATTATGAAGCCCCTGAGCATGTGGACTCAGCCAGAACACTCCATCATGTCCCAGTTTGTTGTGTCAAAGACCTGCACCCTCAACCTATTGGGAGTGGACTTACTGTAGAAGCTGAAAGCGACCAGAGTGTTCCAGGAAGATGGGACCATGACACTTTATTCACCCCTGACCCAAGAAGAAACAGGAACAACCACACTGCAGACCTATCACAGGAGGTGCTGGACATAGTACCAGAAAAGCCACTCCATCACCCAGAGTCAAGATGTCTCTGACCAACTGAAGGTCTAAGTGAACTCGCCTAAGAACTTTGACATTGGCCAGGATATTCAACTCAAGAAGGACCCTACTCACTTCATGGAATGGCAACACCTCATCCGGCTCCAACGCCAGAAGTTCATCTTTTGCAAGCACCAGGAGGTGCCCCCTGCAGTCAACCAATTCACCCAGGCCCTAGACCGGCAAAAGCCACTCAGCTCTTCAAACTTGTGCACAAATACTGACCTGAGACCGAGCTGGAGAAAAAGAAACTACTGATGGCCCGTGCTGAGAAAAAAGCAGCCGGTGAAGGAGACGTCCCAACAAGAAGACCCCCTGTGACCAGAGCAGGTGCTAACACAGTGACTGCCTTGGTGGAGAACAAGAAAGCCAGCTGGTCGTCATCTCTCATGATGTGGATCCTAGTAGACAGCTTGTTTTCCCGCCAGCTCTGCGCTGGCAGATGGGAGTCCCCTGCCGCATACTGAAGTACAAGGCCAAACTGGGTTGCCTCGCCCATCGGAATCAATACCAGCTTTCCACAGTGAAGAAAAAGACTGTAAACCCCACTGAGTTCAGAATGGTGCAAGGCCTGGAGGCCGTGAAAGAGGCTACGGTATTTGAAACCCCAACAGTGCTGAACCGTCACACTCTGCTCTCAAGAGTCCCAGTCACCGTAACGGTATTCACGGTGATCAGCCTGGCCAGTACCTTCTTCAGTGTTTCCCCTCCACCTGGAGGCCTGCCTTCACGCACCAGTGCAGTGCATATGGACAGTGTTGCCTCAAGGTGCTCAAAACAAGCCCTTCAAGTTTCACCAAGACAATGTCCTCCATCCTCGTCAACTGGATTGCAGAATATGCAAGAGTCACTCTTCTACAACACGTGGATGACCTTCTCTTTTGTGTGGTTGACATCGACACCTGCACAGTCTATTCCTTGTCTCTCCTACTCTACCTGGAAGAACAGCAACGCAAGGTCTGGAAGAACAAAGTCCAGTGATGTCAGAAGCAAGTTACATCCCTGGGACACTGTATTGCCCACCAGACGAAACACATGTCAAAAGACTGGAAGACCACTGTGGAGAAGATGGCTCCCCCAACAACTCCAAGAATGCTGCAGGCTTTCCCTGGTCTAGTGTCGTATTGCAGAACCTGGATCCCTGATGCCTCAGTCCTAATGCAGCCTGTTATGATTTGGTAGCTGAGGAGAGCAAGCAAAAACGGAAATACACCAGAGAGGTTGGAATCTATGGGATTGCAGTACCTTGACTAACCACCACAACTAAAGGCAGCCGTGGAGCGTACCTACGTTGGTCCTAGACGCCTCGTCACAGCCTGAGAAGCTAACTACACCTAAAGACAGAAAGAGGAAAATTATCTGCCCCAGAGCAGATCCCCAAAGAACAAAGAAAGCCCCCAAACATGTAATGGCGGTTAGACAAGAAGAAATACAGACACAGATAGAAAATAGTATGAGCAAATACTGGGGCCCAAACTTCCTAAATAGAAAAGGACAGGAAGGACACTTACTGCAACCCCAAAAAACCCTGAAAAGTACCAACTCTACTAATTACAAAAACACCTGAGATCACACGACCTCTACCACCTAAATTAGTTCTGTGGTGTAACAAAAACCAAACAGCAGCCACTGAAAAAACTGGAAAAGGCAAAAGAACAAACAACAGTGGCTGAACTAAACTGAGAGGAGCACAAGCCCCCGGAGGGGACCCGGCAGACCACCACAGAAGTGCAGGACAAAATGCAAAAAGCAAGCACAAAAAACAAAAAGAAGAAAATGTCTAATCTGTTAGCAGAAGATGCAGGCACGAAACAGCACGCTACAAAGTGAACAGGAATCAAAGATGAGACCAGAACAATTGATCACCGGCAACCCTGATGGGAGGGAACCTCCCTTATATAAGACCAGTCAGTAACACCCGATCGCCAATCTTCACAATCTTCATTGGATAGTTCAGTACTGTTTGTAACCACCAGAGGGAGCTTCTGCTCAGAATTCATTTCTAGCACATTCACAACAGCAGCCTCTGTGCACTTGCATCAACGCAACCCCGCTCCTTCTATCAGACGTAGCCTTCAACCCATTCAGGAGATTGGAAGAACTCCACAGTCTCAGCGCCAATACCAGGCCTACCTGACTACGAGAAGTCTTTCCGTCTACCTGATGGAAGAAAGAAGGTCATGCTACTGGAGTCCTGATATGGATTCACGGGGGAAAACAGAGACTTTTAGGCTGCCTCTCAGCCCGCTTGGATCCAGTTGCAAGAGGAGCACCCTCCTGCCTGATGGCAGTATCTGCAGCACACACCTTCCTGGACAAGGTTGCTGACATCACTCTTGGACAGCCACTGGAAACTCTCACTCCACACGACATCTTGGCAATCTTCAATCAAGCTCAACCAACAATAATCTCCCCACCGCCAGGCATCTTTGTGGCGCCTCTATCGCCTTTGTCTCATAATGTCACCGTCTCCAGACCTACAGTCCTCATCCCGGCTACTCTACTCCCACTCCCAAGGGGGATACAATATGGACTTTCCAGAACAAAATTTACAGAATTTATCCTCTACTTGGATGGCTCCAGATTTGCAGATGATGAAGAAGTTTCCACACAGGAAGTGCAGTGACCAGCAATCAAGAAATCCTGTGGTCCAGAAGTCTGTCACCTAGCCTGTCAGCCCAGGAAGCAGAACTGATAGCGCTGACGAAGGCCTGCCAGATGGCAGAAGGCAAGACTGCAAACATCTACACCGACTACAGGTACTCGCATGGCATAGCACACAACTTTGAGCCCATCTGGGCTACAAGGGACTTCATCACAGCAAACGGGACAACCGTAAAGCATCATGGAGCCTTCAGGGACCTGCTGGGTGTACTCCAACTTCCAAAATGGTGGCAATTTGAAAAATCAAAGTGCATGGAAAACTGAGAACAGAAGAGGCGTGAGGCAATAACATGGCGGACATGGCAGCCAAAGAAGCGGCCAAAGGAAGACAACATGGAGAAGTTGGAGAGGTCGTAGAGCCGGACGGCTACTACATGACGACTGAAGACAAGAAACCTGACAAAAAGACGTCCTGGGATCTGCTCAAGAAGTTGCAAGACCAAGCTCCAAAAGGAGAAGAAGAGCTGAATGCGAAAAAAGCAACACGTGAAGAAGGAAGGCTATCAATAATAGACTTCAAACTCTGCCTACCACAAAGTATGCACCCTATGGTGGTCCAATGGGCACATGGACCCACACCCACATATCAAAGACACAGATGAATGATCTGATTGGTGCTTACTGTTTCGCTTCAGGGATCTCCACCCTAACAGCCAAATTCACCAGCAGCTGTCTGACCTGCGGCAAATGCAAGCCTGGACGTATGGAAGAAAGTCCCCCTCACCTCATCTGGAAAGACTACTCTACCAGCTTCAGAGGATCCAGATAGACCACATCCAGATATCGCCAAGTGAAGGATTCAAATACGCCATTGTGGTCAAAGAAGTATTTTCAAGATGGACAGAAGCCTTCCAAGTCAGCAAAGACTGCTGCAAAGAAGCTACTTTCAGAAAATAGTGTGCAGATACTAGGGTTCCAGAAGTGATAGAGAGTGATCAGGGACCCGCATTCACAGCAAATCTGACACAAGAGATCTGGTTAGCAGTAGGGTCAGATTTAGGCCTACACACTCCTTACCACCCCCAGAGCAGCAGGAAGGTAGAAAAACTGAACGAAACACTTAAGAATAGGATGTTAAAAATTGCCCAAGAGACACGCAAACCATGGCATGACACACTCCCAATTGCACTGTTTAGCGTAAGGCACACTCCCAGACACCCAGAAAAGCTGTCACCATACGAAATTTTGTTTGGGTCTAGTCCCAAGTTAGGTGCATTCTTCCCTCAGCAGCAGAATATGCAAAATGATATCTTGTTGCTTATGTAATTGAATTGGTCAAAAACTAATGTCCATTCTCGAGTTTTTCTCTTCACTGCCAGATTTGATGGTCCTGTCCAAGAGCCCCAGATGACACCAACCTCTGTGTAACTAGAGGGAAAGTCTGTTTGGATCCACGTATCGCATTGCAAGGAAGCTCCCGTACCAGGAGAGACACCTAAGCCATGAAGGATGTCGTGGATGCTCTGACTGACCAGACAGATGACCGACATGATGAAGAATACACACGTGTTTTTCTGAACATGCAGTTAAATAAAGAGACTATGATTGCAAACACATAAACCCCGACAGGGACAGTCCTCCTGACCGCCCATTTGCGAAAAGTCTGTATTCGGTGGGGGAGGCATGCGCTAGGCATATTCTCAACCCGCCGGCAGCACAAAAGAGTTGCAGCGCTTTGGGCCAGGAGCAGGATTTTAGGGCAAGTGGTAACTAAGGGGGGACTGTCATGGAAATATATATGTATTCCATATATTCAAAGTATATTCACATATATGCATTCACAGTTAGATAGATCTCGCTTGCTAAAAATCCTGTGCTCACACATATCTATGCCAGCTATAATCAGTCGTTTTAAACGACCCTGGCCTTCATAAAGTACAGAAAGTTTTAATAGATATCTATTGTTTACTTTATAGTCATGCAAGAAAACTAGGGCAAAAGAACATAAAACAATAAATCTGCAACTTCAGCTCTTTTATCATAATTATCATACTTACATTAGAACAGCCAATAATCTAACAGCTTTTAATTATATGTTAATTGACTAACCAGCCCCTTTTTGTAAAAGTATAAAACCTTGAATGAATAATAAATGAGTAGTCTTGACGAACTGCTATACTGACACTTCCGTTGTGGACAGTTTCATTTCGTTCTGAGCGCTCAAAAAGACATTAAATAGAAAACTGGGAACGGCAATCAGCAAACACTTCAGGATAGATTTATCCAAATTAAATTTCCATAACAGTATCTGGGGGCTACCTGTGGTGTTTTGTGTAGGGAGATTTTCACTTTCTTCTCCTGATATCATAACTGGCAATGGTTGTACTGTGCTTGGGACAGAGACAGTGCCTTGTGCTGTAGGCACTTAATACAGGGACACCACATTGCTTTGATCGGGCGTTGGCCAAGCTGGTAACGAAAAAGGAAAAGGAGGAGAAGGGAGATGTGAGGGAGAATAAGAAGGGTGTGATGAGGGAGGAGAGAGGTGTGGAGAGGAAGAAGAAGGAGGAGAGAGGTGTGTCAGAGAAGGAGGAGAGGGGTGTGTCAGAGAGGAGGAGGGAGTGATAGAGAGGGAGGAGAGAGGGAAGAAGGAGGAAAGGGGTGTGTCAGAGAGGAGGAGGAAGGAGGAGGGACTTGTAGAGAGGGAGGAGAGAGGTGTGGAGAGAGAGAAGGAGGAAAGGGGTGTGTCAGAGAGGAGGACGAAGGAGGAGGGACTTGTGGAGAGGGAGGAGAGAGGTGTGGAGAGAGAGAAGGAGGAAAGAGGTGTGTCAGAGAGGAGGAGCAAGGAAGAGGGACTTGTAGAGAGGGAGGAGAGAGGTGTGGAGAGTGAGAAGAAGGAGGAAAGGGGTGTGTCAGAGAGGAGGAGGAAGGAGGAGGGAGTGGTAGAGAAGGAGAGAGAGATGGCAAGAAAGGAGAGAGAGATTTGAAAGAGGCATGAGGGAGGGGTAGAAAGGATAGACAGCGAAAGAGAGAGAGAGAGGAGTGGCAGAGGAAAAAAGAGGAGAGAAGTTTGAAGGAAGAGGAGAAAGGGGCTGAGAGAAGAAGGAGGAGGGAATTCCCCCTTCTCTGTGCAGCTTGAGAGGGAACTGTTGGAACAATAATGCCTTCTCCCTGTAGGGAGGGGCGGGGAGCGTCACACTCTGCGCAAGTCCCCTTGTACAATGAGGGCAGACTGCACATGTCCAGCGTCTCCACAGGATGGGTGTCACGGGGCAGATGTAGAAATGCAGGGGACAAGGAACCTGGGCCCCTGAACTGCCCCTAAAGCTAAGGGGGACCTGTCTTTCCTTAAGTTGGGGGTATGCTTAAAGGTAGCGAGGGCCAAGTCACTGACCTGTCCCTGTCTCCTGTTTAGCCCTGAGCTAAACCCAACAACCCCCTCCCTCGGAGGTGAGACAGGGAATAATGTGAATAACAACCAAACAACCAAAAAGAAAAGAAAGACACCTAGGGGTTAAATCAACAAAACAAAAACACTTAGCTTTCTCTGCTGTTAAGCTCCGCACAGCAGAGTAAGTCCCCAAATAAGGGAAGCAGCTGAAGTACAACTGCTCTCAGCAGCTCCTGGCTCCAGCTTGGTTGGTTTCCAGAGGAAGCAATATTACCAACACCAGCTGACAACTCAGGAGACCTTTTAAAGGAAGTGGGAGTGGTCATCACCTCCCTCTTACAAGTCATCAGGCATGCAATTCCACCAGCGGCCACCGGGGACAAAGACTGAGATTAACCCCCGCTGGCCAGACAGGAAAAAGGTTTCAACATGTAGAGAGAGAGATCTGCCACAGATCCAAATGTGGATAGTGACAATGGGTATCCGATGTGTGAGACCCTAAATGCTGCTTTTGTAACATGTCCGTGATCATGTCCTCACGGATGACTTCAACACTTTAACACCTTTTTCAATCTTATACACATAAAAAATCACTTGCTGGTCCGTTCACATAACTTGCTGTACCTCCTAAACGATGCAGGACTGCCATTGCTTTATTCCAGTAGTCAGCAACCTAGATTCAAAGAACTTCCCTTTCTTTCCTTTCAATACATTATTCCATTCTGCAGCTTAAAGTCTGCCCTTCTCGTGGATTTCACATACTCTACACCTTCAATTCACATGCTTAGCCCTTCCTGCTTACCTACTGTGTCTATTCCAAAACCTATTCAAAAAGGTGATTAAAGAGTATAAAATGGTTGATAAAAAAACTTAAAAAAATTGATTAAAAACCAGTCTTAATGAACTGCCCACCTTGTGTTTGGTTTTGAAAATTTTACTTAGATGCAATAGATCAATGTACAATACCAGACAAAAGTTTGGACACAACTGTTCATGCAACGTAAATCCAAAGAGATTCAAGATGCAAACACTAGAAAATGTCTAAAAAAAATTAAATATATGGAGTAGAAACTTCAGCACTCAAAAAAAAATATCTTGCAGAAACGTTTATTGAAAAAAAGAACAATGAGACCCAATGAATTTCAGTAATATAAATCAATGTTTCGGCCCCTTATGGCCTATTTCAGGATGTATCTGTAAGGAATAGGGTCACACGGTGCAGGAGTACAATGTCTAAAGCGCTATAAAGCAGTCTGTAACAAGAAGAGCTCTTAGATTGTAGGTGGGGTCTTATATCTGTCTTCCTCCCCTGACTATTTCCTCACTTTTATTTTTCCACTTTCAATGTTCAATTTTTTTTTTCACTGCAATTTTTTTTCTTCAATTTTTCAATAAAATGGCATTGGAGTTAGAGCGTGTGCACTTCAATAAATTCTGTGTAAACAATTTACAATTTTATGGCTGGGGTCTTATATATGGCTTTCTCCCCTGGCTGCTTTCCTCCCTTTTTATTTTGTGTTTTCAGTGTTCAATTTTTTTTCACATCATTTTTTTTCACCCTGTTCAAGAAAATGGCCCCCGAGTCAAGGAGTGTGCATAGCGTGCCTATGACTGGTGCATGCGTACTGCTATCTTGACGTTGTATTAGAAATCTTCACTAAAATGGCGCCAGATTCAGCGGGTGCGCATATCACAATTTCCATTTTATTGAAGACACTGTATATGCAACTGTGTATACACAGTGTCTACAATAAAAAGGCGCCATACTGCGCATGCGCTGACTCTGACGCCACACTGAGCTTTGGACAGAAGGACATATCCCTCGTTATATAGACACATGGTCAAAATTGTTGGTACCCCTCGTTTAATGACAGAAAAACCCACAATGGTCACATAAATAACTTGAATCTGACAAAAGTAATAATAAATCAAAAACCTATGAAAATGAACAAATGATAGTCAGACATTGCTTTTCAACCTTGCTTCCATAGAATTTTTTTTAAAAATAAAACTCATGAAATAGGCCTGGACAGAAATGATGGTACCCTTAACTTAATATTTTGTTGCACAACCTTTTGAGGCAATCACTGCAATCAAACAATTCCTGTAACTGTCAATGAGACTTCTGCACCTCTCAACAGGTAACCGGTATTTTGGCCCACTCCTCAAGAGCAAACTGCTCCAGTTGTCTCGTGTTTAAAGGTTGCCTTTTCCAGACAGCATGTTTCAGCTCTTTCCAAAGATGCTCAATAGGATTTAGGTCGGGGCTCATAGAAGGCCACTTCAGAATAGCCCAATGTTTTCCTTTTAGCCATTACTGGGTGTTTTTTGCTGTGTGTTTTGAGTCATTATCCTGTTGCAAGACCCATGACCTGCGACTGAGACCAAACTTTTTGACACTGGCAGGCATATTTCTCTTCAGAATCCCTTGATAGTCTTGAGATTTCATTGTACCCTGCACAGATTGTAGAAACCCTGTGCCAGATGCAGCAAAGCAGCCCCAGAACATAACAGAGCCTCCTCCATGTTTCACAGTAGGGACAGTGTTCTTTTCTTGATATGCTTCATTTTTCCATTTGTGAACATAGAGCTAATGTGCCTTGCCAAAAAGTTCCATTTTAGTCTTATCTGTCCATAGGACATTTTACCAGAAGCTTTGTGGCTTGTCAACATGTAGTTTGGCAAATTCCAGTTTGGCTTTTTTATGATTTTTTCAACAATGGTGTCCTCCTTTATCATCTCCCATGAAGTCCACTTTGGCTCAAACAGCGACGTATGGTGTGGTCTGACACTGATGTTCCTTAAACTTGAAGTTCACCTATAATCTCTTTAGAGGTTTTCTGGGCTCTTTTGCTGTCATTCGCATTATCCATCTTTTTGATTTGTCATCAATTTTCCTCCTGCAGACATGTCCAGGGAGGTTGGCTACAGTCCCCTGGAGCTTAAATTTCTGAATAATATGTTACAATTGTAGTCACAGGAACATCAAGCTGCTTGGAGATGGTCTTAGAACTTTTACCTTTTAACATGTTTGTCTATAATTTTCTTTCTAATCTCCTGAGACAACTCTTTCCTTCACTTCTCTGGTACGTGTTGAGCGTGAAACACACCATGTCACCAAACAGCACAGTGAGTATCTGTAGCCCTCTATACAGGTCCACTCACTGATTCCAAGATTGTAGACACTTGTGATGCTAATTAGTGGACACACCTTGATTTAACATGTCCCTTTAGTCACATTATTTTCAAGGGTACCATCATTTCTGTCCAGGCCTATTTCATGTGTTTTATTATTTTTTTTAATTCTGTGGAAGCATGGCTGAAAAGCAATGTCTGACTTTCATTTGTTCACTTTCATAGATTTTTTATTTATTATTACTTTTGTCAGATTCAAGTTATTTCTGTGACCATTGTGAGTTTTTCTGTCATTAAACGAGGGGTACCAACAATTTTTACCACCATGTGTACAAGATGCCACCAATATGATATCAGTAAGGGTTTTGACGGCGGCACCCCATCACTTATCTGATACTTGGAGCCATGGACAGGGAAAGTTCATATCGCATGAAGCCAGGACACCACAGCTCCAAACACTGTTTCTATTGAAATCAGGAGTGGCCTGAATCAGGGAGTAGAGTATATTTGCTCTGTGGGCTCGTTTCCTATCAGCTATTTAAGGCCACTCTACCACCTACCCAGCTGGCAGCACTGTACCTTTAAACGCACGTGGATGTGTTGGCATGCTGCGACTGATAAAGTTAGGTCACAATAGTTTTACGATGTAAGATGAATGTATCAGATGATCAATACTGTAGACTAACAAAAGTATCCCCTAAAAACTATAAAGGGTATTCCACACTAAGCGAGATCGCTAGCGAGATCGCTAACGAGATCGCACCTGCGTCACCATTTATGACGCAATAGCGATCTCGTTAGCGACTTTAGCTGTGTGTGACATGTAGCAGTGATGTGGCCCCTGCTGAAATGTCGTTGATCACTCATGAACGTTCTGAGCCATTTTTGGTCGTTGGTGTCCCGCTGGTGAGCCTGAATCGCTGAGTGTGACACACCTGTGATACCTGGTCAGGGTGACCAGCGCTGCAGGGTAGATCCACTGAGGGGTTGTTACTTGGCAGCAAGGTGTTAAGTCTTCCACAGGCAAGACTGGGTCCCTCAGGGTAGATGGCGGTGCTGGGGTGCAGGACGGAGAAGGGGCTTTCAGTCGCAGGAGCAATAAGGCAGACACACACAAAAGTCTCTTTCTGTACCTTTACTGATGGTATAGTTGCAGGCACGTCCCGGGAAGCTGGCAGGGTGGAGGATGCACGTCCAGTATTCCCACTGAGTAGGTGTAGGGCCTCCTTACTCCTGTTGTGTGAGTTTCTGACCTGTATGAAACAAAGTCTAACTCTGTCTTCACTTATACGCCCGGCTGACTTTGTGGTGGAGCCTTCTCTTGGATAGAACAGTGTCTCTGTATGCAGCGTCCTGCTAGACCCCCGTCTTCCTGACCCCGGTTACGTATCAGCACTCCTGGGCCCCTGCGACCTTAAGTCCAGCAGGGTCTCCGGTATCTCCTACTAGTCATGTAGATGCTAGCAAGCTCGGACCTGGTGTCCGGTTGTTCAGAGTAGAGGTAAGCTATCAATGCTGTTTCAACCTCCGTTACTTTCTCTTCTCTTCCACTCGCCTTTCGTCCTACTCCGACCCTTAACATAAGCACACTAGCAGTACGTAGCTGATTCTTCTTTCTCTTCACCGCTCTCAGCGTTGGCACGCTTGCTCACTGAAACTACACTCAGTTCACTCAGTTCTGACCAGGCTGAAGTGGCTATCTTTCTCCACTCGTACTAGCCTCCACACGTTGAACTAAGCTCAAGGCTTCAGTCTTTAGGTTCTCTCGATCACTGCTGTTCACTTTCCTTCTTTCTTTCTAATGCTCTTTCTGAAGCAGCTATCAGGACCTTCCGTCTAGTGATCTGTGCACACTTCTAGGAGCTGACTCTCCACACTCCAAGGGAACTAACAGCTTCACTACTCTCCCAGCTAATCAGCTCTGTCTAAGGTGACTAGACTGTCTGTCTGCTGTCTCAGCTCTAGACTGAACTCTCGACTAATCTGACTGCTGTGGCTTCACCATCCTTATATCTACTCTAAAAGGGCTCCCTCTGGTGGCTCCAGGGATTGGTGAAGCTGTGAATGAATCAGGTAAGTGTGGGTTTACCTTTGGTGCATCCTCCTGGGACATGTGGCTCCAAGCGCAGCTGGGCTTCACACAATGATGCTTATGTATGATCACCTTTTTACCAGATATATGTTTTTTAAGAGTGTACTGTAGAAAAGCACAGCATACCATGAATTTTTAAACTTTTGTATGCCCTGGTTGAAGATATAAGTATAGGTGCATTACTTCTGACTATTGCAATCTATCAGAGGCGTAGATAGAAATCATGGGGCCCCATAGTAAAAGTTCTAATTCCTCACCCCCTCAAAAAAAAAAATTGTCGGGGTCACAGAAGAGCATATCTCACAACTTTCCAGCCTTTACATAGAAAAATATTTAGACTTGAGAGTCCTCAGTGGTTGATACCTTTTAATGGCTGACTGAAAAGATGGTGCCTTTACATAGTAATTTTACTCCTGCTGAAGTTCTAGATTCATCTTTCATTGCCCCCAATAAATTATGCTGCCAATACAAGGGCCCTTCAAAAACAATATGATACCCCCATGATGAATTCCTCCACATTAGCCTCCACATGCACAGTATAACGACCCTACTGTACCCCTCCTAACCTTCCAAGGCAAAGTATAGTGACCCCAACACAGTATGATCCCCCAACTGTGACCTCCACACAGCCCTCCATGCAGTATGAGCCTACAGTATAGTGGCCCCATACCTTTCCACACTTTATAATGGCCCGCACTAGCCCTTCAAACAGTAGAATGACCTCCACACAGTATGATGGACCCCACACAAACCTTCACACTGTATAATTGCTTGCATACAGTATAATGGTCCCTCACATAGCTGTCCAAATATTATAATGGCCCCACATTGCCTTCTATATAGTATAATGGGCCCCATATAGTCTTCCATATAGTATAATGTGCCCCCCATAATCCTCCATATAGCAGAATGCACAACCATACTATATAATGCTCTCCTCATGGTCCTCCATACTATATAATGCTCTCCCCATGGTCCTCCATACTGTATAATGCTCTCCCCATGGTCCTTCATACTACATGATGCTCTCGCCATGGTCCTCCATACTATATAATTCACTCCCCATGGTCCTCCATACTATATAAAGAACCCCTCACGGTGAAAATTTTTAAAATTTAGCAATTTTCAAACTTTTAATTTTTATGCCCTTAAGGGAGAGAGTCATGTCACACAAAATAGTTAATAAATAACATTTCCCACATGTCTACTTTATATCAGCTTAATTTTGGAACCAAATTTTTTTTTGTTAGGAAGTTATAAGGGTTAAAAGTTGACCAGCGATTTCTCATTTTTACAACCCCTTTTTTTTTTAGGAACCACATCACATTTGAAGTCATTTTGAGGTGTCTATATGATAGAAAATACCCAAAAGTGACACCATTCAAAAAACTGCACCCCTGAAGATGCTCAAAACCACATTCAAGAAGTTTATTAACCCTTCAGGTGCTTCACAGGAATTTTTGGAATGTTTTAAAAAAATGAACATTTAACTTTTTTTCACAAAAAATTGGCTTCAGATCCAATTTTTTTTATTTTCCCAAGGGTAATAGGACAAATTGGACCCCAGAAGTTGTTGTGAAATTTGTCCTGAGTATGCTGATACCTCATATGTGGGGGGTAAGCACTGTTTTGGCGCATGGCAGAGCTCAGAAGGGAAGGAGCGCCGTTTGACTTTTCAATGCAAAATTGGCTGGAATTGAGATAGGACGCCATATTACGTTTGGAGAGCACCTGATTTGCCTAAACAGTGGAAACCCCTCACAAGTGACACCACTTTGGAAAGTAGACCCCCTAAGGAACTTATCTAGATGTGTAGTGAGTACTTTCAACCCCCAAATGCTTCACAGAAGTTTATAACGTAAAGCTGTACAAATAAAATATCATATTTTTTTCCACAAAAATTATCTTTTCGTCACCAATTTTTTATTTTCCCAAGGGTAACAGGAGAAATTGGACCCCAAAAGTTGTTGTGCAATTTGTCCTGAGTATGCTGATACCCCATATGTGGGGGTAAACCACTGTTTGGGCGCATGGCAGAGCTGGGAAGGGAAGAAGCACCGTTTGACTTTTTCAACGCAGAATTGGCTTGAATTGAGATCAGACGCCATGCCGTGTTTGGAGATCCCTGATTTGCCTAAACAGTGGAAAACTCCCAATTCTAACTCCAATCCTAACCCCAACACACCCCTAACCTTAATCCCAACCCTAACCATAAACCTAACCACAAACCTAACCCTAACACACCCCTAACCCTAATCCCAACCCTAGCCCTAATCCCAACCCTAACCCTAACCCCAATCGTAACTGTAATCCAAACCCGAACCCCAACTCTAGCCCCAACCCTAACCCTAACTTTAGCCCCAACCCTAACCCTAACTTTAGCCCCAACCCTAACCTTAACTTTAGCCCCAACCCTAACCCTAACTTTAGCCCCAACCCTAACCCTAACTTTAGCCCCAACCCTAACTTTAGCCCCAACCCTAACCCTAACTTTAGCCCCAACCCTAACACTAACTCTAGCCCCAACCCTAACTCTAATGGGAAAATGGAAATAAATACATGTTTTTATTTTATTATTTTTCTCTCACTAAGAGGGTGATAAAGGGGGGTTTTATTTACTATTTATAGCAGGTTTTTAAAGTGGGTTTTTAAGTTTGGCAGCTTTCACAAACTAAAAGATGCTTTTTATTGCAAAAAATAGCTTTTGCATCACCACATTTTGAGAGCTATAATTTTTCCATATTTTGGCCCACAGAGTCATGTGAAGTGTTGTTTTTTGCGGGATATGTTGATGTTTTTATTGGTACCATTTTCGGGCACATGACATTTTTTGATCGCTTTCTATTCCGATTTTTGGGAGACAGAATGAGCAAAAACCAGCAGTTCATGAATTTCTTTTGGGGGGGCGTTTACACCGCTCCACCTGTGGTAAAATTGACAAGGGAGTTTTATTCTTTGGATCAGTACGATTACAGCGATACCTCATTTATATATTTTTTTATGTTTTGGCGCTTTTATAAAATAAAACTATTTTATAGAAAAAACAATTATTTTTGCATCGCTTTATTCTGAGAGCTATAGCTAATGCCGCTGTATGGTGGCTGTTTTTTTTGCGGGACAAGATGATGTTTTCAGCGGTACCATGTTTATTTAATCCGTCTTTTTGATTGTGTGTTATTCCACTTTTTATTTGGCAGTATGATGATAAAGCATTGTTTTTTACCTTGTTTTATTTATGGTGTTCACTAAAGGGATTAACTAGTGGGACAGTTTTATAGATCTGGTCGATATGGACGCGGCGATACCAAATATGTGTACTTTTATTGTTTAGATTTTATTTATTTTTTTTCCAATATGTTTTATTGATTTTAAAAGTATTACAGTAAATTTTTAATCATACAAGTCATGAAGTAACAATCTGAAATGACATACTTAAAACTCAATATGATGAATTAAGAAACATTACCACCAAGTAAGTCAAACAAATTTAAAGATGTCAAACTTGTCACATAAGTATAATATTCATAAATGTCCCCCCCGCTACCCTCCACCCTCCCATCCCCCCAACATGTAAACCCCTATAACTTCCCTGCATTCAATTGACAACCATCAAAATTTTTTAAGGAATAGGATCATGTCCACTAATTTTCTGAAGAAGATACCATTGAGTATTTTCAAAATTTGACTTTAATTTGTCCCTAGTGTCTTGAGTCAGAGATGGAATGAAGAATGACCATGTGGTTAAAAATTTCCCGGTCAATTTCTCTTTATTCGTTAAGGTATCCAGCCAGTCCATTCGAAAAATGTACATTATTTTAGAATAAATGAGAGATTTGGGTGGTGGCAATGGATCCAGCCAGTGTTGCAATAGACTTTTCCTGGCAGCTGAGGCCCATATTATTAACATGGCCTTAACATGTTTGGGGAGTTTATGTTGAGAGCTATCAAGTATATTAAATATTGCCCATTGCGGAGTCAGAGGGAACACTATCCCGCCAAGATTCTGTAGTTCAGCATGAATAGATTGCCACAATTTTTGCACTTTGGGGCAACCCCACATGTGATGAAATATGTCTGTATTTCCTGTCCCGCATTTGGAACAGGTGAATGTGCCCCCTGGAGACATCCTAGACTTAATATGTGGGGTAATATAAGCTCTATGGAGGAGTAATAGAGACATGTCTGCATAACTGCTGGAGGGGATCACCTTCCGTTGCATCAAAGTGGCGTCTAAGATTTCCCCAACTGTGATGTTCTGTATGTCCTTGACCCATCGTGCTGGACCTGTCTTTTTGCCCTCCCATGACCACTGCTTACGCAATAGTATATAAATGCTGCTTGTCGAGGCCATCTGCACCCTGGCGGTCCTAAGGAAGCCATTCAAAGCGTTCCTCCCTCCTTCTGCACCCCCAGCAGCCATGCCTTTCAAGATTAAGCTCCTTGCTTGAAGAAAAAGGAAGGGCCTGTTCACAAATGCTGAGAAGCGCCGTGCCGCCATGTCAAATGTGAGCATAGAAAAACTATCATCTAATAGGTCAGTTGCCAAGATGCAAGCCTGCCCAGCCAGCTCAATATAAGATAAGGGTGGTTTACCTCCTATAAACCCGGGTTACCTAGAAAGGGCACAAAGGGAGAGACATTGCCTCTCAAATGACATAGTCTCCTGCATTTCCTCCACGTCTGTATCGTTTGCCATAAGGTGGGGTGGTTTCTTATTTCTGCAATAAGGTTTTCGTTAGTCATATGTAATAATGCTGGTAGAGAGACATGGGGACTTAATTGTTGGTCTAACAGTACGTTTGTGAAATGTGAACTACCTCTCAACCAGTCAATGGCGTAATCTGAGATTTGCTGCTAGATTGTACTTTGCAATATCTGGGAAGTTGATGCCACCCTCCTCCTTTGGGGCTTGTAGTTTGATTAGACCTATGCGTGTACGCTTTTTTTCTCCCCAAATAAAATTCCTAAAAGCAGTGTTTAGAGTATTAACATCAGTGCGTGACAGCAAAATAGGAAGTGACTGGAAAATGTACAATATTTTTGGAAATATTATCATCTTAATTAAGTGGCATTTTCCCGAAAAGGACAAAGTAAAATGTTTCCAGGAGTTTAGAAGGTTAGATATGGACGTGATTAGGGGTCTAATATTAATGTGATATAAGGACGTCAGATCTGCCGGGAGGTGGATGCCCAAATATTTAATAGATGATGTGCTCCATTGGAAAGGAAGTGTCGCGTTATTTAATTTTCCTTGCTCAAACAGAGCCAGGGCCTCTGACTTATCATAATTTATTTTAAAGCCTGAGCATTTGCCAAAATGATTTAGGGCCTCCATGATAACCGGTATTGCCTCATTGGGGTTGGAGATGAAAAGAAGTATATCATCGGCAAATGCCGCAATTTTGAGAGAGGTGGAGCCTACCTCTATGCCTCTGAATATTAAAAATTTTGGAGGGTTCTAAGTAAAGGATCTAAAGCAATGTTAAAAAGTAAGGGAGACAAGGGGCAGCCCTGACGCGTTCCTCTCTGGATTTCAAATGTGGAAGAGAGTATACCATTTATGGCCAGCCTGGACACCGGATTCTTATATAACAACTTTATCGCCTCACAGAACCATGGACCAAAGTTTCTAAACTCCAGGATGTCTAGGAGATAGTCCCATGCAACCCTGTCAAACACCTTGTCGGCATCCAGGCTAATGAGAGGATGGTAGGAGTTATACTTCACCCAAAATTACGATGTAAGACACAGATGAAGTTATTCTTCCCTTATCTGGACATTTGGACTGACGCCCAGAAACTAGATTGTAACTTGTTTTTAGCTGTCTCAGCAACCTTCTATTACTATGAATTATCACTTTTCTAATTATGAAACTTTCTTATCAACATTCCACTGTTATGAATCACTTTGCTGCTTATGGAACAAAGGAATTTTACTGCGCCTGTGCGACAATATCTTATGATTTGTTAGTATAAATAAAGGGATAGCATCCATAGAGCGGGCGCGCTCAGGGGCTTCCCAGTACCTGATCATACACTACGTGTCTGTGTATTTCTTGTTACGGGGATACTCCGACTCCAACAAGGACCCTCCATGGCTGAATGATCCTAACAATTCCTGGCGCCTGAACAGGGACCCGAGGTCTGCGTATTCCTTCAAGTTCATCGACCGGCACGAGTAACCGCTGAGATTGGGACATTGGAACAGCAGATGACAAACCTGGCCAGGTAAGAGACACTGTTAGTTCTCTTACATCTGCTCTGCGATAGTCCGTAAATTTCATGCATATCTTGTGTTGGGATTGAGGAACTAGTAGAGAAGAATACCTATAGCTCGGGTCATTCATGTATATACTGTAGGATCTGCCGAAGGAGAGGTCAGAGAAGGTCATGAAATGTATGGTATGAAAGAGATGTGGATGTCGGGAATAGCCTCATAAGCCGCACTAAGGTAGATGACATAAGTATTACGGAGATTGCCTAACTGAGTCATAAGGTTGTGTCCTTTCGGGGAAACCTTCGCTCACGCTTAACTCCCGAACCTTTGTCCTCCTTTCTGACGGATAAGAGATTGATAGAATGAGCCCATGGAAGTAATGATAATACTCCAGGGACACGATATGTAATGGAGACTGTATGGTTCATTTTATGTATTGTTGGTCTTGCCCTTGTTGCCATATATATGTGTGTTAGAATTACTCTACACTTCAGACAAAACGGTTCAGATAAACCGTTTCAGATACTGGCTCCTTAGGACAGAATAGGTAACGAGGAAAGGTAGAATATAGAATATATTCTATCTAACCCAAAAAAGCCTCCTAAGGTAGGAATAGTCAGGAAAAATGGGCAACAAACAGACTAAGACCACAAATGATGAACAAGATGTCTATACAATCGTGAAAGAAAGGTGTGGTGTAGAAGCAACTAAGAATTTAGGGAAAGTTTGCAAAACTTTTCAGGTAGCAAGGCATGAAAGGTTTAACAGGAAGATATGGGAGGACATTCAGGTTAGAAAAGCGGGAGTAATAAGGGATAAAGGATGGCAAGAGCAGGTTGACTCTATGGTCAAATTATCCAAACTAGCAGAAACAGACCATTGGTCTTTTAATAAAGACAATGGGTTATGGAGAACTCCAGTCAGACAGGGTCCCATTGTACAAACTGAGAACAATAAACAAATGAACCCATTGGCACCACCATATCAGCCCAGGTCAGAACCCACACTGTATCCTGATCTTCGGGGTCCGGGTGGATGGACATGTACAAACTGTGGACTCCAGAATCCAGACTGGAGAGACACATGTGCAGGATGTGGAGCACCACAACCACATGATATGTTGGCACCAGTGCGTATCCTCAGTCGACCATACAGAGAAGAAGATGGTGGCAATCCACCGCGTAGAGTAACTAGATACCATCAGACTAGACAATATTTTCCATGGACCCCCGCTGAGGGAATGTCCCTACTTCAGAATGCACCAGATCCGATACAATGCCCACTAAGATTTGCTACGTACATACAACAGATAATACACACCCATAATGGAACATGGTCAGATGGAACAGAATTATGTAGAATGAAAATGACACCAGGGTTGTATCAGGAATTGATGACAGTTATAGAACCTCATAGACCTCAACCAGTAGATGGTGAGGATCCAAATACCGCACTGTCAGGACAGAATTTTGTGCAGAGACTACTAGAGTTTATGAGAACCAAGCAAAGAATGAGAGGGACTTCAGGAACTGTTTCCCAAAAGTCAGGACAGCCAGTAGATGAATACTACCTAGCGGTAGAGAACAGTTACAGAGATGAGGGAATGGATCTTACTAATGAAGGAGTCATTCGACTGATGACTAAAACTTTTATAGAGAATCTCAACCCAAAACTTAGGGAAAAGTTCAAGGCTGCAACTCCTGATTGGAGAACACTAGATGATCCCCAGATAGTCAGACAAAAACTATTAGGGATAGAAATGGATATGCGTGAGGCAGCATCCAAACCCGTCAGAGTGGCGGCAAATAACAGTCTGGTTAATAAGAACAACAGATCAAATCAAACTTATGACAAAGGGAATTTGGATAAGAAAACTAATCCATGTCACTACTGTAAGAAACCAGGACATTGGATTAGAGAATGCAGGAAAAAAGCCAGGGATATAGAAAATGGTATTTATGTCCCAAGACAATCACAAGAAAAGACAGTACAGGCTTCTGCTCCTGCAGCTAGCGAGTGACTAGACGTAATGCAAACCACTTTGACTGGAAGGCGCCCAATAATTCAAGTAAAAGTAGCAGGAAAGCAATGTCCTTTTTTTAATAGATACCGGAGCAACTTCCTCCGTCCTCAATGAAGACGCCCTACCAAATGCTGATTGTTTATCAGATGATGTAACTTATACCGAAGGGTATGATGGAGGAATCAGGCCACTCCCATATAGTATTCCCCTTGAAACAAAGATAGGATCTAAAATATTTTTATCAAAATTCCTTTTTGTTAAAGGGGCACCTACTTGTCTTCTAGGTATGGATTTACTAAAACAGACAGGAATGAATATCCAATTTTTGGAAGATGGTAGAGTCCAAATTTTGGTGCCTGATGACCAAGAGTCTCTAGAAAACATTGTAAAAGTCCAAGCCTTAGAGGATGAGAAAGATCCTGCCCCTACCCAAATTATTTTGGATCTTTCTGAGGTACCAGAAAAATTATGGGCACAACATGACACCGATGTAGGACTAATGCCAATAGCTCCTGTAAAAGTCACTCCTGTTCCAGGTGTGACACTACCCCAATTGAGACAGTATCCTATTAGTGCCCAACAAGAACACGCCATAGGAGAACAGATAAAAGATTATCTAGAAACTGGAGTACTGATAGAAGTAAAGTCACCAGCTAATACACCGTTGTACCCCGTAAAAAAGAAATCTATTGAGGGGTCAGCTGCTAAGTACCGGATGGTACATGATTTAAGAGAGATAAATAAAATTTTGGAACCTATTACTCCTGTTGTGCCAAATCCACACACGTTGCTATCACAGATTCCAGCAACAGCACGAGTATTTTCTGTCATAGACTTATCAAATGCATTCTTTTCAGTACCATTACACCCAGACTGTTACAAGCTGTTTGCATTTACATTCAAGAATAGACAATTAGCATGGACAAGATTACCACAGGGTATGATACATTCACCTACCTTGTACTCAGAAGCTATGAGATCAGTTCTACAAAATTTTAAACCTACGGATGAGGTTGTAATTCTCCAATATGTTGATGACCTATTGTTATGTGCCCCTGATCAAGAGTCCGCAGACAGCAACACAATAAGGTTGTTAATATTTCTAGCAGACATGGGCTGTAAAGTTAACAAGAGGAAAATACAACTTTGTATGACTACGATAGTATTTCTAGGACACTGCATTTCACAAGGTATTCGGCACCTCACCGCCGACAGACTAAAAATCATTAGAGATCTTGTTCCTCCCAAGAACTACAAAACATTAAGAGCATTTTTGGGAATAGTATCACACTGCAGACAATGGGTTATACATGCTAGTCAGCTTATGCAACCTCTATATGATTGTTTAAAAATCAAACCTTTCCAGTTAACTGAATCAGCGCTCATAGCCTTTCAAGACCTCAAGAAAGGTCTCATGTCAGCCCCGGCCTTGGGAATCCCAGACTACGCCAAACCATTCCAATTAATGGCTGCAGAAATATCTAATCATGCTACAGGGGTACTAACACAGAAACATGAAAATAAACAAAGACCTGTCGCATACTACTCTGCTCAATTAGATAATGTCACCAAAGCTGCACCGTCATGTGTCAAGGTAGTAGCAGCTGTTTCTCTTTTGGTAGAAAAAGCCTCAGACATAGTACTAGACCATGCCTTAATAGTACAAACGACACATGATGTACATGGCATACTGAATCAGGTATTGCCAAAACACATTTCAATGGCTAGACATCTTAGATTACAATGCTCCTTACTAATGCCACCAAACCTCACTTTTCGCCGTATATTGTCTCTAAATTTAGCCACTCTGTTACCATTAGAGACAAAGGGGGGGGTGGAAGGAGACTATGAAGATAAAAATTTTTTACAATTTCATGAACAAAATAATGGAATACATGATTGTTTACAGTGTATAGAACAAGAAACACAAGGGTTACCTAATGTACAGGACATACCTCTTGACAATCCAGACTTACAAATGTATATAGATGGTAGCAGGTATGCAGATGAAGCTGGTAACTTTCACACAGGTTATGCTGTTGTATCAGACCATGATGTTATTGAAGCTGAACCAATGCAAGCCAGCTGTTCAGCCCAGGAAGCTGAACTATTAGCTCTAATACGAGCATTACAATTAGCAAAAGAAAAAAAACGCTAATATTTTTACTGATTCTAGATATGCATATGGCATTGTACATGATTTTGGATGCATATGGAGAGCTAGAGGTTACATGACAGCTTCAGGTCAACCAGTAAAACATGGACAAATTATTAAACAAATTCTAGAATCAGCTGCCTTAACTAAACAAGTAGCAGTAATGAAAGTACCTGCACATGTAAGACTCGACACAGAGATAGCTAGGGGTAATGACCGAGCCGACAAGGCTGCTAAGCGAGCTGCAGTAAAACCTCTGACAACTGACCACACTATTAGTGCAGTATCAGAATTTGACTTAATTACACGGCTCAAAGAAGCCCACCAGCAGGTGAGTAGAGAAGAAAAAGAAGAGGTGGCAGAAACAGGGGGCAGAGGAAAAAGAAGGACTATGGAGAAAAGGAGATGAGCTTTGTCTCCCCGAGCGTGGTACCCTGTTGTGGTCAGTGAAGCCCACGGACCTACACATGTGTCTGCAAACGGTATGATACAGAGGGTCAGACAGAAGTGGTTAGCCCCAGGGTTCGGCCAGGTAGCTCGAGCAAAATGTGGTTCTTGTGAAATCTGTTTAGCCTACAATCCAGGACAGACTATTAAGACCCCCCAGAAGCACCATGTAAGACCACTATATCCGTTCCAGAGACTTCAGATCGATTATATCCAGATGCCTAAGCATGGACACTATGAGTATGTACTGGTATGTGTGGACATGTTTTCGGGGTGGCCGGAGGCTTATCCAGTTCATAGAGCCACGGCTAAAATCACTGCAGTAAAAATAGCACATGAACTGGTACCCCGTTATGGTATCCCAGAAGTGATCGAGTCAGATAGAGGTACACATTTCACTGGAGAGATCTTTCAGAATGTAATGAAAATGTTGTGTATAAAGAGTGAACTACACACCCCTTACCACCCACAGAGTTCTGGTAAGGTTGAGAGAATGAACGGGACACTCAAATTGAAAATACAGAAAGCTATGGCAGAGACACAGAAACCATGGACTGAGTGTCTTCCAATAGCATTGTATTCAGTCAGAAACACCCCCCAGGGAAAGAGCAAACTCACCCCCCATGAAATATTGTTTGGTAGAGTTGCCAATACAGGATTGTATTTCCCACAGACTTTAATGCTAGAAACTGAGAGTTTAACAGCATATGTACAGAACTTATGTAAACATGTGTCTAAAACACACTCTTTAGTGTTCTCTTCTATTCCAGATCCAGATTCCGTTGAAGGGACACACAAGCTACAACCAGGGGACGAAGTGTATGTAAAAAGACATAACAGAAGGACACTAGAACCCAGATTCGAGGGTCCTTATCAGGTGTTACTAACCACGCCTACTGCATTAAA
The DNA here is from genome assembly GCA_033576555.1 of Oophaga sylvatica. Taxonomy (NCBI): domain Eukaryota; kingdom Metazoa; phylum Chordata; class Amphibia; order Anura; family Dendrobatidae; genus Oophaga; species Oophaga sylvatica. Next base: position 524,863,116 of record JARQOD010000002.1, read on the forward strand.
ATTAGAAGGAAAGGCTGCATGGGTGCATGCTAGCCACTGTAAGATAGCAAAATGAGAATTCTTTATCAAATCATTGCGTTGATAGCGATATTGGTAAGCTACACTGTTGCTTGGACACCTGGGACATCCATCCCAAGGAAAAAGAACTGGAAGAAGGGGAGACCTACTCTTCCCTTTGGAAATGGAAAAGCCATACACAAAATAGGACGCAAAATAACTATACCTGCAGAGCAAACACAGAATGCTTGACCATGACAATAAAAATCACTGGCCCCTGTACAATATTCAGACAGGAGAAGTCTAAAGTATGGTATAACCGATATCTCATACATGTAAAAACGGGTTTTAATATAACCATTAATTCCACAGTAGAAGGGAACAATGTATGTTCATTTGTGAATACCACAGAGATCACTAACCACAATTTTAGGAGTTTTGCGATATATTACACCAGCAAGAAGTATCAAAACTCAAACACCACTGTTCTAAATGCCCCTGGGTATTATGTTTGTGGTAACACGTCTGAAATAAAGGGAGGACCTTGGTTTGCCATAGGCATATATGTGTATAACGCAAGTATCCTGCCTCATTTCAGCAACCACTCTCTTATCCCCATCCCGAGCACCTGTGTTAACACTTCTACGATACATCAAAAGGTAAAAGTTCAGTTCAATGTATCTTTTCCACTTATCCCTACGTGTTCAAGGCATAAGAGGGCTTGGTATGACACCCTGCTGGGGGCAACGGGTACTGGAATGGGAATTATGAATAGCATGCAAATGGAGTCTATGGCCAATAAATGGTCTAGAGCAGGACAGGATATGGCAGAAAGTGTAAAAATTAATGGTAAATGGATTCCAACTTCCTTAAAAGTTAACCGACTTGGATTGCAGATCCCTAATGATATTAATAGTATTTTTAATCAGAGTTTATTCTTAACAGAAAAATCATGGGAAAATATTTCATCATTAATAAATGCAACACAATGTGGTTTCGAAATAATAAATTGGCAAATACAGAAAAACAGAGCACAAGCTGGCCTCATGTCTGGAAACTATTTTGAGTGGGCAAAAATATTTAATATTTCCCAGTCAGATACCTGGTTCACGGTCACTGGGAAAGAGGTCCAGTGTTTAGATTTATGGTGTACGGGTACTTTCACAGCCTTTAAAATCCGCGCTAATAGCACTATGGTAATGTGTAAAATATTTGTAATGCCCATAGTTATACAAGAGGAATTTTGGTACCCAGAAATTAAGGGTACCTATATGGACACTAACAATCAGACACATGATCTCTCAAGCTGTCACGAGACTAACAAAGGTTATGTTTGCGGACAGGGTACTCCCATGTATGAGCCATGTCTATTACAACATCAAACTAATATATGTCCCCTATTACGAGTTCCCCTTAACACAGTGGAAACATTTATGGAACTAGGGCCACAATATATTTGTATAGTGACCAACGATAAAAATACCACAGGACCCCTGCACCTAAATACCCCATATGTTGGATGTATTAAAAATATTACTACTCTAAACTGGAAAGGAAGCACTTATTTCTTTTTACCTGAAATAAACAATGAAATAAGTGAAGGAATGAACTTTGTAAAAATGTTGCCTAACATACCTGTTAGTTTAGACTGTACCAAGCTAAGAGAATTGATTAATAGATCAGAGGAAGTGCATGCTCATATTACTGAGTTTAAACATTCTTTGAACAAACTCCTGGTAAATGCATATATAGACTCAGAAAAATTGATTAATTTAGGGTCTGCAATTCAAAGTGAAACTGAACATCATTGGTATGATATATTTAGTGGATGGTCGCCTACTGCCACACACTTTATTCAAGTTTTTTGTTATCCCCTTGTTATATTAGTATTACTTATATTTGTGTTAACTATGCTAAATATATTCGTGTACCGACGGGTGGCAAGGAAGATGAAAAAACTTCAGGAGAAAATTCACTATCAACATATATAAGGAAGAATCAAAGGGGGGACTGAGAGGATGGTAGGAGTTATACTTCACCCAAAATTACGATGTAAGACACAGATGAAGTTATTCTTCCCTTATCTGGACATTTGGACTGACGCCCAGAAACTAGATTGTAACTTGTTTTTAGCTGTCTCAGCAACCTTCTATTACTAT
>JARQOD010000002.1:524865371-524958073 GCA_033576555.1 Oophaga sylvatica
AGGAGGTCCGGCGTTTGCGGGTCTTTCTTGGGCGCGCGGGAGCCTTTTGGGGCAAAAGGAACCTCTTTCCTTGAAGTTCTTGTTTAAAAGTTTGTTGACTGGGGTGCAATCTTTCTAGCTGCATACTTTTCCCTGTTACAAATGTTATAAATCAAGTCCATCAGTTTAATTAAACACAGCTTGACCCCAATGAAGGAGTAAAACCCATCTCAAGGAGAATCAAAAGGAAATGGACAGCTGTGACTTAAATTAGTGCGAGCAAAGGTCTGAATACTTATGGCCTGAAAATTTTTCAGTTTTTCTTTTTTAATAAATTTGAAAAAATTTCTCATTTCTTTTTTTTTTTTCAGTCAGAGGGGTGCGAGTGTACTTAATGAAAAAAAAAAAAGAACTTTTGAATTTACCAAACGGGGCGTTGGAAAAAGAGTGAAAAATTTAAAGGGGTCGTCCGTCCCACTGTACTATAAATCCCCATGAATAGGTAGATATATGGGGTCTGTGACTTATAATTAGTTCGTGGGTTGACAGCTTACTGTACATGTATTTAATTTTTAAAAATTATTTTTCTGAAAAAAATGTCGGGGGCTCCCCCGTAATTTTTTAACCAGCAGGGGGAAAAGGGGTGACGGCTGGGGGCAAAAATTTTTTATACCGGGGAAAGGGGGTAAAACCCAGGAGTTCTCACGCTATTATATCAATTTACAGCTTTATTCCTTTTTACTGGCTATTAATATCAGCATTCTATGTGTAATACTTTGTAACCCATCTATCCTGTCGCTCCTGCTTTGTTTTTACACTTTTGGGGGTTGCTGATTGGGGTTTTTCTGTATTTTTGAAGAATATTTTTAAAAATGAGGGTAAATGACATAGAAAATTTTCTTTTAAAAAGCGCATTTAAAATGCATTGCATTCGGATAGCAACCCAATCTTCGGATTTAAATCGGAGTAGGTGTGAAAAATTTGATTACTCTCATGAAAAACGCATCGACTTTGAGGAAAAAAACCTAGTGTCTCTGCCCTTACTGGGGTTCTACCTGCCATGGGCAGATTCCTCCAACCCATCCACCCCCCTTTTTTCTGTTGCAAATAATGTTATATATATCAGACTTAGCATGCGAGTTTTTAATTTTTTCCCACTGTGTATTTCATTTTGACATCCCTGGCCTAAATGTTGCATACTTTATAGGGAAAGCAGATAGAAAGTTAGACAACTTTTTCCAAAATCTAAGGTTAGGGTTGATTTTACTAGTTTATTATAATCAGGTCTGATTTCTGACTTATTTTATGCAGAATATAAAGCACTCATCCTTAGTCATCACACAACTACAGTGTGTGTGAATACAGCCCAACGCCCCAATGAAGAAAAGTATATCTTAGGCTAGGGTCACACAACAGTTAGTTCTCTCATCCAAGAGAATGAGTCCGATTACGCTAATCTCACTCAGATCAAATTCTAATGAGAGTTTTAATCAGTTTGCTCGCAGTGTGATCCAATTTTCTAGGAGGAGGAGAAGATAGAAGAATATGGAGACATTTTTTTCTATCTGTCAGTCCATGAAAATCACACCGCACTCAGATGTCATCTGAATGCTGTCCGATTTTTTTTGATGGATTCATTGACTTGCATTTCCATGTGTGATCGGATTTATGGTTGTAAATCATGCATGCTGCAATTTTTTCCTCAGACTTGGTCCAAAGAAAAAAATTGGACACCCGTATAATAACATTAGTCCGAGTGCGATTCGATGTTTTGCTGTGTCGCACTCGGACCAAAAATAAAGTAGTATGCATAAGCCCTTAAAATGAGACAAGAAAGTGAGCCTGACTGCCCATGGCCAAACCAGTCTGTTACATGGTGGCCAACACTTATGTGATTTTTAAGGAAAATAGCACATCCATTTATCACCACATGTGGACATGGTTTGGCCACACTCATTCAGTTATATCTTCTAGTATCACCGTAATTCTTGCGTTATGCTGTTTCATGTGACTCACTCATGCCTTTAATTGGCAGACTGGTAACATTTGTGTATTGACAGGTACAAAGAATTATAGAGATCATCGAGGAATCCAATCAGAGTCAAAACAAACGGTGAAGGATCATTAATCTAAGTATTATTTATTTTCTTCTTGTGAGGGATTTTGAGCATTTTTTAACAACGTTAACACTGCTGTCATACTGCTACTGTAGCGCCGGCGTCCCTGCCCTCTGCCAGGCAGGGACGCTGTTCCCCTGCAACAGCGTCCTCTGCCAGGCAGGGACGTCGCCCCCCTTACCCGCGCTCAGCGTCCTCCTTCCGCCCTGCTGGGGCCGCGCGCTCCTTCCCTGCTACTGGACTTAGGGCGCGCGCCCGCGCGCTCCCCCGCTCTTAAAGGGGCCGCGCGCATCTTTCAAAAAGGTCCCCGGCCAATGCCGGAGGACTCCACCCTATATAAAGTACTTCCTCCTTAATGGAGGTGCCCGAGCAATGTTGTTATTGCACTGTTCACTACTCTGCTTTAGCCCTCAGGGTCCGTTACCAGTTACCTGCCTGTTTCCTGCCAGTTTGCTGTCTGCTACCTGTCCGCAAGCCTGCCTGGAGGTTCGGCAGTCACATGCGGTGACCATCGGCTATTCCAGAGAATCTCGCCTGCTCACTTGGGGGCACTCATCTGCCATCTGCCTGCAAACCTACCTGGAGGTTCGGCCGTCACATGCGGTGACCATCGGCAATTCCAGAGACTCTCGCCTGCTCACTTGGGGGCGCTCATCTGCCATCTGCCTGCAAGCCTACCGGGAGGCTCCACCATCTCAGGTCGTATATACCTGTCCATTCAGAGACTGCCCCGGTCACTTGCCGTGACTACTCGCCTGTCTATCCAGAGACTGCCCCGGTCACTTGCCGTGACTACCCGCCTGTCTATCCAGAGACTGCCCCGGTCACTTGCCGTGACTACTCGCCTGTCTATCCAGAGACTGCCCCGGTCACTTGCCGTGACTACCCGCCTGTCTATCCAGAGACTGCCCCGGTCACTTGCCGTGACTACCTGCCTGTTTATCCAGAGACTGCCCCGGTCACTTGCCGTGTCTACCTGCCTGTTTATCCAGAGACTGCCCTGGTCACTTGCCGTGTCTACCTGCCTGTCTATCCAGAGATTGCCCCGGTCACTTGCCGTGACTACCCGCCTGTCTATCCAGAGACTGCCCCGGTCACTTGCCGTGACCTCCCGCCTGTCTGTCCAGAGACTGCCCCCGTCACTTGCAGTGATTTCCTGTCCGTCTCCCCGGGCGCCACCCGCTCCTTTACAAGGAAAGCCTCCTTGTATAATAAAGCTCAGAGGTTCCGCCTCCCAGACCCGTTACAGCTACTACCAATATTGTGGATGCTGCTGTCCCATATGATGCCTTTACTGTACCTAAAGTTCAGCCCAATTTCTGAGGATATGGATGGACATAAAAGCAGAAGCATAGGTATAAAATTTTAGGCCCCATATCAAAGTTTTAAATAAGTCTCAGACTAAACTGCAAAATAAACATACACTTCAGATTAGACTCATAAATAAGTTCTAATCCTTAACTAATCATAAATAATTTCAGACCTCAGACCCTCTTATTTCTCACACAGACTGTCCTCCCATGTCACCCCTCCATTTCCAAATGCTACCCCCTTACTCACATATTACACACCATGCCCTCCTCTTCATCACACATATCTCCCATTGCTCCGCCCTTAAAATTCTCCCCATGGTCCCCACTGATTATCTTCCAACAAAGTGTTTACAGTGCCCACACACAAGCAGCTTCCAAGAGGCCTTGTCCTCTGCTGTGCCGGACTTTTGGAAAAATACTATGATTAGTGGTGGGCGAAAGGCTGGATGTTCAAGTCTGGCAGGTTCGGACGAACATTTAAAGAAAGTTTGGTTCTGGTACCAGAACAGGACCCAAGCCCAGATCCCATTCAGATGAATAAAGGACCCGAACATCCATTGTTTGCTATGCTGTCACCTGCATGACAGAGCGGCAAACAATGTCTCTGATTGGCAGTAAGATCATTACCGCTGGTCAGAAAGCTGTGGTTCCCACACTGTCAGATGACAGCATGAGCCAGCAGCTGTGACCGGTGGTAAAAAGTTAACTGACGGTCACAGAGGTGTCAGCTAATGAGAGTACTACTCCCATCAGCCTTTGTCTGCTTTCGATGATAACAGTGAGAGCAAGCACCGCTGATGGGAACATTGATCAGCCGGCAAATGTGCTATAAATAAACTTTTTCTAAAAATGACATGGGGTCTGTTCTATTTTTGATAACCAGCATAGCAAAACTGACAGCTGCGGGCTGCAACCCATGGGATGAATACTCCCATCAGCAGCACCTGCTCTCGCTGTTAACAGCAACAGCAGGTGTAGGCTGATGGGAGTAGTAGTCACATCAGCCGACGCCTCTGTGACTGGCTCACCGTAGTGCTCTGACAGGCGGTAATAATCTTACCGCCGGTCAGATCCGCCGGTGTTTCTTGTGCTGTCATGCAGATGACAGCGTGGGAAACGCCTGATGTTCGGAGTAAAAAACCTGAACAGTAACACGGACTTCCTGGTGAAGTCCGTGCCTGAATAATAAGTGTTCAGTAAGGACCCCAAGCTTTACTGTTCAGGTTCACCCATCACTAAGATATCACCAAAATGCTTGCATCTCTTCTACTTGCAGATTTGCTGCTATTTGCAAACAACCGCAGGAGAAAGAGACTCTGAACAAATTAGGGTAAATTTGCGACGATTTTGCCACTTTATTTTTCAAATTGCAGCAAAACAAAAAAAAATTGCATGGTTTCCTCTAAGGCCAACTTTTTGGTCCAGGAGACAAACAATGGTTTCATCAACTTCTGGATGGGCCAATCTGAGTCTTCTACCTCAATATAAGCACAGTAGGGTTTATCTTTCATGTATGTCTTTAGAAATTTGTAAACAATTACATTTCTGTATACAACACAGATCAATATCAAAGCATCCAGACCTCTAATCTTTCTCCACTGTTAATTTTTACTTTATAACTTTGATTTATAATATCTAATGATTCTTGTCAACCTCTTATTGATCAGGAACAATGAGGTTCTGCACAAACTGCACTATATTTGCAACAGTTTTGACATTTTTTTTTTTTTTTTGCAAATTTCAGGAAAACCCAAAAAATGCATGGGCTCCTCTTGAGGCCTAACTCTTGGTTCAGGGGCCCACGAGGATATTCTCCAGCTACTGGGTGGGCCAATCTGAGTCTGCTCCCTTAACATAAGCACTTACTTTTCATGTTGTTGGGATTATCTTTTGTGTATGTCTTTGAAAATTTGTAAGCAATCGCATTTCTGGAGACCACGCATATGATTTTCAGAAGTTCTACCCCTCTAATCTTTCTCCAATGTTAAATTTCATGGTATAACTTTGATGTATTAGATCTAAGAATTCTTCTCAACTTCTCATGTAAATTAATTAATGTCTGAGCTTTGAGCGATATTAAAAAGCAGAGGTCCGTAGCTAAGTTTTACACAAGACTTGCAGTGATTCTCCCTTGAACGAAGGTGGTGCTGCTGCTGTATAATGATTGCTTAGGCATGAGTAGCCCCACACTGATTTTTATACTTAACCAACAAAAATGGTCCTATTTGCTATAATCTGTGGTGTCAGGTAAGAGTCGCATGCTATAAACATCAATGGGTCTGATCCTACCTTTATCATTCATGGCAGTCAGTAGTTAATATAAATTTAAGTAACATGGTACAATTTTCATATCTACTGTATCTCAGAAATTTCACAATAAAGAGTTTCACATCTAAAGAGAGCCAATGGACCCTGCTGCTTGTGAGGACCAATGGCAGTTACAATAATTGTGTAGTTAATAAAAACCAGCCAGAAGGTGTAGTGTACCCAATCAGATGCTTTCATACTTTCAAACTAGTTCCAAAATTTTTTTTAATAATATTTGTAAAAATGTAAAAAGTGATTAATTAGTAATACAACGTGAACATTTTATCTAGAATTTTTTTAAATCTAACTCCCTTTGCCTGCTGGTATTTAAGGTATAGGGTTTGCTTCTGTGATAAAAAAAAAAAAATCAATGAGGGATTTAAAACCAGTTTAAGAGAGTTTTTTGCATGCACATTATCAAGATACTTTTACTAATGTTTTTAAAGTGGTACTAAGTTGCCTCTTGAGCAGCTCAGAGCAATGCAATCTCCTTAAAATTTCCTTAATTTTTGGCTTCTAGCATGGTGGATATTCTTCCTAGAGTGACAGTTCTGTTGAATAGAACTTAAGTATTTGTAGAACTTTAAAGCCCAACATAAGTTCTTCTGTAATAAATTCAACTATCAGTGGTTTGCTCTGAGTTTACACTGTTATCCCTGAATTTACAGAAAACGATAACAAGGCATTTGAACAAGCACACAGCTCCTGACAATACAAAGCAGAGAGTCGAAATTAGCAGACCTGATGTTTTATGACTATCTCTTCAGAAGATTACAGGGAGGTGAGCAGCTAGTTGCTATATAGAAATCGATGGGCTGGGCTGTTAAGAGTTAACTCATTTTTGGTGGTGAAATTCATCTGTGTGCAGATCTGTTTCAGATAAAAAAAACTATTTTTTTCTGTTGCTAAAATGATTCAGCAAGGCATTTGTCATCTTGTCATTTAGTGCCGCTGAACTTAATCTATGTGCAGAGCTGTTGCAGACTAAAAAAACTGTTGCAGAGTAAAATAAACTATTTTTTTCAGTTGCTAACATGATTAAGCTCACCATATCTCACCTTGTCATTTAGTGTTGGTGAAATTCATCTGTGTGCAGAGCTGTTGCAAAGTAAAAAAAAAACTATTTTTTTCTGTTACAAATGTGACACAGCACACCATATTCCACCTTCTAATTTTGTGGCGGTGAAATTCAGCTGTGTACAAAGCTCATGCAGAAAAAAGAATATTTTTTCTGTGACAAACATGATACAGCAGGCTAGATCTGAGTTTGAAATTGTTTGGAACATATCTTCTATGTTATACAGGCCTCATCCACACTAAAAAATACTTTCTTCTGTCTGTTACTAATGTGATACAGTTGGGGTGATCTCAGTTTGAAATTGTTTGGAGCATATATTCTTTGTTATATAGGCCTCATCTACACTAAAAAATGCATTCTTCTGTTACTAATGTGATACAGTAGGGGAGATCTCACATTGAAATTGTTTGGAGCAATATATTTTATATTATACAGGCCTCATCCACAGTAAAAAAAATACTTTTCTCTGTTATTGTGCCGCTAAAATTCAGCTGTGTGCAGAGCTGTTGCAGAGCAAAAAACCCTGTTTTTTTCAATTGCTAAAGTAATTCAGCATGCCAGATTTCATCTTGTCATCTAGTGCAGCTGAAATTCAACTGTGTCCAGAGCTGGTGCATAGTAAAAATCTAATTTTTGGTTGCTAATATTGTGCTCCTACGACACTGTCTAAGCAACATGAGTGGGAAAAAGCGAGGTCGTGGTGTTCAAGGTATACCTGGGGTAGGTGGTAATGTTAGTGAAAGTATTAGAGAACCAACACCATCACGTCCTATCCAAACACAACTGACAACTTCTGTTACTGGATGGACTACTCCCTATCTTTGGCAGCCACACAGTGGAGCTCCTTGTTGGCGAGGGTCAGAAAGAGCATGTGCTCAAGTGGATGGCAAGCCCAGCTTCAAGTGGCCTCCTCCCCTCTTCCTCCACCTCAACATTACACACAGTACAGTACACAGATGTGGCACCCTGTCACGATAATATAAATATGATGTATGGTTTTCTTTATCATCACACATTTCTAGAACAATCCATGGCTTCACTGACATTTTCCGCAGACACATGCTGTGGGCTTTTTGATCCCCCCTCTCCCAGCTCCGTCTCACTACACACTCTGTGTAATGTGGTACTAGTTTGAAAGCAGCCAGCACCCCCCCACACACTGAATAGCTTAAGACCAGCTGAAAAACCGATTTGGCAGCTCTAAAGCACATAGCAAGCCAACGATTTCTTTGTCCTGATACCGTGTTCCTTTAATATCAAATATAATGACCCAAATAAATGATAAAGATATTAAAGTTACATATTTGCATGCCCATCGGTAGACCTACACCCCAGTGAAATCTCTAGGATCCAGAACCAGCAGAATACAAGGAATGGATTCCTCCTTAATCGGGTCAGGTATTCACTTCGTGTTTAGACTTAAATAAACCCCCATGTCATGCTGAGAAAATGATACTTTTGTCTTCCTTCTATGAGCTTCCCTCCCCGAGATATGATACTTATGAGTTTTTGGTCATTTCTAAAAAGGGGATTGCTTACATAGCTCCACCCCCTCAGTGATGTGATGAGCAGTGAGGTATAAGTTTAGGTAGCCCATGTAGGAAGCTCTCTCTCTCTTGTGCATGTGAAGTGACTGACCACGTCCTGATCTAATGCACTGGGACGTGTGACGTGTAAATAGCATCTTTTCTCCTTGCTCTATAAATGTATCTTTACAACCTTCATGCTAAATTAAGCCAAAGCTTCTGACTGGAGTTGGTTCCTGACCCGATATTAATAAAACCAGGAGCTGGTGGCAGCAAAGTGTGTTCTGGGGTATCTGGGAGATTCTGGCAGTGACGGACGGTGTTTGATAAGTGTATATCCTGCCTGGGATGGGAATAGGTTATCGCCCTCACTGCAGAGTGCCTAATAGCCAGTACACATCCAGGCGGCCTGCCTGGCGACTACTTATCCTAGGTGCAGTTCCCTGACTGACCTGGGGGTAAGGGGGCTCCAGAGAGCTGCCAGTTCCAAAACCTGAACTGGAAAGTGGGATCATAATTTCCCCTGGAAAAGGTACTGGGGGCAACCAAACACAGCCAGTTCGTGACATGTTGGCGGCAGCGGTGGGATCATAAACCATATCCCCCGTGCCGTTCTTCACATATTGGTGGCAGTGGTGGGATCATAAACCGTATCCCCCGTGCCGTTCCTCACACACCCCAACAACTCTTGCTTCCCCCACATTACAACTCTCCACCTGCCCAACTGACTGTACGGAACCACAGATGGGTGAGTCTGCAGAGTTGTCCACATATTCTATGCTATGGGCATCAGAACTGTACTCCAAAGATTCACAGAGTCAAGAGGATGAAATAATCTGCACCGATGCCGAAAATGTTAACCCCCGGGGGATATGACCCTTATGAGACTCAGATATCTGTTATGTCAGGACAGGAAGAGGAGGAAGGTGATTGTCAGAGCGAGGAATGGGATAACACAGAGGATGATGATTAGGTTGTAGATCCCACTTGGTGTGAACCCAGAGGCACACAGCTAAGTAGGTCATCTGAGGAGGTGGAGGAGGAGGAAGACAAGGAGATTACATTGTGTCAGGATCCCGTCTGGGTTGGAGCCGATGTTACTGCAAACACTAGGGAAAGCAGAGGCAGGTAGCGTAGTCAGAAGGCAGGCCGAGGTCGGTACACAGGAAAGCAGTGTTTGTAGCAGGGAAGCAGGCAAATAACGTAGTCAGGTGGCAGCCGGAGGTCGGTACACAGGAAAGGCAGTTCGGTAGCAGAGGAGCAGGCAGATAACGTAGTCAGGTGGCAGCAGGAGGTCGGTACACAGGAGAGCAGTGTTTGTAACAGCAGGAACAGCAGGAGAAAGAGCTTGACTAAAGGCTGGAAGCACAATAATCTCGCAATGACACACCCACAGGGCCAGGTTTATATAGGGTGTGTAATTGGCAATCAGAGGCCCAATCAAGAGAGCACTAGGTGTAGCCAATCAGGAAGAACAGTCAATGGTATCTGGGTTCAGCAAGGAACTTTGCAGCCAGCAGAATAGCTCAGATGGTAGAGCTGCTGGCCAGTGGACAAGAGGTACTGGGTTCGACTCCTGACAGTACTCCCCTCCTTCCAGGATGGCCTCTGGACATCTCAGGAGCTGGCTTATCCGGGTACCTTTGATGAAAGGCTCTTGTTAGTCTAGGAGCATGGACGTTGTCCCTTGGTTCCCATGAATTTTCCTCTGGTCGGTAACCCTTCCACTGCACCAGATACTGCAGTTTACCTCTGAATTTTCGGGAGTCCAGAATCTTATCCACAATGTATTCTTCTTCACCACGGATCCTTTCTGGTGGAGGAGGTGGCTGAATTCTTCCTGGAAACGGGTTTTCACAGAAGGGTTTGAGCAAGGATATGTGAAACACTGGATGAATCTTTAGATTGTTGGGAAGTTTTAAACGAAAAGCAACCTGGTTAATTTTTGCAGAAATTTGAAAAGGTCCAATGAATTTCTGACCCAATTTGGAGGATGGCACATGTGTCTTAAGGTTTTTAGTGGGCAGCCAAACTTTGTCTCCAACCTGAAGAGCAGGGGGCACTCTCCGATGTTTATCTGCTGCTTCCTTATATTCTTCCTGGGTCTTGAGCAATATCTCTGATAATTCCTTCTGGGATTCCTGTAATTTTGTAAGCCTGTCATTAACAGCAGGAATGGGAGTGTTCACTGGCAGATTAGGGATAAATACTGGATGTACTCCATAATTAGCAAAAAATGGGGTTTGAGATGTAGCGCTATGTATGGAGTTGTTGTAGGCAAACTCTGCTGTTGGTAAATAGTCCACCCAGTCATCCTGAAGATAGGAAATGAAGCAACGGAGGTATTGCTCCAAAGTCTGGTTCGTTCTCTCCGTCTGGCCATTGGACTGAGGATGGAAAGCGGTAGAAAGATTCACCGTGACTCCCAAGGCTGTACAGAAACTCTTCCAAAATTTTGACGTAAACTGAACGCCTCTGTCAGACACCACGCTGTCAGGAATTCCATGTAACCTGAATACTTCTTTGATCATCAGTTCTGCAGTTTTTTCAGCAGTAGGAATTCCTTCAGTTGGAATAAAGTGGGCCATTTTTGTGAGTCGGTCCACTATGACAAGGATGACGGTCATCTGTTTGGAAGGGGGTAGTTCCACAATAAAATCCATGGAAATAGATCCCCAAGGCCTGGATGGAACTGGGAGTGGTTGCAAGAGTCCTAGAGGAGACGATCGTGGGTCTTGTTTCGTGCGCATGTTAAACAGGTTGAAACATATTTCCTCACGTCCTTCCTACAATTAGGCCACCAAAAGAAACGAAGTAGTAAGTCTTGTGTTTTTGCAACTCCAGGATGTCCTGCCAGTTTAGAATCATGGACACTTTTGAGGACTTCAAGGCGAGAAGATTCAGGTACATATATTTGGTGTTTCTGCATCCAAAACCCCTCTTTGAATGAAAGATCGACGTCTTCCGAAGGATGGTTAAGGAAAGAGTCCTCTTGATATCCATCTTTAATTCTATTACCTAGTCCTCTAGAGTGCAATATTCCCAAAAAATTTTTAGGGCCTAGAATTGTATCATCATTACTAGACCTCTCCTGAGGTTCCGAACACATCCTGGACAGGGCGTCAGCCTTGCCATTCCTTGAACCAGGCCGATAAGAGATTATAAAATTTAATCTTGAGAAAAATAAGGCCCATCGTGCTTGTCTTGCAGACAATCTTTTTGCTGTACGGAGGAATTCAAGATTCTTGTGGTCCGTGAGGACAGTCACAGGGTGATTGGCACCTTCCAGAAGATGTCTCCACTCGGAGAAGGCAACTTTAATGGCTAACAGTTCTTTATTACCAATGTCGTAGTTCTTTTCTGCAGATGACATGGTGTGGGAAAGAAACGCACATGGGTGAAGTTGCATCTTGTCCCCAACTCGCTGAGACAGAATAGCTCCCACTGCAGAGTCCGAGGCGTCCACTTCGACAGTAAATGGCAATTCAGGATTTGGGTGTACTAACAATGGAGCAGACGTAAAAAGAGTTTTCAACTTGTCAAAAGCCTCCTGTGCCTCTGGAGACCAGAAAAATGCTTTTGTCTTTTTTGTTAGTGTAGTAATTGGTAGTATGATCCGTGAAAAGTTCTTTATAAATTTTCGGTAAAAATTTGCAAATCCTATGAAACGCTGGACGTCTTTTAAATTTCTTGGAACAGGCCAGTCCACTACAGCATTGATTTTGCCGGGATCCATGCTCAGACCTTCTGGGGAGATGATATATCCCAGAAATTGGATACTGGTTTGTTCAAACTCACATTTTTCAAGTTTAATGTAGAGATGGTTCTCCTGTAGTCGTTCCAAGACTAACTGGATGTGCCTGCGATGCTCTTCCAAGGTGTCTGAAAATATAAGAATGTCATCGAGATAAGCCACAACGAATTGGTCCAAGAAATCTCGAAATACATCATTAATAAAATGTTGAAAGGTGGCTGGGGCATTGCTAAGGCCAAAGGTCATAACAAGAGATTCAAAATGTCCATATCTCGTTCTGAAGGCGGTCTTCCTCTCATCTCCTGGGCGAATCCGTATGAGGTTGTAAGCCCCTCTAAGATCCAGCTTCGTAAAGATTTTCGCAGAACGGAGTCTCTCAAATAGTTCAGGAATCAAGGGTAGCGGGTAGCGATTCTTGACAGTGATATTATTCATCTCTCTGTAGTCAATACATGGCCGCAGAGTGGAGTCTTTCTTTTCAACAAAGAACAGGGGTGCCCCAGCTGGAGATGTGGAAGGTCGAATAAAGCCTTTCTCTAAATTTTCATCCAGGAACTTTCTTAATACCTTCAATTCAGGTTCAGAAAGATTGTAAATCCGTCCAAATGGAATGGTTGCTCCTGGCAGCAATTCAATGGACAGTCATAAGGACGGTGAGGAGGTAATTGATCTGCTTTCTTCTTACTGCAGACATCAGAGAACTGCTGATATTGAGGTGGTAGTTTCTCTTCCTTCTCATGCGAAATCTCAGAGATTTGGACTTGTTGGAGAACAGGGGGTTCCTTATGACAATTATTCTTACAGTAGTCAGATGGAAAGGTGATGGTCCTTGATGCCCAGTTGATAGAAGGGTTATGGACTGAAAACCAGGGGATCCCTAGAATAACCGGAAATTTCGGAGATGAAATAAGGTGGAAACTGACAGCTTCATGATGATCCGGGTCGATACAAATCTCCAGTTCGATTGTCTCATGCGTGACAGGTCCAGAAGACAAAGGTGATCCATCCACAGTTTCCATTTCAATTGGTGTGGATTTGGTCCTACTGGAAATATCATTATCACGTGTAAATTTTAAGTCCATAAAATTTCCTCCTGCTCCCGAATCCAACAGGGCAGAGCATTGTATTTTTTGGGTGCCCATTACAACCTGAATGGGGATTACAAAATGAGATGATGTGGTATGTATTTTGTCTATTTCTGGCGTTACTGATGAGATAGTCTGCAAGATGGAATCCGACTGCTGAGAAAGGTCCGTATTGCTGGCAGACCTGTTGTTGGTAAAGGCTATAGTCCTTTTGTTAGGACAGTTGATGGCATAGTGTCCAGGGTCCCCACAATAGAGGCAGAGATGTTCTGCACGTCGCCTCTCCTTCTCCTGTGCAGAGAGTGGTCTTCGGATGACGTCGATCTGCATCGGTTCAGACACAACTTGCGTCTTTTCTTGGTGGTCTGATGCTGAAAATGAGAAGCCAGGGCTATTCCCAAGTGCTCGCAGTCTCTCCTTTCTCCTTTCAGTAAGTCTCTGGTCAATCCGGATACATAGTTGAATAAAGTCCTCCAACTGGTCAGGGGTCTCAACCCTGGCAAGCTCGTCTTTCACTGGTTCTGATAACCCTCGTCGAAATTGACTTCTCTGGGCCGCTGGATTCCAGGTGGTGTCGGCCACCCAGCGACGGAACTCCGATGTATATTCCGCAACAGAGCGACGTCCTTGGCGCAAATTATGTAATTTGGTTTCTGCTGTGGCACAGCGGTTTGGGTCATCAAAAACTTGATTCATAGCTGCGATGAAAGCTTCCAGGTCATTAAGGAGGGCATAGTCCTTTTCTACATAAGGTGAAGCCCAAGCAAGAGCTTCATCCGTCAGGAGATTTATCATGAAAAAAACTTTCTTCCTCTCACTGGTAAAGGGAGCAGGTTGCATCTGGAAGTATATGCGGCATTGATTGAGGAATCCTCGGTACTGCTTGCGATCCCCACTGAACTTTGCAGGCAGCGGCAGCCGCGCATTTGATTCGGACCCTGAATTGCGCACGTCCAGTAGTTGTTTTTGTAGCTCAATTACTTCCTGTTGTATCGCCGTGAAATCAGTTTGTAACTTGGCATATTTTCCTTGAGAGTCAGTACAAAAACTTTGAAGCTCCGTAACTTGCCGCCTCAGGGTGTTCACAGCGGACTCCATTTTGGCGCGAGATTATTCTGTCAGGATCCCGTCTGGGTTGGAGCCGATGTTACTGCAAACACTAGGGAAAGCAGAGGCAGGTAGCGTAGTCAGAAGGCAGGCCGAGGTCGGTACACAGGAAAGCAGTGTTTGTAGCAGGGAAGCAGGCAAATAACGTAGTCAGGTGGCAGCCGGAGGTCGGTACACAGGAAAGGCAGTTCGGTAGCAGAGGAGCAGGCAGATAACGTAGTCAGGTGGCAGCAGGAGGTCGGTACACAGGAGAGCAGTGTTTGTAACAGCAGGAACAGCAGGAGAAAGAGCTTGACTAAAGGCTGGAAGCACAATAATCTCGCAATGACACACCCACAGGGCCAGGTTTATATAGGGTGTGTAATTGGCAATCAGAGGCCCAATCAAGAGAGCACTAGGTGTAGCCAATCAGGAAGAACAGTCAATGGTATCTGGGTTCAGCAAGGAACTTTGCAGCCAGCAGAATAGCTCAGATGGTAGAGCTGCTGGCCAGTGGACAAGAGGTACTGGGTTCAACTCCTGACACATTGCACCCTACAGCGCAGACATGGAGTGATGCAACCATGACGAGAACTGTATCCTCAGCCACAACTGTGGTTCTGGCAAGCAGCATTTGCGGATCTGCAGCTTACAAATGCGACACGGGTTGCCTAGCCTGGGCCTTTTTTGATTATCTGCCAACTTTGCAAAAAAAACTGAGCAGAAGGAAAAGTGCAATAATTTGACTACTACATGCATAAACCTTCACATGTGCAATCAACATTAGTGTTGAGCGATACGATACCGCAAGTATCGGGTATCGGCCGATATTAGCTGTATCGGCCTTTCGATACTTAGTTCCGATATTTTCCATATATCGTATACCGGAATCGGAAGTTCCCATAATTCTTTGAGAGGCAATGTGATTTTAGTCAGCCAATGAGGAATCCTAAGAAGTGTGGGCACATCCTGTACTGCTGCGGTCATGTTAACTAATGGCATGGCTGTGATTGGATGCTGAAATGATGTCAGAATGCACTATAAAAGGCGCCGCCGCCATTTTAGCATCACTGTGCTGTGAATTCAGTAAGGGACAGAACGCTGCTGTGCTGACTCTGAGGGACAGTTAGAGATTGCGATTTAGTGTACTGTGCTTTAGGCAGGCTAGCACCAACCGCTGTGTAAAGCTTCCTTTTGCCTGCAGTGTTGTTTTAACAGCTCTGCAAGGTGTGTGTGAGTGCAGGTGACGCTGCAGTTTGCTCTGCATGCAAAGCTGTCTGTAGGCATCTGCACGTGTCACTGACAGACTCTTTTTTTTTTCTTCAGAGTAATTCTTTCTGCTCCATGCAATTTAAATTTTAGTGTGACGCGCTTCCATCCGTATCCAATACATTGGTTGCAAACACTATAGAAGTAGACAAAGGAGTAGCCTTTCACAGATTGTGAACAGTTGTGTTTCAGTGTTCACTTCAGTCTGTGTTTTTTATTTTTTGAGTGCACATCACGCTCCAGTTACTTGTTCAAGCACTGCTGCTTGTACTCTGCTGAGCGTGTCTCAGTGCCTCATCCTTTTCATTTCTCTCCAATTGGTTCTGCTCCATTCCATTTAAAATAAATATAATCTATTAGTGTGACGCGCTTCCATCCGTATCCAACACATTGGTTGCAAACACTATAGAAGTAGACAAAGGAGTAGCCTTTCACAGATTGTGAACAGTTGTGTTTCAGTGTTCACTTCAGTCTGTGTTTTTATTTTTTGAGTGCACATCACGCTCCAGTTACTTGTTCAAGCACTGCTGCTTGTACTCTGCTGAGCGTGTTTCAGTGCCTCATCCTTTTCATTTCTCTTCAATTGGTTCTGCTCCATTCCATTTAAAATAAATATAATCTATTAGTGTGACGCGCTTCCATCCGTATCCAATACATTGGTTGCAAACACTATAGAAGTAGACAAAGGAGTAGCCTTTCACAGATTGTGAACAGTTGTGTTTCAGTGTTCACTTCAGTCTCTGCGTAATAACCACACTTAGGCCTTATAACTTTTCTGACTTTCTTTATCAATCTACCAAGATGAAGAAGTCAGTGAGTAAGGCACGTGGTCGTGGCCGTGGAGTTTCAGCAGGGAGAGGACGTGGGGATTCTGTGGCTGCTGCCGCCCTCAGTGACACAGCATCCACCAGTTTTACCCATGAGCGTTCCTTTATGCGCACTTTGGTAGGAGCTCAGCGTGCCCCCCTGCTGCGGGAAGAACAAATTGAAGCCGTTGTTGGTTGGATGGCAGCCAATGCATCGACTTCAATTCCTTCCACCTCCTCTCAGGAACACAACACTGTTGAGCAACCATCTGTCTGTTCACCGCCTGTCAAATTGCCCAGGCAGTCAGAGAGTTCTGTACAGGAGCCAGCTGAGTCTCTGCTTCTGTTCCCAGAATCTGTTGGCTCGCAAACACGGGCACAGGCAAGCAGCATTCTGCAATTTGAAGAAGAGGGAGTATGCAGTGATGCGCAACAGCTGTGTCTCTCTCAATCTGAAGAGGCGGGTGAGCCAGTGCCAATGGACAGCACACCGCAGAACGCATCTCATGATGATGATGAGACTCAGGTGCCAGGTTTTGTGGAGCATGGTGCTGCCCAGACCATCCAACAGCAGCAGGTGTTGGAAGAGGGTAGTGGAGATGATGAAGTCCGAGACCCAACATGGCGTGAGCAACAGGAAGGTGGTGGGAGCAGCTCTGAGGAAGAGATTGGCCCAACGGTACAAAGAGGAGGGAGAGGTAGGCTGCAGACTCGCTTGCCTATAGCCTCCAGTTTGGCACCTGTTGGGAGCAGTTCTCTTACAAATGTCAAAATTGGCGCTCCCATGACTTGCACTGCGTGGTCCTTTTTTGACAGACTTGTAGATGATATTTGCTATGTTAAATGCAAGCTGTGTAAGCAAAAAGTTAAAAGAGGTAAAAATATCAGTAACCTGAATACCACAAATATGTGGAAACATGTACGGACAAAGCACGTAGCTGAGTTACAAAGACACACTGGAGATGTAGGCCAACCTACAGCAGCACCTACATCTTCAGGTCGTGTTGGAGCCTCTACCTCCAGCTCACACACACCTGGTTCGGCTTCCTCACAGGATCTCCATGGAAGAACCTCGGTCACTGTTGTCCATAGACAAACTGTTATTCCACCCACAGCAGCAAGTTCACAGTCATCGTCACACTCCCAGGCCACAAAACAGCCATCGGTACCACAGGCATGGGATAAAAGACGGCCATACTCGTCAAACCATCCACGAGCACAGGCTCTGAATTCTGGCATTGCAAAACTCCTGTCCCTTGAAATGCTGTCATTCAGGCTGGTGGAGACTGACAGTTTCAGGAACTTAATGGCATTGGCAGTCCCACAATATAATGTGCCAAGCCGATTTTATTTCAGCAGGCAAGCCGTCCCTGCTCTGCAAAAACATGTCGAGGGAAACATTAAACATGCGCTACTAAACGCCGTCAGTAGCAGGGTCCAACTGACCACCAATGCGTGGACCAGTACCCATGGCCAGGGACGATACCTTTCCCTCACTGCCCATTGGGTCAATGTTGTGGAGCCGGGTACAGATCTTGCCAGTGGCGCTGTACGTGTTCTGCCAACTCCAAGGATTGCAGGAATCCAGTCTGTACACATTGATTCCTCCTCCTACTCCAGTTCCTCAGAATCATCGCTGCACGAGCCGTCACAGTATACCTCCACATCGACCCGTGAACGCTTACCTGTTGCGACCGATATGAGCACAGCCGTGGCCAAACGTCAACAGGCCGTCCTGAAAATGATTTCAATGGGGAATCTAAGCCACACAGCGCAGGAGGTCTGGAATGCCATCAAGCAGGAGAGCGACGTGTGGTTTTTTGCCTGCGAATCTCCAGCCAGGCTTGGTAGTGTGTGACAATGGCCGAAATCTGGTGGCAGCTCTGGGCCTTGGCAACCTTACTCACATACCATGTCTGGCACATGTGCTCAACTTGGTCGTGCAGAGTTTTTTGAGGGACTATCCGGATCTTGCTGGACTGCTGCAGAAGGTCCGCCTAGAGTGCGCTCACTTGCGACGTTCCAGCATAGCCAGATCGCGCATTGCTGCTCTGCAACGCCGATTTCGCCTTCCTGAACATCGCATCATATGTGACGTACCCACCAGGTGGAATTCCACGTTACATATGTTGGAGCGGTTGTGTGAGCAGCAGACAGCAGTAATGAAGTATCAGCTGCATCAGGCGCAATCAAGTCGCTCTTTGCGCCGTCCACACTTCACCACTACTGAGTGGGCCTCTATGAAGGACATCTGCGACGTTTTGCGTGCGTTTGATGTCTCAACGCGGATGGCGAGTGCAGATGATGCACTAGTCAGCATGACTGTCCCCCTTATCTGCCTGCTTCAGAAATCACTGAAAGCACTAAAGGAAGAGGTTTTGGAAGAGGTGGAGGATGAGGAGTCACAAATTCAATTACCTTCAGGACAGTCAGCGCAACGTGGTTCCTCACAAAGGGCTGGGCAGGGCTCACTTTGTGAGGAGGATGAGGAGGAGGAGGAGTCAATGGAGGAGGAAGAAATCCCTACAGAGGGAGGTACACAACGCTCTAGTCAGTATGTAGAGCAAGGGTGGGGTGATGCAGAGGAGGCAGAGATGACGCCTCTTCCACAGGACAGCTTTTGTTGGCCAGTTGGGAGTCTGCAGCACATGGTTGATTTCATGCTTCAGTGCCTGAGAAACGACCGCCGCATCGCCCACATTCTCACCACGTCAGATTATTGGGTGTACACCCTCCTAGACCCTCGCTACCGGGACAACTTACAAACCCTCATCACACCGGTGAACCGGGACCGTAAAATGCAGGAGTACCAAGACACACTGGTGCAATCCATACTGTTGTACATTCCAGCCGAGAGAGATGCTGCTGCTACTGCTTTACAAAGCAGCTCTGTGCGTCGAGGCAGTGTAGACACCTCTACAACAAGAGGGAGCACAAGCAGCGCCTCTGCACAGGGCAAGAGCTGTATGTTACAAATGTGGCGAAGTTTTGTGACAGCGCCAGCAAGGTCTACACCATCCGAGACGGCTCCAGTCACCAGGAAGCAACGTTTCCGTAAGATGGTGACAGACTACTTGTCTTTCCCTCTAAGTGTACTCCCAGATGCCTCTTCCCCTTTCAAATTTTGGGTCTCTAAGTTGGATACATGGCCAGAGCTTAGCCAGTATGCATTGGAGGTGCTGGCTTGCCCTGCTGCCAGTGTATTATCTGAGCGCGTCTTTAGTGCTGCAGGTGGTGTACTAACAGACCGTCGCATGCGACTATCCTCAGAGAATGTAGACCGGCTTACTTTTCTGAAAATGAACAAGGCATGGATATCACCTGAATTTGCCTGTCCATTTTCAGATTAAATAACTGTTTGGCAACGTTTTCCATGTCTCCTGTTATGTTCATCTTTCTACCACCTGAACTCTACTCCCTGGGCTACAACACCGCCATTTGTTGCTCGTAAGTAATTGGCAGGGGTACTGACTCCTGGCCAGCCTGGTTACAGCACAACAGCTGTTTCCTGGCAGTGTGAACGTCAATTATCCTCCAATAAGTTGTGCTGTCGTGTTGCATTCGGGTTAGCCGACTCTATGGTGCCTGCAGTTTAGGTGATTCCTATGTGTGCTGTGGGATATGTAAATAAAGGCTGTTTCCATTGTGACAATAGGACAAGCACCCACTGTAGGACTGTGTGATTCGGTAACTGCGGACGGCTTGCGTCCTGTCAACTTACATTTTCATGGGTGCGTTCTGCTACCCGTCCGGGGTCCAGTACCGTCAACTGGTTCTCCCCAGTGCCTTTGGCCTAGGTGCCTCCATCTCCGTATACGAGTTCCAGCAACGTCTGCTGGTCCTTGGTAGTGCTTTGGAGCACAGGTACCTCCTGCTTAGTAACCGTGTCACAGTAACGTCAGCTGGTACTCGGTTGTGACATTGCCTCTTTTCCTTCTGCTACCCGTCCGGGGTCCAGTACCGTCAACTGGTTCTCCCCAGTGCCTTTGGCCTAGGTGCCTCCATCTCCGTATACGAGTTCCAGCAACGTCTGCTGGTCCTTGGTAGTGCTTTGGAGCACAGGTACCTCCTGCTTAGTAACCGTGTCACAGTAACGTCAGCTGGTACTCGGTTGTGACATTGCCTCTTTTCCTTCTGCTGCCCCTCCGGGTTCCAGCACAGTCAGCTGGTCCTCGTTACTTCCATTGTCTCGTGTTCCATCTGATACCCGTCCGGGTTCCAGTAACGTCAGCTGGTTCTCGGAAATTAGACGACCTTAAAGACCACCCAGATAAAGATGACGACAACAAGGACGACGAGCATGAAGCCAACCAGCCTGAACACCATCACAAAGAAAAAATAAAAGAATACCCTGAAGAAGATCACCAACAGGACAAAGAAGGTTAAGACAAACTACAAGATACAGAACAACAGACAGAAGAACAATAAGCAGAAGATCAAAAAGCAGAAGAACATGAAGTATAAGACCAAAATGAAGAGCAAAATATATGCTCTAAATTCTAAGCAGAAGAAGACTAAGCAGTGTATGGGGGTGAGTCCGTTCCTCCTCGTGGTGCCCCTGGAAAATGCCTGCTGCTGCAGGCTAAACTGAACACGGACAAATACTGTTGTAATTTAAATCTTTTGTGACAGCAAGAATGGAAGAATGAAAAATTCATACAGATTACAAGTACAGGAATCTCTGTCACAAATAAGAATATGATGAAGAAGATGAAGAGGAAGAAGATGAAGAATTTGAATATGAAGAAGATTAATAGTTTAATAATAACAATATGAGTAATGTAAACAAAAACATGAATAGCAAGAAGTTTAAGAAGAAGATTAAGAAGGTGAAGATGAAGAATAATTTGATGAGAAAGATGATGTTGCTGAAGATTATGAAGGAGAAAGTGTGGCACTGGCAAAAGTTAAAAAGGTGAAGAGCATGGAAGTTGTGAAACATACATATTTGCCAAAATAGAAAAAAGGTTAACAACATTATCAATTTGTTCGTCAATCCAAACGTATTTCCAAAAAAATATATATTAATGCTATTCCAATGCATTGGGTTAAACATGTATGCCTTTATTGTCTCCTCAACCTCCCCCAATACATTCTACATTACTCTTTGTTGTTTTCCTTCATGTACAATTAACCAACAAGGCAAGAATGGGGTTTTTTTAATGTCGATATTTGGTTCCCATAGACTTACATTGGACTTCCGTTATCGGTATCGGGTATCGCCGATATTTTAGTGATATCGGCGATACCATTCCGATCCGATATTTTTAGATATCGAGCAGTATCGCTCAACACTAATCAACATGCATTACTCTGGCAATTCCACTGCGATAAAATGAAGACCAGCGGACCTCAACAACCATCAGCCGCCCCATCAACCGCATCTGCTGCTTCCTCCTCCTCTGTTACCGTGCCAAGTATAGTCACGCAGGTCTCCGACCACAGAACCTCCTGTCCTTTACCCACTCCAATCAGGCTGATTGAGAGCTCGTCACCTGTAATGAAAGCAGACATGACTGCTGTTTTTGACCGATCTCAGAGAACGAGCATACCACAACTTTAGCAATCCACCGTAACATCTCTGCGTGCACCTAACTCACTGTCCAGCAATTTGTCAGGTTCACCGTACTCTGCCCTCTCTCAGCACTGCAGGCAGCCCTCGATCCTGCAGTTGTGGTAACGTAAAAGATTGTTTCCTCCTTCACATGACAAAGCTAAGAGGTTGAACTCCTCCATCTCCAATCTGATGGCCATGGAAATGCTGCCCTGGTAGAAACAGATGGTTTCCGAAACTGTTGACTGTCACAGTCCACCAGTATCAGTTGCCCAGTCGCCATTACTTGGCGCAGACAACATCACCCGCAAGCATGGCCAAAGGAGTTACATCTCGCTGACTGGGCACTGGGTGACTGGTGGCTGTGGTGGCAGGGTGGGAAGGAGCTGCTCCACAAGTCTTGGAATCCCCAAAGCTTGCGGCACAAACCTCTGTATTTCACACATCCTCCACTTCCTCTAGGGCCTCAACCTGCATCCTCAACCTCTGCCTTAATGAGACACACGATCCAACAGAGCAGAACAAATCCCCAATACCTACATACTGCACATCCAGGACTCACCGCAATCAGGCAGTGTTAAAATTGATATGCTTTGGAAATCAAACTTGTACAGCTGAAGAGTAGTGGACAGCTCTCCAGGCCGAGTTTGAGCAATGGCTGTCTCTGCTGAACCTGGATCCAAGGAATGCTGTGCCCGATAATGGTGCGAACCTGGTGGCGGCCTTACGCCGAGGCAAGCTCACACACGTGCCTTGCATGGCTCACGTCCTCAACCTGGTGGTACATCAATTTCTCCGCCTCTATCCTGGCCTGAGTGAGCTGATGCAGAAAGCACGAAAGCTGTGTGTTCACTTTCGCTGTTCGCACCCCTCAGATTATGGACTTGCATTGATACATTGGTGTTTGTGTTTGTCCATGCCAGTTAACAGGTTGATATGAGATGTCCTGACATGCTGGAATTCCACTCTGCACATGTTGCAGTGACTGTGGCAGCAGCAAAGAGCCCTGATGCAAAATGTCATGTCGTATAGCCTGGGCTAACGCAGTAAGGACATGGCACATATCACGTTTAAGGAGCACAGATTAAGGACCTCTGCACAGTTTTGAAATGGCTACTAAGATGGTTAGCACTGACGGTGCCATCATCAGCATCACTATTCCGGTCATCCACATGCTGGAGCAGACTTTGAACAGCCTGCGTGAGGAGGTGGTGGTCCCAGAGGAAGAGGAGGAAGCAGAGAAGAATGCTTGTAGCCTCACTCTGACCCTGGGTGGACTTTTTATGGCCTTCACTTGGAAATTTCCCTTGTCAATGATACTTTCACCCTTGGCTGAGTGTGTTGACCCCTGAGTGTGTTTTGTGCTGTGTTCTGGTTTACCTGATATTTTGGTTTTTGATCTCTGGATACTGCTTGTGGGATTCTGTTTCTGTATATTCTCTGTCTGTTTGGTATTGACCTCTGCCTGGCCCCAACTATCCGTTCTGTCTAATCCCTTGGTACTGTCGTGCTATCTCGTGCTTGACTCCGGCCTGATCTGGTTTACGTCACTGTCTACGCCCCTTGGTAACTTTGTCCCGTAGTTACCTTTCTAGGAGTTTTCCTTCAGCTTCTAGCTCTCTGGAGCTTAAGCCATGCCCCCAACAGTCAGGTGCTTCAGGTCCTATCTGGCCTGAAGCAATCTCTCTTCTGTCCTGCTCACCCCGTGTTCCTAGGAGCCTGAGGCTGTCTTCTCTACCCGTCTTCCAGGAGATTGCACTGGTGAGTTCTCTTGCAATCTTTCCCGTGATACAAGGACTTTTGCACCCAAATCGCATACTGTACAGACTAGGTGATGTAGTTTTTAGTGTGCTTCACTGATCTCGCATAATTGCAGTCTGTTATTTCTTTAGGCTTCTGTGCCTGCTGTTGCGTCTGCTGCTGTGGATGTTAACACTAATTTGTGGAAATGTGAACACTCCTGGTTGGCTCTCCATCTGTTGGGTTGGCTGTAGTAGAAGAGGTTTCAGTTCCTATTATAATTTTTCTACTCTGGTGAAATAGATGCCACTTTGTTGATGTCTGACACTAATTTTTGGAAATGTGGAGACACTTGATTGGGTCTCTATTTGCTGGTTTGCCTGTAGTGGTAGAGATGTCGCTCCCCATTATACTATTTCTACTCTGGTGAATTTGATGCCACTTTGCTGATGTCTGCCACTAAGTTTTGGAAATCTGCAGACTCCTGATTGGGTCTCCATCTGCTGGGAATGCCTGTAAAGGAAGAGATGTCAGTCCCCATTATACTATTTCTACTCTGGTGAAATTGATGCCACTTCGGTGGTGTCAGGCCCTAATTTTTTTAAATTTGAAGACTTCTGATTGGATCTCCAATTCATCTGCTGGGTTGGCTGTAGTGGAAGAGGTGTCGGTCCCCATTATACTAGTTCTATTCTATTGCAATTGATGCTACTTGTTTGGTATTTGCCACTATTTTTTGGAAATGTGTAGACTCCTGATTGGGTCTCCTTCATGTGTGTTGCCTGGAGCAGTAGGCCTCTAAGACCGGCGGGCCTCCATTTCCTTTAAGTCAACTACCGATATTACTATCCTTACATTTTTCTGACAATAGTTGTCTACGAAACTGATATTTGTGCGGCTGAGCATCAAAGTAGGTTGAACGGTATCAGGGCTCCCAGCACAAGAGGTCTACACCTATGCCTTACCCACCTCATCTTAATTTGAAGTTCAACTCAAGCTATAAAGGCTTGCCCAGACCCTGATACCTGATGCATAGCTGATTACTGCTGTGCCATTCTAAAATTTGTATTGTGGGTCATTTGAGGTCTCTTTCCTGGTGTCTACCCCCAATTTGATGTCTTTTGGCAGCTTTCAAGCCCATTTGAAGGTGTTGTCTATGTGTTTGTTTTTGCCTCCCATTGACTCCAATGGCGTTCAGATATGTTTGACAAATATTTGATTAATAAATCAGCGAATATTGCAAAATCGTCAATCGTAATTCGAACCGAACATTGAAATATTTGCTCATCTCTACTTGTAAGTACTGGTACAGTAGTGTTCTAAATAATAGCGGTCCAATATGACTAACCAGATTAATCACTGTTTTGGTATAAAATATATTACCACATGTCAACCAATTTACCAGTTGGTGCAGTAGATTCTAAGAAAGCCAACAGGCTCAGCATTTATCATCTGCACGTTTTTGAGTCTGTGTATTAGAATAATTAACTGAAAGGGGATGTGTTCAAAATAATAGCAGTGTGGAGTTCAATTAATGAGGTCAATCATTCTGTGAAGAAACTGGTGTGAATCAGGTGGCCCTTATTTAAGGGTGAAGCCAGGACATGTTGTATATGCATTTCTCCTTAAAAGCCTGACAAATATGGGTCATTCGAGACATTATACAGAAGAACAGCGTACTTTGATTAATAATTTTATTGGAGAGGGTAAAAACTTATAAAGAAGTGCAGACAATGATAGGCTATTTAGCTAAAATGATGGAAGACTGCCATTCAAATGGATGGAAGAATAGCCAGAATGGCAAAGGCTCAGCCAATGATCAGCTCCAGGATGATCAAAGACAGTCTCAAGTTACCTGTGAGTACTTTGGCAATTAGAAGACGCCTGTAGAAAGCTAATCTCTTAGTAACAAGTCCAAACAAAGTCCCACTGTTAAAAAGAAAAACGTACTGAGGTAGATACAATTTGCCAAAGAACACATCAACTGGCCTAAAGAGAAACATTTTGTTGACTGATGAAAGTAAAATTGTTCTTTTAGGGTCCAAGAGACAGTTGGTCAGACGACCCCCAATCACTGCATTCAAGCCTCAGTACACTCTGAAGACAATGAGGCATAGTGGAGCAAGCATCATGATATAGGCATGTTTGTCTTAAGGGTATGCCACACTAAACAATATCGCTAACGGGATCGCTAAAAAACGTCACTATTTAGCGATCCTGTTAGCGATGTTGTTCAGTGCGGCAGCTTCCAGCGACGAGCTTCCTGCTGTGATCTCGCTCGTCGCTGGAATCGTTCCGGACCCTATTTTCTCGTCGGCGCTCCCGCTGGGTAAGTATCTTATCGCTGTGTGGCACCTTTTCTTAGCGATTTAGCGGTACTTTTGTACCGCTAAAGTCGTTAAGAAGATCGCTAACGGCGATAGCGTCGTTAACTATATCGCTAAATGTGGCCGCATTTAGCGATATAGAAACAATCCCGCTAGCGATCGCATTAGTATGCGTCGTTATTGTGATCGCTAGCGGGATTGTTTAGTGTGGCAGTACCTTTAGTATGGCGCTTGACCTATTTACCGCACACCAGGGATCATAGACCAATTTGCATATATTAAAATACTTGAAGAGGTCATGTTGCCTTACGCTGAAGAGGATATGCTCTTGAAATGAGTGTTTCTGCAAGACAGCAACCCTAAACACACTAGTAAACAAGCAAAATCTGGTTCCAGTCCAACAAAATTGAGGTTATGGAGTGGCCAGCCCAATCGCTGGACCTTAATCCGATAGAACACTTGTGGGGTGACATCAAGAATGCCATTTAGAACAGCCCAATGTTCATTTTTTGTTATTTTCTGTAAAGTAGTTAAAAAATGTATATGTTTATCTTCATGTTTTGAGTTAGAAAACAGTGTGCAATGCTCCCAATGCTGGAAATATGGAAATAAAAACTAGTATAAAGATTTTGTGATTAACTCATGTTTTTGAACACACTACTATTATTTTGAACACTACTGTACATAGAGGCAGACTAGAAATGGTTTAAACTAGAGTCCCTGACCCGCATGTTTTGGTGCCTGTTACACAGCCACTAAGCATGCAGTGATTGCCTGCCAGTCACTATAATGGCGTAGTAGTGGCATTACTGGGGTGGCATTATAATGGCGTAGTAGTGGCATTACTGGGGTAGACTGGCCGCATTTCATCATCAGGGGTATAAAAGTACAAACGTCGCCACGCTCGGCTCACTGACCACATTGCGCAGCTCAGGGACAGTTAGTTTTGGAGGGAAAGAGTAGTTATACAGGCCTGTGTCTGCACATTTTAACTAGTAAATAAAACCTGGCTGTCAACTTAGTGCTGTGAAGAAAATTTTTATTGTAGTACCAAATCAAAACGTTTCGGTCAACCTGACCTTCATCAGTTACTACAAAGTAAATGAGATGAAATAATGATCCATTTAGTAAATAACAAAAACTAACAAAAAAAAAGTAACAAGTATATAGTAAATAAATAAACTAAGGTATATACAAACAGATGGTCATAATAGTTTAAAGATGAAGATTGTACAACTTATATGAGGAGACCATAGATATGACACAGTGGTTGGAAAGAGAGGTCAGAGTGGACATACCGTACTATAGAGTGGTATATTCTAATGGAGGGCGCTTTATTAGTGTCCCATGGCAGACCATCTTTAGGAGGAAGAAAGAAAATACGATTTAAGGTGTGCACTCAGAATATAGGAGAAGGTCTGCTTGAAATACATACCAGGGTTGGTGAAATACTAAGGAGCGATGCTGGAGGTAAATATCTGGAAAATGAGATATATGATATATGGAGGGTACGGCCACAAAAGGGGAACAAGTATCAGATTGTATACAGTACAGACCAAAAGTTTAGACACACCTTCTCATTCAAAGATGTTTCTGTATTTTCATGACTATTGTACATTCACACTGAAGGCATCAAAACTATGAATTAACACATGTGGAATTATATACTTAGCAAAAAAGTGTGACACAACTGAAAATATGTCTTATATTCTAGGTTTTTCAAAGTAGCCACCTGTTGCTTTGATTACTGCTTTGCATACTCTTGGCATTCTCTTGATGAGCTTCAAGAGGTAGTCACCGGAAATGGTCTTCCAACAGTCTTGAAGGAGTTTCAGAGATGCTTAGCACTTGTTGGCCTTTTTGCCTTCACTCTGCGGTCCAGCTCACCCCAAACCATCTCGATTGGGTTCAGGTCTGGTGACTGTGGAGTCCAGGTCATCTGAAGTAGCACCCCATCACTCTCCTTCTTGGTCAAATAGCCTTTACACAGCCTGGAGGTGTGTTTGAGGTCATTGTCCTGTTGAAAAAAAAATGATGGTCCAACTAAAAGCAAACCGGATGGAATAGCATGCCGCTGCAAGATGCTGTGGTAGCCATGCTGCTTCAGAATGCCTTCAATTTTGAATAAATCCCCAACAGTGTCACCAGCAAAGCACCCGCACACCATCACACCTCCTCCTCCATGCCTCACGGTGGGAACCAGGCATGTAGAGTTCATCCGTTCACCTTTTCTGCGTCGCACAAAGACACGGTGGTTGGAACCAAAGATCTCAAATTTGGACTCATCACACCAAAGCACAGATTTCCACTGGTCTAATGTCCATTCCTTGTGTTCTTTAACCCAAACAAGTCTCTTCTGCTTGTTGCCTGTCCTTAGCAGTGGTTTCCTAGCAGCTATTTTACCATGAAGGCCTGCTGCACAAAGCCTCCTCTTAACAGTTGTTGTAGAGATGTGTCTGCTGCTAGAACTCTGTGTGGCATTGACCTGGTCTCTAATCTGAGCTGCTGTTAACCTGCGATTTCTGAGGCTGGTGACTCGGATAAACTTATCCTCAGAAGCAGAGATGACTCTTGGTCTTCCTTTCCTGGGGTTGTCATCATGTGAGCCTGCACTTGGGGACACTTTCAAATTTTTCCCAATTTTTTGGACTGACTGACCTTCATTTCTTAAAGTAATGATGGCCACTCGTTTTTCTTTACTTAGCAGCTTTTTTTCTTGCCATAATACACATTCTAACAGTCTATTCAGTAGGACTATCAGCTGTGTATCCACCAGACTTCTGCGCAACACAACTGATGGTCCCAACCCAATTTATAAGGCAAGAAATCCCACTTATTAAATCTGACAGGGCACACCTGTGAAGTGAAAACCATTTCCGGTGACTACCTCTTGAAGCTCATCAAGAGAATGCCAAGAGTGTGCAAAGCAGTAATCAAAGCAAAAGGTGGCTACTTTGAAGAACCTAGAATATAAGACATATTTTCAGTTGTGTCACACTTTTTTTTCCACATGTGTTAATTCATAGTTTTGATGCCTTCAGTGTGAATGTACAATTTTCATAGTCATGAAAATACAGAAACATCTTTGAATGAGAAGGTGTGTCCAAACTTTTGGTCTGTACTGTATATTGTGGGAGAGAGCGTTACCTTATTGAATAGCAGAGAGAAAGCGCGAGCCTGATCCTCCTGGACGTGGTATCCACCGCTTGTCAGTGGAGGCTAGAGCGGGCGTAGATAAGTGGAGAGAGGGCGTGACTCTAGGAATGACTAGCACGGGGTTAGGGCCAATGAGCGAGTGGCAGGAAGTGACGTCGGCGGAAGTAAGATGGCCATGCGTTCCACCTGCTTTATTATGCGTTTCACCAATAGAAACATGTGGTATGAGATATGAACTGGATAATAAATGAAAAGAGAAGGGGCCAGTGTGGAAGGGAGAGAGCGGTACATATGAGGGTAATAAGGGACATATTGTAAAGGAAAGAAAGGATACATAGGGAAATGGCAATTAATCCAGGTTGATGATGTTAGGATCCATAGAGGAGATACCCCAATGAGATGGAAGGACTCCAGAGAATTGATAGTGTAGATCATATCAATATAAATGACTGGAGAAAAAGGAAAGAAAAATTAGTCATTGTTCATGCAGATTGTAATTCACAATTATATTCTTAATAAGTATATGGGCTAAGGAGAGGATAATTAGTCAGCATTCATGAAGACAATAAATCACAATTATGTTGATAGCAGGTAAATGGAAGACCAAGACTGACAGTATGATTACAATATTATAAGAATGAAAGTAGATCATAATCTCGATTAAGACCTTTTGGTTCAAGTGTCTCCAGGGTATGGATCCAAAATGCTTTGCAGCGTTTAAGAATAGCAATCCTGTTGCCCTCCCCATCTGGGTTGTGGAATGTGTTCAATAACCTGGAATTTTAACTGGGAGATACTGTGACCATATGTCACAAAATGATATGGGATGGGTAGTAAAAGGTTTTTACAACGGATGGCGGATTTGTGTTTGGATATCCTATCACAGATAGCCTAGTTAGTTTCACCAACATATAGTTGTCCACACGGACATTTTAAGAGGTAAATAATGAATGAGGAATGACAGGTGAAGTAGTCATGGATTGGAAAGCTCTTGCCGGTTAGGGGATGATGGAATTTGTTCCCTTTCAAAACATTAGTGCACTGCATGCAATGAAGGCAAGGGAATGTACCTGTCTTTGGTTTTTGTAAAAACTGTTGAGACCTATGTGTGCAAGTACCAACATCGGCTTTGACAAGGGAGTCTCTGAGATTAGGTGCTCTCCTGAAACATGGTAACAATGGTTGTTAAAACTCTGCAATATCGGGATGAGCAGTGGAGAGGAGTTGCCAGTGTTTCCAGATTGATTGTGTAGAATATAGGAGAAAGGGTGGAATGAATGAACAAATGGAATGCGGTTAGTGGATCTGTCCCGTGGAGATGTGGGTTGGGAACTAGGTGTGTCCAGTATGAAGGATGGGTAGCCCTCTCTCTAAGAATCTAGCAGACATCTCACTGAGACGTTCAGCACTGACATTGCTGTCTGAAACAATTCTGGAGACTCTCTGAAATTGGGATTTCGGGATGGCATGTTTTGTGGAGAGGGGGTGAAGACTCTGGTAATGTAGCAAAATATTATGATCAGTAAGTTTTTATATAGTTCAGAGGAAGAGAGTACCATTGGGGTCCTTGTTGACCATTGTGTCCAGGAAATTCATCCTGTTTAAATCATGGGATATAGTGAATGTGATGCCTGGCCAGGAGGTATTGAGTATATTGAAAAAGGAATGAAGGGACTCCAATGAGCCACCCCATATGCAAAAGATATCATCGATGTAACGTTTCTATAGAAGGACATTGGAAGTGTACAGGTGATGTTTGTAGATGATGCTTTCCTCGAAATCGGCCATGTAACAATTTGCATATGGTGGCGTTACGTTGGAGCCCATCGCTGTCCCGCGGATCTGGAGGTAGAAGGTATCCTGAAATAAAAAGTAATTAGTTGTTAAAACGAGTGAGAGCAATTCAATGCATAAATTTATTTGGTCACTATCCATATTGGAGTTGGTAAGTAGGCGATGGACTGAATTGGTACCTTCTACATGGGGGATAGATGTGTAAAGATCTTTAACATCTAGTGATACCAGAAGTGCATCAACAGGGATGGTGTCCAGATCCCTAAGGACATGAAGGAAAGCTCCAGTGTCTAATAGGAATGATTTAGATTGACGGATTAAGGGAGTCAGTATTTTTTTGATGTAAATGGCAATGGGGGATAGAATAGAATCTGTCGAGGCAACAATCAGTCTGCCAGGACGATGTTGAAGATTTTTGTGAATCTTACGCAAAGTGTAGAAAACTGGTGTGACAGGGTTATTGTTGGTTAGGAATTCACGTGTTTTTGTATCTAGAACACCTAGATCAGAAAATTTGCACAGTATGTTGGAAATCCTGTCTCTTATGGTACTCGTGGGATCTCTGGATAATGGTTGGTAAATTGTAGTGTCATTCAATTGGCGTAGAATCTCAGATAAATAATCAGTTTTATTCATGATCACAATCGCGCCCCTTTACCAGATGGTTTCATGATCAGATTTTTATCATCTTGGAGGGATTTAAGGGCTTGGCGTTCTGTAGTACTTAAATTAGGTGGATAGAACAGTTTGCCTCTGTCAATAATGTTTCTTAGTGGCTGGAAAGAATCTTGTACAAAATTAATGAATGTTTCTACTGCGTGAGACGCCTGGGGTGGGCGAAAGTGGCTCTTACAACGTAGGCCTGGGATCTGGGATGATAATAATTTAGATTGATCAATGGTAGAGGGATATATAGATGCAGAGGGAGAGGTTTTGGAAAAATGGACTTTAAGTCTTAAGGACCGAAAAAAACGTTGTAGGTCCATTTCAAGATCGAGGGTGCGACATCTGTAGGTGGGGCAAAAAGAAAGTCCTTTTTGAAGTACATGATGTTCAGAGATACCCAAGGGTCTGGATGAAATGTTAATTACCAATTGGGTAAGTACCTGGGATTTCGTGACTCGCGTTAGGTCACGGTTCTTTGGGTCGTCCCTTCCCCGTCTGGTCCTCTTCGAGAGAGAAATAGCGTCTTTGTCCTAAAAAATTAGTGGAGCTGGGTGGAAAAGGTCCTTGGTCCTGTTCTGAACCTGAGGAGGACTAGTCTGTGGAGGTAAGTGGATTGGGACGACATGTGGTACGACGAGAGGAAACGTTGTCACATTGACTCCTAGTATAGTCATTACTTGAAATGAGCATTAAGAATTGCTCAGTTCGAGTAACATTTCAGTTAATCCTTAGCTACAGACTGCAAACTATTATATTTTAAGCATCATCGGCAATGATAGTTTATACTCTATTACCAAGGAACTGTAATATTATAAATTACATGTACTATGGTAAATATGTGCAATTTTTAAAAATTCTTGCAGTTGCTCCTGAGCATCGTATTTTATTTTAGTACACAGGTTAAGTGACTAAAAAATTAGTGAGAATAAATATTTTATTTTTGGGGACAGTTGCAGTTTTTCTACCCTGACGTTTTGTATATATCGTATATAATCACGCTAGCCAATTACAGGGTTAAAGTAATTTTTCAACTGTTTACATGCACCTCATATACCCCACATTAAAAACAATCGGTCTCATCAGAGGTCATGATCTTGAACAAAGGAATTTTATTTCATTCTGTCAATCAAAGAGAAACCAGTACTGATGATTTTAGAAACTGATTTCTATTTCCTATTGTAATTTCACATAATCAGATACTGAATGAGAACACTCTGATGAGACATAAAGGGAATGCTGATTGTGGCATGGTTTTGAATTGCACTTCAACAACACATATGGAAAAAATTACATTTTAATGGAGGTGCAATAGTGAATCCCTTTATCAATAGAACACAATACTGTACTCCATCTACTAGCCTAGCCATCCTTGAACCTGGCAGGTTGGGTGGCACATTCTGGCTGTATATACGAATAGAGGGAAAATGTATTGGAATGCTATTAATTATTCAGATTCCAGAATATGACTGAATGAGAGATAATAGTGCCAGAAATTCTGAGAGCTGGGTCTGTAACCTAGCGAAGCAGCTACTTCTTTATAAGTGTTTTCTCTTTCCTTGTGAAAACAAGAGCATTTTATAGCAATTCATTTATAAAGGACCATTCACATTTGGCAAAAGAAACAAAATATAAAACACATTTTATTGTGAATGACTTTTGCCTCGATCACAGGTGGCACTTTTTCCTTCTTAAAGAAGAAAAACTAGAAAATGTTTCTAGTACTATCATGGAAATAAAAATATTACATATGAGAGGCATAGCTGCAAAATTTTTAAACATGATATGTTCTTACTGGTACCGTAATATCTTAATCAATGGGCATACACCTATGGAATAGCATATTAGTCCATGTAGTCCAGCTAAGTAAATATGTTTAATTATAAACTGTAACGATTCCACCCCTCAGCGCTGAGCTGTCTGTGCAGGGATTGACAGCTCAGTTCACCAGTCTGGTGTAATGGCGTGTTGGGCTGTCTGTGTTTTGATTGACAGCTCAGCTGTCCAATCTGAGACTGGGAGTTGGTGAGCTCTCGTCAGGTGCTCTGAGTTCCCATTATTACTCAGCTATTTAACCGAGCTGGCAGTCCCAGATTACTGTCAGACGTACCCAGGCTCGGACTGGCCCATAGGGTAACGGGAATCCCCCTGGTAGGCCCTTGTGGAGATCTGGGCTCCTAACCCCAATGCATGAGCAGTACTTTGCACAATTCTCTTGATTTACTTTATATAGAAAAAAAGAATCTCTCATTAACCAAACTGAACAGTTTATTATTATATAGAGATATAGTTAAATTTGTGAATGAGGGTAGTGTAATATTTTATGCAGATAAAAAGTGGGCCCACTCAAATTCACTGTTACTAGTGGGCCCTTGGCACCCCAGTTCGACACTGGACGTAGCTTCAGCTAAGTGTTGAGGTTGGTTTTCTTTGTGCCTTGTATTTTGCTTATCGATCCATCGCTGCCTGACCTTGGACCTCATTCTGACCATCTGTCCATTCAATTCTCTTGGTATATTGACCTCGGCCCGTTACCTGAATATGACTTTGTCTCTTCCCTCTGTTTAAGATGTACCCTTCTGGCTATTGACGTTGGACTTCTCGTTATCCCGACTCATGGCTTTTCAGTGAATATATCACACTCAATCAGCATCTAAAAGATGATTTGTCAGTAAGTTTTTGCTATGTATTCTGAGAGCACCATAATATAGGAGCAGAGATCCTGATTACAGTGATGTGTCACTTACTGGGCTGTGTTTTGCAGTTTCAATGCAACCAGTGTTTTATCAGCCGAAGATTATCATTAGTGGACAACTGGCCTCGTGCCTCCTAGTCTAACACCGCCCGCAGGATGGATTAGCCGCTCTCTTACTATACAATGTACACAGAAAGCTGTAGTGTGGGTGGGGTTATACACAGCTCAATAACTGATCTCTGCTAGATCTGCAGCAGAGAAGACTGTCACTCTGTCAAAACTGCTGCACCCTTAAAACTAAATAATACATGATTGGATATC
Organism: Oophaga sylvatica; assembly: GCA_033576555.1. Classification (NCBI taxonomy): domain Eukaryota; kingdom Metazoa; phylum Chordata; class Amphibia; order Anura; family Dendrobatidae; genus Oophaga; species Oophaga sylvatica. The sequence goes on from JARQOD010000002.1 coordinate 524,899,942, forward strand.
AGAATACATCATGGCGCTGTCAGATTACAAAGCAAAAACCTGCTGAGAGATTCCCTTTGAATGTATTTACTGGGGATCTGTAACCATCAAAACCTTAATTGAACTATTTAGACTTTCATAATTGGGAAATAAGCCCTATAAAAATCATTATGATACTGGAGATATTAGTAAATTTGTTTTAGAGAAAAATAGTTTTATTACATACGTAAATGAGAGGGCTTCGGAGCACCCTTTTTATGGTCAATGTCCTGGTGCAACTTTTCACCCCTCAATTACAATACTTCACCCCTCGCCTCATGGTGATTAGCAGAAATCGCTTTGGAGTGCTTACTGTAATAACTGACACTGGAGCAGCCAAGCTCATATATACACATCCCAATCACATCATGTGCAGTATGTGCAAGGATCGAGTTGTCATCCCCTCTCCTGCTTATGGCAGATGGCATTTGCTCTCTGCACACGGAGTCAGACTGTAGCAACGGCTGATGCTGACAAGAGAGGAATGAGACTGCGCACCGTGTCAGTGTGCGAGTGCTGTCATCTCCTGCTATTGTGTATGGAGGCCGCACACTGCTGTGTGCATTTAGTGGCCGCTATACACAGGAGAGAGGGATGAGAACTCAGCTCCTGCACACACTGACAATGTGTTAGCATTTGGACGCGCCAATGTAATTATGTGCCATGCTGTGGGGTTAGATCAGGCAATGCTCCAAAGTGAGCACCGCCAATCAACATGAGGGGAGAGGAGGAGTATTGTAATTGAAGAGGCAGAAAGGAGCACCAAGCACTTGGACGTGCCAAGGGTGCACATATGTAATAAAACTAGGTTTCCTCTAAAAACATTTACTAAAATCTACAATAGCAGTATGATTTTTCTATAATAATGTGATGCAGGACATTGCAATATGCCTATATGAATCTATAAATATTTTATTTATTAGAATGCAGAAATCCAGAATCGGGGACTGCACATAACACATACAGATCAAGCTTAATTTTCTCACTTGAACCTAAACACTTCCTAAAAGTATCACAGTTGATAAAATAAACAATAGACAGTTTACACCGAAGGTTATACTATTCCCTGGCCACAAGAATATCATCCCAATGCAAGATGTAGAAAAATTGAAAAGCATTAATTCACACGCTAAATTTTAGCACGAACTGTGAAAAAAAACACAACACATTTTTAATGACAGCTAGTTAACAAATCATTGCAGGAACGATTTCAAACCAATAAAATTTCCAATAAAGAAAACAGCATCAGGAAAATGATGACTGACGGGAAAACTCGAAAAATTTACTCTATGAGCAAATCACCTAAGCTAATTCTGAAGTGTTTTGGGTTTGTGCACTCCAGAAAATCATCTTGAAAATTCACATACGGTACGTATTCGCTGGTTGTTGGAAAATTTGCATCTGAATCATGAAATTCCACAACTTTGATATATTCCATCAAGGAACATTCTTTTCTGACCGTTCTTAGGCTACGTGCACATGGCACCTTTTAAACTTCAGTGCACCCCAATTTTTTAAACGTAAAGTTGCTTCCGGTAAAAGTCAGCAGTCGTTTCCCTTAAGCAGCTCCGTAGGCATCTTTTCTGACATTTTGCCATGACTCTGCCACCGGAATCTTTTATATTATATTTTCAAGTAGAGAGAGCGGGAGGGTTTCTAGCGGGAACAGTCCGAAGATTGAACAGGTCACCTTTTTTAACCTCTTCTGGGTTTCTGAACCCTGAAGCAGTTAAAAGATGTGTTATAAGATGGAAAATGTGCAAAGCAAAGTTGTTTTGACACTGCTGTGCATATCTTCATTTCATGGGCACTTTTGCGGTGCTTTTTCAGGCAAATTCTAGCGGAATCTCCTAAAAAAGATGCCATGTGCACACATGCCCTTATTTTCATCATGAAGTTTAGCCAACAGGAAAAAGAAAAAATATTTCATACTAATTAAAACATTACTGGCAGTATAAGAAAATTGACCGTTCAATGTCACTAACTTTAGAGGACGAGGGTAGAACTTCTTTCCCAGGTGCTCTAGAGTTGAAGTGGAGGGTAATAACTGGTATAGGATATATTAGGGGGTTGATATGTAGCCAGTCAGCTAATTAAGGGGTTAATTAAGTTAATTAAGGGGATGCACCAAATGATTGGTGCACAACCATGAGAAAGGCAATATTCTAGGGAACACTGAATCCCGCACCAGAAGAAGGTCTATAACCACAACATTATTAATAACATATTAAAATAAAGTTGACAAAGTCAAGTAGGCTCACACATTTTGATCCTAAAAGCTGTTATTCATGGCTACTGCTAAGATGACACAAAAACTAACATAAAAAATTACAAAACTATGACAAAAAACAATCCACATACTGTAGATTCCATGATTTCATATTCAAGATACTATAGCATCAACGATTTCCTATTTTACATACGATTCCACATACTATGACATACTATGACACTAGCAGCATCTCGTGCTCTACCAACTATTTCACATGTGGTAGCATCATTGATAACCTATTTCACCAACTATTCTAAATACTAATTCCTGAGGCTGGTTAGTAATTTCCAGTCTATGGAGCAAGAATATATCACTTTTCCATGAAGTGGTCCATCTTTAACCTGGTTACCTCCACCTTGCATACAAAAGCGCAAGGGTAGCCAGTCACCATTAAAAATACTTTTCTACAACGTTTGTACACATGTATGTGTGACATTTCTACATCTCTATTTTTATGTCTGTCTTTAAATGCTGCAACAGACCAGAGTTTGACTTTGATTGCAAAAGTTGCTGTTTAAAATGTAAATGGTTTGGAAATCTCTCATAGCCAAATTTTATTCACAACAGAGCACAGATTCGAGCTTGAACGTTAGACACGTTAGAAAAAACAATTAATTTAGAAATTGGTGGCAGCAGCATGTCAAAAAAATGGAACACGACCACGTCTACCCTTATGTAGTACCCCCTCATCTTTCAACTACAGTCTGAATTATCTGGGAACTGAGGAGACAAATTGCTGGAGTTTCAGTAGAGAAATGCCTTGTCCTGGGCAGGGTCATATCGCCAAAAGTGGCAGACCTTGTGGCCACTATGGGGCCCGTAAGCCGATCCTCAAGAAGCAGATACCATTGATCAGCTACGAGATCCACTATTTAGCCTGTGCCTGTGAGTCTGAGACCCTACAGTGTGAAGCATCAGTACTCACACTGCACAGACTGTAGCATCACGCCAGGGTGCGGGTCGAAGTGAATAGTGTTTATTTTTATTTAATGTCAGGTGCTGCGGGGGCATTCATACTAAGTATGGGCTGTGGGGACCCACATACAACGTGGGGGTTGTGGGGACCCTTATACTGAGTTTGAAGCCATGGGGGCCTTTCTACTGAATTTGGGGCTGGCATTGGTGGCCACCATACTGAGTAGGGGGTTGGCATTGTGAGATCCTCATACTCAATGGGGCGTTGGCATTGGAGGCCACTATACTGAGTAGGGGCCTGGCATAGTGGGACTATCATACTGAATGGGGGATGTGGAGACCCTTATACTGAGTGGGAGGCCATAGGTACTGATTAAGGGATTGGAATTGGGAGCCAGCAAACTGAGTGGGGGCTGGCAATGTAATCATGCCTCAGCACTGACACACAGCTACTTCTACAATGCATCAGTGTTAAGCCGGCTGTCAGTCAGTGTCGGGGCATGGTTTCAGCCGCCACACACTATGTACTGAGCAATGACTGACACCATACCAGCCATTTCTCTATGACTAAACTCCCAAGGCTGATGGGGGATTAACCCCTTTACCCCAAGGGTGGTTTGCATGTTAATGACTGGGCCAATTTTTACAATTCTGACCACTGTCCCTTTATGAGGCAATAACTCTGGAATGCTTCCATGGATCCCGGTGATTCTGACTTGTTTTCTCATGACATATTGTACTTCATGATAGTGGTAAAATTTCTTTGATATGACTTGCGTTTATTTGTGAAAAAAATGGAAATTTGGCAAAAATTTTGAAAATGTTACAATTTTCCAACTTTGAATTTTCATGCCCTTAAATCACAGAGATATGTCACATAAAATACTTAATAAGTAACATTTCTCACATGTCTACTTTACATCAGCATAATTTTGGAACCAAAATTTTTTTATTAGGAAGTTAAAAGGGTTAAAAATTAAGCAGTGATTTCAAATTCTTACAACACCATTTTTTTTAGGGACCACATCACATTTCAAGTCACTTTGAAGGGTCACTATATGATCGAAAATACCCAAATGTGACACCATTCTAAAAACTGCACCCTTCAAGGTGCTCAAAACCACATTCTGGATGCCATGTCGCGTTTGGAGAGCCCCTGATGTGCATAAACAGTTGGAAACCCCCAACAAGTGACCCCATTTTGGAAACTAGACCCCTTAAGGAACTTATCTAGATGTGTGGTGAGCCATGTGAACCTCCAAGTGCTTCACATAAGTTTATATCGTAGAGCCATGAAAATAAAAAATCATTTTTTTCCTCAAAAATAATTTTTTAGCCCGTTATTTTTTATTTTCACAAGGGTAACAGGAGAAATTGGACCACAAAAGTTGTTGTGCAATTTTTCCTGAGTACGCTGATACCCCATATGTGGGAGGGAACCACTGTTTGGGCGCATGGGAGAGCTTGGAAGGGAAGGAGTGCCATTTTGTAATGCAGACTTTGATGGAATGTTCTGCGGGCGTCATGTTGTGTTTGCAGAGCCCTTGATGTGCCTAAACAGTAGAAACCCCCCGCAAGTGACACCATTTTGGAAATTAGACTCCCCAAGGAGCTTATCTTGATGTGAGCACTTTGAACCCCCTAGCGCAGAGCCGTGAAAAAAAAATCATTTTTTTCCTCAAAGGGTAACAGGAGAAATTAGAACCCCAAAATTGGTGTGCAATTTGTCCTGAGTACGCTGATACCCCATATGTTGGGGTAAACCACTGTTTGGGTGCACGGCAGGGCTCGGAAGGGAAGGAGCACCATTTGACTTTTTGAATGCCATGTCGTGTTTGGAGAACTCCTGATACACCTAATTATAACCCGAACCCTAATGGAAAAATGAAAATAAACATATTTTCTTTATTTTATTATATTTCCCTAACTAAGGGGTTATAAAGGGGGGGTTTATTTACTATTTTTTTTTATTTTGATCACTGTGATAGGATTTATCACAGTGATCAAAATGTACTTTCACTGAATGAATGAATCTGCCAGCCGGCGGGCGCACTGCGCATGCGCCCGCCATTTTCTTTACAGGAAGAAGACTCCGGGAGCTGCGAAAGCCATGGGAGGACGGGTGGGACACTGGGAGGTACAGGGGACAGATCGGGGGACCCAGGGACCCTATTTCTCTCCCCTCTGCTGTATGATCACATCAGAGGAGAGAGAAATTAAATGCGAAATCGCTGCTTTTTTTTTTGCGGTCGCTGTTATATGGTTAATAACGGCGATCGCAAAAGCGGGGTCGGTAAAAACCGACCCGAATCATGTTCTCTGGGGTATAGCCGAGACCCTGGAGAAAATCTGACTCTGGGGGCGCCATATACTTTCTCACCACCCTTAACCACCGCCGTTAAAAGGCGTATCGGCGGTCGTTAAGGGGTTAATAATCTTGCCCAGCTTGGCCCCCTATATTTTATAATATGCCCCAGCCTGGCCCCCTATGTCCCTTGTCCAGCCTGGCCCCCAGATATCCATCCTGCCCCCCCAGCTATACATACTGCGCCTCTCATATGTCCCTTGTCCTGCCCCACCATATATCTCTCCTGGACCCCTATATATCCTTCCTCGTCCTTTGTCCTGGCTCCCCCATATATCCATCCTGGACTCCCATATATATGCATCCGGCCCCCCTTCCTCATATTTATGCTTCCTGGTCTCTTGTCCTGCCCCCCAATATATCTATCCTGGCCCCACATATATGCAACCTGTCCCCCATATATATACATCATGGCCCCTCCCCATATATCCATTCTGCCCCCCCCATATATATATATGCATCCTGGTCCCTTGTCCTGCTCCCTCCCCCATAAATCCATCTTGGCCCCCATATATATGCATCCTGGCTGTACTATATATACGCATCCTGACTCCCCATATATCCATCCTGGTCCCTTATCCTGCCACCCTCCTATATCCATCCTGACCCCCCATATGTATCCATCCTCTTCCCTTGTCCTGTCCCCCCATATATACATCCTGGCCCCCCATATGGGTATCCATCTGGCCCCCCGTATGGGTATCCATTCTGGCCCCGCCATATGGGTATCCATTCTGGCCCCCCCATATGGGTATCCATCCTGGCCCCCCATATGGGTATCCATCTTGGCCTTCCTCCCATATGGGTATCCATCTTGGCCCCTAGTCCTGCCCCTGGCCCCCCTGGAGGGAAAGAGAGAGAGTGAGAAGAAAGCAAAAAACATTCCTCTTACCTTCCTGCGCTCCCGTAGGCAGCGTCCTCCTCCTCTGCAGGTCCGGCGCACTCATAGTAAAATAGCCGCCGACATAGCAGAGGCCAGCAGTGAATGTGTGCGCCCGTCGCATGCGGCGCATGACACTGACGTCATACGCTGGCGGTGACGACGGGCAAACACTAGACAGTATCCATCAAAACGCGCGCCGCAGCGATTCAGGTAATGAATGCTGCGTGCGAGCGCCCCCTGCACATACGCAGCCTGTTCTTTTAAAGTGCCCACCCCCTAAAAACCACAGACTTTTTTTTTTCTTCTTCTTTTCTTCTTCACCTCCTCTCCTTCCCACAGCCAAGGGCCCACTGTGGGAATCCCCGGTACCCCGCCAGGCCAGTCCAACCCTGCATATATGTATAGTATATAATGTAGGATACAGTCACCACAGATACGATTAGAACAACATATAGCATACTGTCAATGCCCAATATAATGTATAACTAAATATCTTCACCAATGTGATGTCACTTGAGATGGTACATACTGTACGTCATTTTGATAAGAACATGCAGATCTCTATAGCCATATGTGATGTTAAAAGTTGCTAACCTGGGAACCACTATAACTGCAACAAATAAAGATTAAAATGTGGAATAAAAACAATTAAAATAACAATCAGCAGACCACACACATATGCATAGCTGATGGTACATGTAACACAGTTGACCAGCGATCACCAAAAACGGGACGAAACTAATGTTCTTATTTAGAAGAGCAGGATATAGTGTCTTAAGACTGAGTCCAGATCCACCTGGATTCAAGCTAGGCAAGTCTCTGTGATATTTTGACTCCGTGGATAATAGTATCAATTAAGTGAATCCCTCTGATTCTGAGGAGGTTACTGTCACATTGGTGATGTAGCTTAAAGTGATGTGGTATAGTTTTTAATGCCAAGTACAGTACATGCTCCCTCACGTGAGCTTTAAATTGGCGAGTGCTAAGGCCAATATAAATCATAGCACACGAATATGTGGCATAGTAAATTACATATTTAGAGGTGCATGTAATGTATTTTTTTATTTTATAGCATCTTGACCCACCCGAGTCACTAAATGAATCGCAATGGTCGATATTGGTGCAAGCAACGCATCGTCCATCGGAACATAGCCACATCTACCACTAAAGCTATCAAGAAACGTAGTCTTATGTTCACCAATATAATGACTACGAACAAGGTAGTCACACAGATTTTTTGACCGCTGAACAGTAATGACAGCTTTGTCTAGTAAAAACTTGGAGATGATTTATCTGCTTCAAGGATTGGCCATGAATTGTTCAGAGCATCCCTCATAAGGGAATATTGGGAGTGAAAGTTGGTGATGAATCTAACTTGATCACTATAAGCAAATTGGGATATTAAAACTTAACTTTTATTATACTAAATAAAATCCTTAAATATACAAAAAAAAGTGTAGGAACATTGCCAGGGGAACAGTGACATCTATCCTGTTATAGGAATTGACCAATTCCTATAACAGGATAGATGTCACTGTTCCCCTGATGATTCTCACAGAGATGAAAAGCGTTGGGAGACACCATTCTTAAAAGAGGCAACTTAGCGAGGCAATGGGCCACATATACCGCTAAGGTTGGGACCCCCTGAACTCGACTGCAGGAATCGGAATCGGTCCTACAATGCTTAATGGGATTCACTACGGGAATAGATGGAACGTATGTCTTGATTGAATATTTAAAAAGGGCATAGATGTATTTTATATTCTGTTTAGTGATCAAACTGGTTGATACAAGAGCGGGACAAACTAGAAAATAGGGTCCCTGTGGTATGTCATCTATATAAATCGTTGCAATACCGCCGTTTAGTCTATTACTAATAGCATATATTGATTGGTACATGATTTCTGGGGTATGAATGTTACATATTGTCTCCCTAGAGTGGAATCTACTCTTTATATTCATATGGAAATATCTATCACGGTTGCATAAGAGGATACTAGCTAACCTTGATATAAAATACACTGCACATGCGACCCACAATTGAGAATGGGGGTCGTCAGTGACATTTGTGTACTTTCCTAAAAAGGTATAAAAATACTACACAGTGAACCCAGGTTTATTAACTTTTGTGGCCGTTTTTTTCTGGTAGTATTGAAAAGTGTATGGCGGTATTCTGTATCTTGTAATGTTACTTGCACTAATTTTGCACTAGCACATTGACACTTTTTTTTGTATATTTAAGGATTTTATTTAGTATAATAAAAGTTAAGTTTTAATATCTCAATTTCCTTATAAGGATCATATAATATTTTGGGTAATCAAAAGTCCCCGCTGATATATAGCTTGATCACTACCTTTATCATCATATGATTTATATAGTTGATTGTATCGTGATGAATGTCTGGCTCTGTTATATGTTTTTTAATCATCCACTCACTATAGCAACGTTCCAAAACTATTAATTTTAAGTTCTTGAACTGTCTCTCAAAGTCAGAGTTGGTGGAACATATACTACGAAGGTGTAATAATTGTCCTGTAGGGACGGACTGTATCATATGTTTTAGATGCAAAGATGAGGTGTGCCACAGAATATTAGTGGATGTGGGCTTCCTATATAGATCTGTTCGCACCTCATTATTATGGTTTCTTTTCAATGTTAGATCAAGGAACTTGATTCTATCACGGTCACACTGATGCTGTTGTGAGTGGACTTGGGATGAGTTCTGAGCAGAGGCTCCCTCTGGTGGTTACAAGTGGTGCTGGTCTGTCCAGTGAAGATTGTGAGGATTGGGAATCAGGTGTTACTGACTGGTCTTATATAAGGGAGTCACCTTCCCATCAGGGTTGCCGGTGATCAATTGTTCTGGTCTCTATCCTTGATTCCTGTTTCCCTTGTAGCCTGCTGTGTCGTGTCTGCATCTCCTGCTAACAGATAAGACATTTTCTTCTTTTTGTTTTTGTGCTTGATTTTTGCATTTTGTCCTGCACTTCTGTGGGGGCCTTCAGGGTCCCCTCCGGGGGCTTTTGCCCTCTCAGTTTAGTTCAGCCACTGATGTTTGTACTTTTGCTTTTTCCAGTTTTTTCAGTGGCTGCTGTTTTGATTTTGTTACACCAGAGAACTAATTTAGGTGGTAGAGGTCGTGTGATCTCAGGTGTTTTTGAAATTAGTAGAGTTGGTGCTTTTCAGGGTTTTCTGGGATTGCAGTAAGTACCCTTCCTATCCTTTTCTATTTAGTTAGTTTGGGCCCCAACGTTTGCTCATACTATTTTCTGTCTGTGTCAGTATTTCTTCTTGTCTAACCGCCATTACATGTTTGGGGGCTTTCTATTATCTTTGGGGTTCTGCTCCGGGGCAGATAGCTTTCCTATATCTATCTTTAGGTGTGGTTGGTTTCTCAGGCTGTGACGAGGCGTCTAGGACCAACGTAGGAACGCTCCACGGCTGCCTCTAGTTGTGGTGGTTAGTCAGGGTACTGCAATCTCATAGATTCTAACTGCTCTGGTGTATTGCCTTTTTTGCCTGCACTCCTCAGCTACCGAAACATAACAGTTGCATAATATGGATGTTGCGATCATTGATATTTAAAGAAGTCATAAATTGATGTAAAGATGGTATTGATACCTGCCAGATCAAGAGAAAATCGTCGATGTACCACGTACAGGTGATGACACAGTCCATCGATGAACTCCGATCTGACAGAAAGAGGTCCCTCTTCCACAGCTCTGGAACAGGGTGGCATAGGCCGGGGCGAAGCAGGCCCCCATGGTCATTCTCCGAAGCTGCAGAAAGGATTCCTTGAAAACAAAAAAGTTGGAGTGAGCATGAACTCCAATAATTCAAGTGTAAGATTCTTGATATTAATGGGTACAGTATATACTCGTGTATAAGCCGAGATTTTCAGCACATTTTTGTGCTGAAAATGCCCTCCTCGGCATATACACGATTCATGGTCCAGAAAGCCGGTGGGGGAGGGGGAGAGGGGGAGCGGCGGCAAGAGGCGGTGGCTGTGGCACAGTGACAACTGCAGCTACAGCCACCGGCTTCTTGAAGACATCATACTCACCCTCCTTGCACGGTCTCTGCATCTCCAATGGTCTCAGCGCTGGTATCTTCTTACTGTGCAGAACGGTTACGTGGTACCGCTCTTTAAAGTCATGAATATTCACGCCTCTCCACTCCCATAGGCGTGGAGTGCATATTCATGACTTTAATGAGCGGTACCATGTAACTGCTCTGCACAGTAAGAGGATACCGGCGTTGAGACCATCTGAGGTGCAGCGAGCGAGGAGGTTGAGTGCGAGGAGTGTGAGTGTGTGTGTGTATGTGTGTGAGCTATGTATACTACTGTATGATGGGGGGTGAGCAGAGCCATGCATACTAGGATGGGGGGGTGAGCAGAGCCATGCATAGTAGGATGGGGGTGAGCAGAGCCATGCATACTAAGATGGGGGATAAGCAGAGCCATGCATACTAGGATGGGGGGGTGAGCAGAGCCATGCATACTAGGATGGGGGGTGAGCAGAGCCATGCATACTAGGATGGGGGGGTGAGCAGACTCATGCATACTAGGATGAGGGAGTGAGCTGAGCCATGCATACTAGGATGAGGGGGTGAGCAGAGCCATGCATACTAGGATGGGGGGTGAACAGAGTCATGCATACTAGGATGGAGGGATGAGCAGAGTCATGCATACTAGGATGGGGATGAGCAGAGCCATGCATACTAGGATGGGGGATGAGCAGAGCCTTGCATACTAGGATGGGGTGGTGAGCAGAACCATGCATACTAGGATGGGGGTGAGCAGAACCATGCATACTAGGATGTGGGGTGAGCAGAGCAATGCATAATAGGATGGGGGGACCGGGAGAGCCATGCATACAACAGGGGGAGCCACACATAGTAGGACAGGACGGGAGGGGAGCCACACATACCAGGACAGGGATGGGGGACGATGCATACCCTGCTTATACTTGAGTCAATAAGCTTACCCAGTTTTCCGTGGCAAAATTAGGTGTCTTGGCTTATACTCGGGTTTGCTTATACTCGAGAATACACTACCATGTAAAAGTTTAGGGTCACTTAGAAATTTCCTTATTTTGAAAGAAAAGCAGTTTTTTCCAATTAAGCTAACATTAAATGTTTCAGAAACACACTCTATACATTGTTAATGTGGTAAATGACTATTCTAGCTGCAAATGTCTGGTTTGTAATGCAATATCTTCATAGGTCTATAGAGGCCCATTTCCAACAACCATCACTCCAGTGTTCTTATGGTACTTTGTGTTTGCTAACTGTGTAAGAAGGTTAATGGATGGTTAGAATACCCTTGAAAACCCTTGCGCAAGTATGTTAGCACAGCTGAAAACAGTTTGACTGATTAGAGAAGCCATAAACCTGACCTTCCTTTCAGCTAGTTGAGAATTTGGAGCATTACATTTGTTGGTTCGATTAAACTCTCAAAATGCCCAGAAAAAAAAGAACTTTCATGTGAAACTCGACAGTCTATTCTTGTTCTTTGAAATGAAGGCTATTCCATGCGAGAAATTACCAAGAAACTGAAGATTTCCTACAATGGTGTGTACTACTCCCTTCAGAGGAGAGCACAAAAAGGCTCTAACCAGAGTAGAAAGAGAAGTGGGAGGCCCCGCTGCACAACTGAGCAACAAGACAAGTACATTAGAGTCTGTAGTTTGAGAAATCGACGCCTCACAGGTCCTCAACTGGCAGCTTCATTAAATAGTACATTCAAAATGCCAGTGTCAACGTCTACAGTGAAGAGGCGACTCCGGGATGCTGGCCTTCAGGGCAGAGTGGCAAAGAAAAAGCCATATATGAGACTGGCTAATAAAAGGAAAATATTAATATGGGCAAAAAAACACAGCCAGTGGACAGAGGAAGATTGGAAAAAAGTGTTATGGACAGACGAATCCAAGTTTGAGGTGTTTGGATCACACAGAAGAACATTTGTGTGCAGAACAACTGAAAAGATGCTGGAAGAATGCATGATGCCATCTGTCAAGCATGGTGGAGGTAATTTGATGGTCTGGGGTTGTTTTGGTGCTGGTAAAGTGGGAGATTTGTACCAGGTAAAAGGGATTTTGAATAAGGAAAGCTATCACTCCATTTTGCAACGCCGTGCCATCAGTGGCGTAGCAACTGTTTGTGGCGCCCGGGGCGGTCGAAAAATTTGCCGCCCCTTTGGTCGTTGATAACCCACAGAGGAGAGGAATTGCTGCTGCTGCCGCACCGCCCCCTCCACGCTACGCCACTGCTAATCCTGCATCAGACAAACCCCCAGTGTATTATACAGGAGCAATGTGTGGACTGGGGCCACGTATAAGAACAGTTGGCCCCTGGGGAACAATGCTGGGGTCCCAGTCTGACACTGATTTCGTCCATAGTGATGTAACATCCCATTGCAGTAGCTGACTGTAGATGCATCTCTGAGTCATCTATGACAGCTGTGACATTGTGGCCAGCGGGGTGGATTACAGTCCATGGACCACAATGGATTTCTTCCTATCCAACTGATCCCACAAATGACCGGCCGGACCCTCAGTGTCACAGTCGCCCCACACATCCCCCGAATCATCGGTCTCAGACATCTGATGAGGAGCCAGACCTCAGGGGTATTTGATGCGAGTGACCAACCCTCTGGTGGGCTGCTGACAGGTGGTCTGGGGGCGTGGCCCAGGGGGGCCCCACAATCAGTGCTGTGAATAATGGATGAGGGCAGGCTCTGCAGCAGCGATCAGTGACGCTCAGTCTCATCAGCACCAGCTGCCAGGCTGTCACTGTGGGTGAAGTGTCTGTCTGTCTGCCTCTTCCTGACTGCTAGAAAACTGGATCAGCAGGAGAAGAAATGGAGTCCTTGCTAATCTCTGCAAGGCAGGGCTAGGCTGGGAAGGTGTAACCTGTTTGGTGCCGCTCCAGCCCCCTCATGATGCAGACTAGCTGCAGACCCTGCGATTTAGGATGCAGCGCAGGTAACTGAGCCGGGGGCGGGGCCTGGTGACCCGTGGAGTGGGCGGGGCCAGTGCAGCACTAGCGCTGCAGCAGCCAGTGGTGTGTCCAGGCTGCCCGCTGCCTCAATGTGAGCTGCAGCGCTCCTTCCCCTCCTCCACCGCTGCCCTCCCTTCTTTGTGAGGGCTGTAGATAAGACACAGAAGGCTAGGACTGGCAGGCAGGCGATCAGCGCGATCTAGCCCCTCCGCGCTTCTCCCACAGAGGAGAGGAATCTGAATTGCTGCCGCGCCGCCCCCACACACGTGCCGCCTGGGGCGGACCGCCCCCCCGCCCCCTTACGCTACGCCACTGCGTGCCATACCCTGTGGACAGCGCTTGATTGGAGCCAATTTCATCCTGCAGCAGGACAATGACCCAAAGCACACCTCCAAATTATGCAAGAACTATTTAGGGAAGAAGCAGGCAGCTGGCATTCTATCTGTAATGGAGTGGCCAGTGCAGTCACCAGATCTCAACCCCATTGAGCTGTTGTGGCAGCAGCTTGACCGCACGGTACGCAAAAAGTGCCAACCAAACCAAACCAACTTGAGGGGCTTCTGGAAGCAGGGGGTGACATTTTTTCAGATTACCTCAGCAAATTAACTGCTAGAATGCCAAAGGTCTGCAATGCTGTAATTATTGCAAATGGAGCATTCTTTGACGACAGCAAAGTTTGAAGGATAAAATTATTATTTCAAATAAAAACTTTTTTTCGAACCTTGTCAATGTCTGGACTTGATTTTAAATTAATTTGGCAACTCATTTGATTATTAAAGTATGAGTTTTCATGGAAAACACAAAATTGTCTGGGTGACCCCAAAATTTTGAACGGTAGTGTACACTGTGTTCCAAATTATTATGCAAAAATTGTTTAGGAGTGATAAGGTAAGAATTTTTTTGTTTGTCAGTTAAACTCATTGATGGTGATGTGTGTCAGGGCTCTTTATATCACTGTAAGCAATTGCAGACACCTGTGGTAATTAGTTGTGCAGGTGTGTCCAATGAAAGGCAAGACTACTTAAGAAGGCTGTCCCACATTATTAAGCAGCCTACATTTTCTGCCAAAATGAGAAAGAAAAAGGATGTGTCGGCTGCTGAGAAGCAACAAATTGTGGAGTGTTTAGGTCAAGGCATGACTACAATCAACATTGCCAAGACACTTCATCGTGATCATCGCACAATCAAGAAGTATTTAGCTGATTCACAGTACACACGTGTGCGTGCTGATAAGGGAAAATTGAGGACTCTTTCCTACAGGCAATTACGTCAGGTTAAAAGAGCAGCGGCAAAAAAGCCTTGTCATAGCAGCAGACAAGTTTTTGAAGCTGCTGGTGCCTCCAATGTCCCCCGAACAACAAGATGCAGGGTCCTTCAGAGGTTTGCAGCTGTGCGTAAGCCATCCTGTCGACCTCCTCTATGCACTGCACACAAGCAGAAACGGCTCCAGTGGGCCAAACAATACATGAAGACTGACTTCAAAACTGTTTTGTTCACCGATGAGTGCCGTGCAACGCTCGATGGTCCAGATGGATGGAGTGGAGGATGGCTGGTTGATGGACACCCCATGTAAACACGGCTAAGGCGCCAACAAGGAGGAGGTGGAGTAATGTTTTGGGCTGGAATCATGGGGAGAGAGATTGTCGGCCCCTTTAGGATCCCTGAAGGGGTAAAGATGAACTCCATAGTGTATGTTGAGTTTCTCAAACAGCACTTCCTGCCATGGTTCAAGAAGAAGAATCGTGCATTCCGCAGCAAGATCATTTTCATGCATGATAATGCACAGTCTCATGCTGCACATAACACATCTGCATCTCTGGCTGCTATGGGCATAAAAGGGGACAAACTTATGGTGTGGCCCCCATGCTCCCCTGACCTCAACCCCATTGAGAACCTCTGGAGCATCATCAAAAGGAGTGTCTATGATTGCGGGAGGCAGTTCACATCTAAGCAACAGCTCTGGGAGGGTATTCTGTCCTCATGCAAAACAATTTAAGCAGAAACCATCCAAAACCTGACAAATTCAATGGACAAGAGAGTTCAGAAGCTGCTTTCGAACAAGGGGTCCTATGTGCAAATGTAACATCACCTAGAATAAAGTTTTGAGTTGAAAACTGTTTGATTTCAGTTTGTAATAACCTGCTAATGCTTATAATTTCAAAAATTACCATTTTTTTGTTCTTTATTAAAATGAAAAGGTTGAAAACTCTGCTGTGCCTAATAATTTGGAACATGCATTTTGAGTGCAGTTTGAGTGTTTTATTTTTTTAAAAATATACTGTTATCATAGGCAGTTTGTACAAAAACCTTTCAATTGTACTCTAATAGTTATTTGACTGGAAAATTACAATGACTGCAATTCATATAGGTAATTTGGGAAAATCTGAGAAATTGCCCACATAGCCTGGTGCAGATTGTCCATAGAGTCTGATCCAGATTGGCCATACAGCCTGGTGCCCAGTGCACTTACAGCCTGGTCCAGAGTGCCTGTAAAGCCGGGTGCTGAGTGCCCATACAATCTGATCCAGTGTGCCCATACAGCCTGGTGCAGAGTCCCCATACAGCCAGGTACAGAGTGCCCAAAAAGTCTGATGCAGAGTGCCCTGACAGCCTGGTGCACACTGCCCACACAGTCTGATACAGAGTGCCTGTACAGCCTGGTGTACAATGCACATACCGCCTGGCCCAGAGTGCCTGTACAGCCTGGTGCAGAGTGCCCATACAGTCTGATGCAGAATGCCCATATAGCCTGGTGCAGACTGCCCATACAGTCTGATCCTGATTGGCAGTACAGCCTGGTGCACAGTGCACTTACAGCCTGGTCCAGAGTGCCTGTACAGCCAGGTGCAGAGTGCCCATACAGTCTGATTCAGTGTGCCCGTACAGCCTGGTGCACAATGCACTTACATCCTGGCCGAGAGTTCCTGTACAGCCTGGTGCAGAGTGCCCATACAGTCTGACCTAGAGTGCCCATATAGCCTGGTGCACAATGCTTATATAATCTGATCCAGATTAGTCGTACAGCCTGGTGCACAGTGCACATACAGCCTGGTCCAGAGTGCCTATACAGTCGGGCGCAAAATGCCCATACAGTCTGATGCAGGGTGCCCTAATAGTCTGGTGCATACTGCCCATACAGTCTTATACAGAGTTCCCATACAGCCTGGTGCACAGTTCACGTCCAGCCTGATCCAGAGTGCCCATACAGCCTAATGTAGAGTGCACATACAGTCTGGTCCACAGTGCCCACACAACATAGTTCACAGTGCACTTAAATCCTGGTGCAGAGTGCCTGAACAGTCTGGTGTAGAGCGTCCATACAGTCTGATCCAGAGTGCCCATACAGCCTGGTGCCCAGTGCACTTACAGCCTGGTGTAGAGTACCCATACAGCCTGCTGTACACTGCCCTTTCAGCCTGATACACACTGCCTGTACAGCCTGGTTTTTAGTGCCTTAACAGCCTGGTCCAAAGAGCCTGTACAGTCTTATCCAGAGACCCAAATATAGCCTGCTGCACACTGCCAATTAGAGTTGAGCGATACTTTCCGATATCCAAAAGTATCGGAATCGGAATGGTATCGCCGATACCATTAAAATATCGGTGATACCCGATACCGATACCGGAAATCCAATGTAAGTCTATGGGAACAAAATATCGTAACTAAAAAAACCTCTTTCTTTCCTTGTAAACACTAAATATACACACATAGAATATATATATATATATATATATATATATATATATACACATGTCATTGTGACATATATATACATATATTTATAGTTTATACACTTCTACATAGTAAAATAGCCTCTGATTCAATTGCCGGGTAAAGCCGGCTTTTGTGAAAAGACAGAAGCACCCGACATGAAATGACACTTGGTTTACATAGAGTTAACCATGTCTTTTCATGTAGTTTGATATCTGATTTGCACAAACAATTACATGAGTGTAAGTGTGCAAAATTTCACACCTGTAGAGGTTAATTAAAGGTATAAATTCATTGTAAAAAAAAACGGACTTTTTTGCTACGAATTTACACCTTTAATTAACCCCTACAGGTGTGAAATTTTGCACACTTACACTCATGTTTTTGTTTGTGCAAATCAGATATCAAACTACATGAAAAGACATGGTTAACTCTATGTAAACCAAGTGTCATTTCATGTCGGGTTCTGCATTTTCACAAAAGCCGGCAATTGAATTAGCGGCTATTATACTATGTAGAAGTGTATGAACTATAAATATATATATATAATGTGTCACAAACTCAATGACATGTATATATATATATATGAGGTGTAAAATTGCTGAAAAAAATGCGTGGACTCCCGCCCTATTTTCGCAACCAGACAGACAAAGCCAGTGAGTGGGGGCAGATAATAATAGCCCAGAGAGGGACCATTATTTTTGCCCCCCCCCGGCTACTAACATCTGCCCCCAGACACCCCAGAAAGGGCAAATCTCTAATTAGATTTGCCCTTTCTGGCACTTTGCCCGTCTATTCCCATTGCCCTGTAGCGGTGGCGAATGGGTTAATAAGGGGTTAAAATGACCTTGCAATTGAAAGGTCACTTTAAGCCAGGTTAATAATTGAGAGCTGTCAATTAGACAACTATCAATTATTAATCCTATTGTATGAAAGAAAAATCAAACACACACACTTTAATAAAAAAGAAGTTTAATGAAATAATCACACAGTTTTTGACCATATTTTATTTACCTGCTAAAACCATTTCCTGTAATAAAAATAAAATAATAAAGCAAAATTATTCTTACCTATCCCATGCACAGTCAGGTCCCACGGTGTAATCCTTCAGAAAGGGTTAATGTTTACTGCAGGGACCGCAGCTAATGCTGCAGCCTCACAGTAAACCCCCAAATGAATGAGCTCCTCTCCTGGCTGACAGGAGAGGAAGTGGAAAGCTTAATTGATTGCTTTCGCCTTTCACTTCAGGTCAGCCAGGGACACCATCAGTGACGTCAGAGGGAACTGATTAACAAAAATAGGGGTTCCCTTCGAAAAAAAAATGGCGTGGGGTCCCCCCTATTTTTGTTAACCAGCCAGATGAAGCAGACCGCTGAGGCCTGGATTTTCAGGCTGTTAAGGAGCCAAGATCCATGGACCTTGCCAGCCTGATAATACCAGGCCACAGCAGTCTGCATATCTTGGCTGATTAACAAAAATAGGGGATCCCCTCGAAAAAAATTGGCGTGGGGTCCCCCCTATTTTGTTAACCAGCCAGATGAAGCAGACCGCTGAGGCCTGGATTTTCAGGCTGTTAAGGAGCCAAGATCCATGGACCTTGCCAGCCTGATAATACCAGGACACAGCAGTCTGCATATCTTGGCTGATTAACAAAAATAGGGGATCCCCTCAAAAAAAATTAGCGTGGGGTCCCCCCTATTTTTGTTAACCAGCCAGATGAAGCAGACCGCTGAGGTCTGGTTTTTCAGGCTGGTAAGGATCCAATATCCATGGACCTTGCAAGCCTGATAATACCAGGCCACAGCAGTCTGCTTAGCTTGGCTGGTTAACAAAAATAGGGGATCCCCTCGAAAAAAAAATGGTGTGGGGATCCCCCCTATTTTTGTTAACCAGCCAAGTAAAATGCAGACTGCTGCGGCCTGGTATTAAAAGACTGTCAAGGCCCATGGATTTTGGCCCTCAACAGCCTGATAATACCAGGCTACAGCAGCCCCACATTTGGCGCATCAAAAGATGTGCCAATTGTGGCACTTTACCCAGCTCTTCCCACTTGCCCTGTAGCGGTGGCAAGCGGGGTAATAAGGGGTTAATGTCACCGTTGATTGCACCGTGACAATAAGCCCGGTTAATAATGGAGAGGCGTCAATAAGACACCGATCCATTATTAATCCCAAAGTTTTTAAATGTTTAAAAAAAAGACACAGCAAGAAAAAAGTATTTTAATGAAATAAAAGAGACAACACAGTTTTCATTTCTTTTATTACACTCTCATTCCTGCGACGCCATCGATCTCCTGTAAAAAAAGAAAAAAAACAAACCAACAGTATACCACCTGTCCAACGCAGTCCATAGTAACGAGTGTCCCACGACGATCCAGCTCTGCTACATCGGAATGCCAGGCAGAGCCTGACATCCCGGCGCAGCACAGCTGATTACCTGCTTCTCCAGCGGTGACGTCATCGGACTGCTTTACGGCCGCGATTACCCAGCAGTCACTGCAGTTATCGCGAGAAACTGCATGTGACCGCCAGGGAGAAGAGGATGGCGGCCATCAAGCAGTCCGGGATGTGACCGCCGGAGATCTTCTGCCGGGTAAGTGCCGCTGACTCCTGACAGACCCGACCGACGGACACTGACAGTGACATTCCGATTCCGGTATCCGATATGACGAAAATATCGGTACTCGGAATCGGAATTCCGATACAGCCAATATCGGCCGATACCCGATATTTGCAGTATCGGAATGCTCAACCCTACTGCCAATACATCCTGGTGCACACTGCTCTTCCAGCCTGGTGCACAATGCCTCTAAAGCCAGGTGCTCAGTGCCTTAATAGCCTGGTACACAGTGCACTTACAACCTGGTGTATAGAGTTTGTAAATATGAGGAGAGCATCAAATATGGGACATGTATGTGGTTGTGGTACTTCTGGTTGTGATGGTGGAGCTGCTGCAAGGAGAGGACGTCGTCAATCTGTGCCTGTTACGTGCCCAAGTGAAAAACCTTCCTCTGGTACATGCAGGCGATAGGATGTTCTGCATCATTTCGTAGGCTCGAGTACCGCTGGCAAAATGGTGGGGCCACAACATGTTGATGCAGTGTTCGATTGCATGGCTGACAGCGCCTCCACTTCCTTCGCATTGTGTTCCACCCAGTCCCCTGCAGAAAGTGCAGATTTGGCACCTGAGGACCATGGTCATGATTCTTCCACTTCAACCCCTTGTGAAACAGCCAAGCTGTCTGAGGCGCAAGTCATGCAGCAGTCTCTTCTGCTTTTTGATGACTTTACTGGCTGCAGTTCCATGGCCCATCCACCTGGCCTTGCCCCAGAAGTGGAAGAGTGCACTGATGCCCAACCACTTGTTATATAGTAGGATGAGTAAGTGGGAGGGCCAGGGCACACGGTCAGCGGATCACCACAGCACATCTCTGAGGATGAGGAAACACAGTTGACAACTGCTGCGTCTTTCTGCTGTGTGCAAACGGGCAAGGAGGGCAGGGGTGAGGTGTGCATGGAAGATGATGCAGGGGATGATGAGATCGTGGACCCCACATCGAGAGAAGGCCATTGAGTTTCCCGCCAGGGCCTGTGGGGTACTCGGCACCGAGCCCGTTCACTTCAATGGGGGATGTCACGGGTAGCACAGCTCGGTCCGTGGCCCTGGGTGCTCACTTTAGAAAGGGGGATATTCACAGGGGATTAAAGTGTTTGTAGAATATGTTTGTGACGCCACCTGTGGTACCTGGTCAGTGTGACCAGCGCTGCTGTGTAGATCCACTGAGGGGTTGTTACTGGGCAGCAAGGTGTTAAGTCTTCCACAGGCAAGACTGGGTCCCTCAGGGTAGATGGCGGTGTTGGGGTGCAAGACGGAGAAGGGGCTTTCAGCCGCAGGGGCAATAAAGCAGACACACACACACGAAAGTCTCTTTCTGTACCTTTACTGATGTAGTTGCAGGCACGTCCCGGGATACTGGCAGGGTGGAGGATGCACGTCCAGTATTCCCACTGAGTAGGTGTAGGGCCTCCTTACTCCTGTAGTGTGAGTTTCTGACCTGTATGAAACAAAGTCTAACTCTGTCTTCACTTTTACGCCCAGCTGACTTTGTGGTGGAGCCTTCTCTTGGATAGAACAGTGTCTCTGTAAGCAGCGTCCTGCTAGACCCCCGTCTTCCTGACCCCGGTTACGTATCAGCACTCCTGGGCCCCTGCGACCTGTAGTCCAGCAGGGTCTCCGGTATCTCCTACTAGTCGCGTATATGCTAGCAAGCTCGGACCCGGTGTCCGGTATTCAGAGTAGAGGTAAGCTATCAATGCTGTTTCAACCTCTGTTACTCTCTTCTTCTCTTCCACTCGCCTTTCATCCTACTCCGACCCTTAACATAAGCACACTAGCAGTAGATAGCTGATTCTTCTCTCTCTTCACCGCTCTCAAAGCGTCGGCACGCTTGCTCGCTGAACTGAACTCAGTTGACTCAGTTCTGACCAGGCTGAAGTGGCTATCTTTCTCCACTTGTACTAGCCTCCACACATTGAACTAAGCTCAAAGCTGCAGTCTTCAGGTTCTTTCAATCGCTGCTGTTCTCTTTCCTTCCTTCTTTCTAAGCTCTGTCTGAAGCAGCTATCAGGACCTTCCGTCTACTGATCTGTGCACACTTCTAGGAGCTGACTCTCCACACTCCAAGAGAACTAACAGCTTCTACTCTCTCTCAGCTAATCTGATCTCACATCTGAACTCACTGCTGTGGCTTCACCATCCTTATATACTCTATGTAGGGCTCCCTCTGGTGGCTCTAGGGATTGGTGAAGCTGTGAATGGATATCAGGTCTCTTGTGGGTGTTACCTTTGATGCATCCTCCTGGGAAATGTGATTCCAAGCGCAGCTGGGCTACACATCCCCCCCTAGTTAACATCAGCACTCATGGGCTGAAAGAAATCATTTTTAAATTAACATCAACATCAACTCTTCCCTTACGGGAGGTGAGGACTCTTTAATGTTACAATATAAATACACTTTTAATACAAATGGAAAAAGTAGAAAATGCAGTGCAAAGTGCTTGTCAAGTAAACAGTATACTTGTGGAGGACCCGTTCAAAACCTCCCACGGTGGTCCTGGGTGGACTGCAGGACTTCCCTTTTTGCAGACCCCACTTTCGGCCACACCACACGGGTTTTGTCTTCTGAGGTAGTGGTTTCACGTAAAACCAAGATGGGGCACAAAGTGCCAACTATTTACAAGACAGTTTTTGGGCTGGCAGAGTCCTCAGCCACGCAGTCCATAATCATAGACAGTTATCAAAAACACATTACCCTACTGGGGTATACTAAGCATCATAGCAATGTAAACATTTTCAAAACTTCTTTTCACATAAACAGCAGGCCAGCACCCGTCCAGATGCAGCAACTATTAACTTTTCAACAGTTCAGTAAACCCTGTCCGGGTCCTACTGGTCTTCATCAGACGAATCTTGAGGCTAAGTGCACACGTTTGCAGAATGTTTGCAGAATATTCCTGAGCAAAACCGGACTTTTTTCGCGGCAAAAACGCGTGTTATTTTGCGCGGATTTTGCACGTTTTTGGTGCGGTTTTTGCGCGGATTTGACGTGTTTTTACCGCTATTTTTTCCTGAACTTTCTAGGTCAATAATATAGCGGGAAAACGCTAGAATTCCGCAAAATTAATGGACATGTTGCTAGATTTTCCGCAATGCGTTTTTTTCGCGGAAAAAAATGCACCATGTGCACAAAAATTGCGGAATTCATTCTAAATGATAGGATGTTTAATACATGCGTTTTTGACGCGTTTTTTCCTGCGAAAAAACGCAAATATTCCTGAACGTGTGCACTTAGCCTTAAACATAGCAGCATCTTCCATACCTGGGGCTGGAAGCACACTGTGGGTATTAAACTGCAACACCATCGAATCATGTCCTGCTACCGGGGTCTGGGTAGCTACAGTTCTTTTTCTCTCCATACAATTGCCTGGAGGCCTGACAGGTGCCTCTCTTAAGCTTAGGCTCTGCAGTTCATGCATGTATGACTCAGCAGGGGGTGAACGGGCAGCAGCCGCATACAGCCGCTCAGCAGGGCATATCACAGGTGCACAGACTGGCGCTGGGTTTGCAGAGGCCTGGGACACTGAGACGTGGGGTGCGTTTCCTGCTTCAGGGACCGGGGCGCTGACTCTGGAGACATTCAGGGCATACCACCCTTTAAGCCCCCAATGCCGCGTGTAGGTGACAACATCCCCTATTAGCAGGTCCCTGTCCAGGTGTCCCTCGGGCAAGTGCGACTCCACATCCCTACGGTTCACAAAGACTTCCTGGTATAGCCCGGGCTCATGGATGAACCCCCAGCCTCCCTGGAGTTTAAAGTCCCTTATCGCCCCCTGGCGCCGCGGTTCCCGGAGCGTACCTCTGTCTCGCCGGACGTTCTCCTTATCGGCAAGATCTCTCTCCCGGTACCTCTGGCGAAGCCGCTGCGCCTCACGCTGCTCCCGCTCCTCCTGTTCTCGGCGTCTCCACTCATTCTCCTTCTGGGCGGCGTACTCCACGTCGTCCAGGAGCTCCATTTCCTCCCAGTCGATTTCCATAGCTTCGGGCAGGATCTCGCCGGGTTCACTCCCTTCCTTCGTGCCTGCCGGGGGACAGTACTCCGCCGCTACCGGTGCGGCCTCTGGTTCCAGGCCTGGCTGGCGTTCCGGTCCGGGCAAGGCCTCCGCAGCCTTCTCTCCTCCCGCCGCGTCCTCGGTGGTGTCAGGTACAGCTCTTCCGGGGCCGGCCTCCAGTTCCTCCTCAGCCGCTGACTCCAGTCGTGGCGCGGGTGGCAGTCGCACATCCAGGGGGGAGAGCAGCTGGTCCCACTTCAGCCGCAGTTTCAGGGCACGCCAGCTCCGCTCCATCGCCTCCATCTCTGCGTGGTGTCGGGCCAGATCCCACAGCGCCGCATCCACCTCCTGCTCACGATATAACACTTCATCGCTCTCCCGACCTGGGGATGGTTCGGGCACAGGCTGCGCCTCTTCAGGGAAACGGGGTCTGCGCACCGCCATTCCCCCACACAGCGACTTCTGTCCTTCAGCCATCTCTCTCCAGGCCAGACTGTGCTTTCCATCCGGAACGCTCTGGTCTTTTCCGTGGAGGCGGGACTTTTGCTTTCTCTTCCTTGCACTGAGGATGAAGAGGAGGCGGATCTCCTTTGCAGTGGGGCATGATCTGACGTTGTAGTAACACTTAGACAGGGCGGCCATAATTTTCGCCCCACGGGGGGGTACGCCCATGAATGCACGCCCCCCTTCTTCACCAGCGCCTCAGGGCGCGAACATGGCGGTAAAATGGCGGCAAAAATCACAAAAATAGTAACCACAGTCTTTTTGCACAAAAACAGTCCATTCAGGCACACAGGACTCACATATAGCGAGCTTCGGATCCTGTTCGTGACACCAGGACGATGAGTCGCCCGCCAGGGCCTGTGGGGTACTCAGCACCGAGCCCGTTCACTTCAATGGGGGATGTCACCGGTAGCACAGCTCGGTCCGTGGCCCTGGGCACTCACTTTAAAAAGGGGGATATTTACAGGGGATTAAAGTGTTTGTAGAATATGTTCGTGATGCCATCTGTGGTACCTGGTCAGTGTGACCAGCGCTGCTGTGTAGATCCACTGAGAGGTTGTTACTGGGCAGCAAGGTGTTAAATCTTCCACAGGCAAGACTGGGTCCCTCAGGGTAGATGGCGGTGTTGGGGTGCAAGACGGAGAAGGGGCTTTCAGCCGCAGGGGCAATAAAGCAGACACACACACACGAAAGTCTCTTTCTGTACCTTTACTGATATAGTTGCAGGCACGTCCCGGGATGCTGGCAGGGTGGAGGATGCACGTCCAGTATTCCCACTGAGTAGGTGTAGGGCCTCCTTACTCCTGTAGTGTGAGTTTCTGACCTGTATGAAACAAAGTCTAACTCTGTCTTCACTTTTACGCCCAGCTGACTTTGTGGTGGAGCCTTCTCTTGGATAGAACAGTGTCTCTGTAAGCAGCGTCCTGCTAGACCCCCGTCTTCCTGACCCCGGTTATGTATCAGCACTCCTGGGCCCCTGCGACCTGTAGTCCAGCAGGGTCTCCGGTATCTCCTACTAGTCGTGTATATGCTAGCAAGCTCGGACCCGGTGTCCGGTATTCAGAGTAGAGGTAAGCTATCAATGCTGTTTCAACCTCTGTTACTCTCTTCTTCTCTTCCACTCGCCTTTCATCCTACTCCGACCCTTAACATAAGCACACTAGCAGTAGATAGCTGATTCTTCTCTCTCTTCACCGCTCTCAAAGCGTCGGCACGCTTGCTCGCTGAACTGAACTCAGTTGACTCAGTTCTGACCAGGCTGAAGTGGCTATCTTTCTCCACTTGTACTAGCCTCCACACATTGAACTAAGCTCAAAGCTGCAGTCTTCAGGTTCTTTCAATCGCTGCTGTTCTCTTTCCTTCCTTCTTTCTAAGCTCTGTCTGAAGCAGCTATCAGGACCTTCCGTCTACTGATCTGTGCACACTTCTAGGAGCTGACTCTCCACACTCCAAGAGAACTAACAGCTTCTACTCTCTCTCAGCTAATCTGATCTCACATCTGAACTCACTGCTGTGGCTTCACCATCCTTATATACTCTATGTAGGGCTCCCTCTGGTGGCTCTAGGGATTGGTGAAGCTGTGAATGGATATCAGGTCTCTTGTGGGTGTTACCTTTGATGCATCCTCCTGGGAAATGTGACTCCAAGCGCAGCTGGGCTACACATCCCCCCTAGTTAACATCAGCACTCCTGGGCTGAAAGAAATCATTTTTAAATTAACATCAACATCAACTCTTCCCTTACGGGAGGTGAGGACTCTTTAATGTTACAATATAAATACACTTTTAATACAAATGGAAAAAGTAGAAAATGCAGTGCAAAGTGCTTGTCAAGTAAACAGTATACTTGTGGAGGACCCGTTCAAAACCTCCCACGGTGGTCCTGGGTGGACTGCAGGACTTCCCTTTTTGCAGACCCCACTTTCGGCCACACCACACGGGTTTTGTCTTCTGAGGTAGTGGTTTCACGTAAAACCAAGATGGGGCACAAAGTGCCAACTATTTACAAGACAGTTTTTGGGCTGGCAGAGTCCTCAGCCACGCAGTCCATAATCATAGACAGTTATCAAAAACACATTACCCTACTGGGGTATACTAAGCATCATAGCAATGTAAACATTTTCAAAACTTCTTTTCACATAAACAGCAGGCCAGCACCCGTCCAGATGCAGCAACTATTAACTTTTCAACAGTTCAGTAAACCCTGTCCGGGTCCTACTGGTCTTCATCAGACGAATCTTGAGGCTAAGTGCACACGTTTGCAGAATGTTTGCAGAATATTCCTGAGCAAAACCGGACTTTTTTCGCGGCAAAAACGCGTGTTATTTTGCGCGGATTTTGCACGTTTTTGGTGCGGTTTTTGCGCGGATTTGACGTGTTTTTACCGCTATTTTTTCCTGAACTTTCTAGGTCAATAATAAGCGGGAAAACGCTAGAATTCCGCAAATTTAATGGACATGTTGCTAGATTTTCCGCAATGCGTTTTTTTCGCGGAAAAAAATGCACCATGTGCACAAAAATTGCGGAATTCATTCTAAATGATAGGATGTTTAATACATGCGTTTTTGACGCGTTTTTTCCTGCGAAAAAACGCAAATATTCCTGAACGTGTGCACTTAGCCTTAAACATAGCAGCATCTTCCATACCTGGGGCTGGAAGCACACTGTGGGTATTAAACTGCAACACCATCGAATCATGTCCTGCTACCGGGGTCTGGGTAGCTACAGTTCTTTTTCTCTCCATACAATTGCCTGGAGGCCTGACAGGTGCCTCTCTTAAGCTTAGGCTCTGCAGTTCATGCATGTATGACTCAGCAGGGGGTGAACGGGCAGCAGCCGCATACAGCCGCTCAGCAGGGCATATCACAGGTGCACAGACTGGCGCTGGGTTTGCAGAGGCCTGGGACACTGAGACGTGGGGTGCGTTTCCTGCTTCAGGGACCGGGGCGCTGACTCTGGAGACATTCAGGGCATACCACCCTTTAAGCCCCCAATGCCGCGTGTAGGTGACAACATCCCCTATTAGCAGGTCCCTGTCCAGGTGTCCCTCGGGCAAGTGCGACTCCACATCCCTACGGTTCACAAAGACTTCCTGGTATAGCCCGGGCTCATGGATGAACCCCCAGCCTCCCTGGAGTTTAAAGTCCCTTATCGCCCCCTGGCGCCGCGGTTCCCGGAGCGTACCTCTGTCTCGCCGGACGTTCTCCTTATCGGCAAGATCTCTCTCCCGGTACCTCTGGCGAAGCCGCTGCGCCTCACGCTGCTCCCGCTCCTCCTGTTCTCGGCGTCTCCACTCATTCTCCTTCTGGGCGGCGTACTCCACGTCGTCCAGGAGCTCCATTTCCTCCCAGTCGATTTCCATAGCTTCGGGCAGGATCTCGCCGGGTTCACTCCCTTCCTTCGTGCCTGCCGGGGGACAGTACTCCGCCGCTACCGGTGCGGCCTCTGGTTCCAGGCCTGGCTGGCGTTCCGGTCCGGGCAAGGCCTCCACAGCCTTCTCTCCTCCCGCCGCGTCCTCGGCGGTGTCAGGTACAGCTCTTCCGGGGCCGGCCTCCAGTTCCTCCTCAGCCGCTGACTCCAGTCGTGGCGCGGGTGGCAGTCGCGCATCCAGGGGGGAGAGCAGCTGGTCCCACTTCAGCCGCAGTTTCAGGGCACGCCAGCTCCGCTCCATCGCCTCCATCTCTGCGCGGTGTCGGGCCAGATCCCACAGCGCCGCATCCACCTCCTGCTCACGATATAACACTTCATCGCTCTCCCGACCTGGGGATGGTTCGGGCACAGGCTGCGCCTCTTCAGGGAAACGGGGTCTGCGCACCGCCATTCCCCACACAGCGACTTCTGTCCTTCAGCCATCTCTCTCCAGGCCAGACTGTGCTTTCCATCCGGAACGCTCTGGTCTTTTCCGTGGAGGCGGGACTTTTGCTTTCTCTTCCTTGCACTGAGGATGAAGAGGAGGCGGATCTCCTTTGCAGTGGGCATGATCTGACGTTGTAGTAACACTTAGACAGGGCGGCCATAATTTTCGCGCCACGGGGGGGTACGCCCACGAATGCACGCCCCCCTTCTTCACCAGCGCCTCAGGGCGCGAACATGGCGGTAAAATGGCGGCAAAAATCACAAAAATAGTAACCACAGTCTTTTTGCACAAAAACAGTCCATTCAGGCACACAGGACTCACATATAGCGAGCTTCGGATCCTGTTCGTGACACCAGGACGATGAGTCGCCCGCCAGGACCTGTGGGGTACTCAGCACCAAGCCCGTTCACTTCAATGGGGGATGTCACCGGTAGCACAGCTCGGTCCGTGGCCCTGGGCACTCACTTTAAAAAGGGGGATATTTACAGGGGATTAAAGTGTTTGTAGAATATGTTCGTGATGCCATCTGTGGTACCTGGTCAGTGTGACCAGCGCTGCTGTGTAGATCCACTGAGAGGTTGTTACTGGGCAGCAAGGTGTTAAATCTTCCACAGGCAAGACTGGGTCCCTCAGGGTAGATGGCGGTGTTGGGGTGCAAGACGGAGAAGGGGCTTTCAGCCGCAGGGGCAATAAAGCAGACACACACACACGAAAGTCTCTTTCTGTACCTTTACTGATATAGTTGCAGGCACGTCCCGGGATGCTGGCAGGGTGGAGGATGCACGTCCAGTATTCCCACTGAGTAGGTGTAGGGCCTCCTTACTCCTGTAGTGTGAGTTTCTGACCTGTATGAAACAAAGTCTAACTCTGTCTTCACTTTTACGCCCAGCTGACTTTGTGGTGGAGCCTTCTCTTGGATAGAACAGTGTCTCTGTAAGCAGCGTCCTGCTAGACCCCCGTCTTCCTGACCCCGGTTATGTATCAGCACTCCTGGGCCCCTGCGACCTGTAGTCCAGCAGGGTCTCCGGTATCTCCTACTAGTCGTGTATATGCTAGCAAGCTCGGACCCGGTGTCCGGTATTCAGAGTAGAGGTAAGCTATCAATGCTGTTTCAACCTCTGTTACTCTCTTCTTCTCTTCCACTTGCCTTTCATCCTACTCCGACCCTTAACATAAGCACA
Source organism: Oophaga sylvatica (assembly GCA_033576555.1). Taxonomy (NCBI): domain Eukaryota; kingdom Metazoa; phylum Chordata; class Amphibia; order Anura; family Dendrobatidae; genus Oophaga; species Oophaga sylvatica. The sequence continues at coordinate 524,929,257 of JARQOD010000002.1, forward strand.
CTAGCAGTAGATAGCTGATTCTTCTCTCTCTTCACCGCTCTCAAAGCGTCGGCACGCTTGCTCGCTGAACTGAACTCAGTTGACTCAGTTCTGACCAGGCTGAAGTGGCTATCTTTCTCCACTTGTACTAGCCTCCACACATTGAACTAAGCTCAAAGCTGCAGTCTTCAGGTTCTTTCAATCGCTGCTGTTCTCTTTCCTTCCTTCTTTCTAAGCTCTGTCTGAAGCAGCTATCAGGACCTTCCGTCTACTGATCTGTGCACACTTCTAGGAGCTGACTCTCAACACTCCAAGAGAACTAACAGCTTCTACTCTCTCTCAGCTAATCTGATCTCACATCTGAATTCACTGCTGTGGCTTCACCATCCTTATATACTCTATGTAGGGCTCCCTCTGGTGGCTCTAGGGATTGGTGAAGCTGTGAATGAATATCAGGTCTCTTGTGGGTGTTACCTTTGATGCATCCTCCTGGGAAATGTGACTACAAGCGCAGCTGGGCTACACAGCCATCATAGTGACATGCTCAATTCGGATAAAGAGAAGGTGATCATGCTGCTACACAGCAAAAGAGGGAGCAGAGTGGAAAAGCACAGAGGCCAGCCCCTAGCCAGTACGTTGGCTGCTACTGCCCATGGTGCCAAGGAAATGAGCACATCAAAGGTAGCTCAAATGAGCTTCCTTGTGTGATATTTCTTCAGGCTTACATGCTGTGCTGTCAGACCCTGACACAAGGCATAAATCTTATGAACCAGAGCACGACCTGCATGATGACACATCTAAAATCTAAACACGATGTGCAGTGGAATACACATCTTAAAAAGCATGACAGCTACCTCTTTTGCTCCGGTCTCAGCCTCTTCTTCCTGCTATTAACAGGGCGACCTGCCTTCCCGCAAAGAGAGGATGTGACAGAACCACCACTGTCACCGAGCATCTCCGCATCATCCCATGGAAGTGTTCAGCTCTCTATCCCCCAAAGCCTTGAGAAAAAATCCCTCCTCCCCACCCACGAGCCATGGTCCTGAATGACAGTATTTCAACATTTCTGGCTTTCGAAATGCTGCCATTCTGGCTGATGGAGGGCCATCCGTGCCCTGTACACATATGTTGCGGACCAAGTCAGGTCAGCACTGCACAACGCTATCAGTGGCAAAGTCCACATAACTACAGATACGTGGACCAGTAAGCAAGGGCAAGGACAGTACATCTCCCGAACTTCCCACTGGGTTAATGTAGTGGCAGCTGGGCCAGAGGAGCAAGGTGTTCTAGTGCATGTCCTATCACAACTGAGATTTGCTGGATGTTTCTCTGTCCACGTTGCCTCCTTCTCCTACTCTACTTCCTCCACTGCCTCCTCATGCGGTCACAGTAAGACCTGCATCACCAACTTCAGCACACCCAGGGGGAAACACCAGCAGGCTGTTCTGCAACTCATCTCCTTGGATGAGCTGATAAAATCAGCTGACATATGGAAGAAAAGATGTGGGCTCAGATTTGGAGACCACATCAAAGGGGGAGACCCAATATGTGCCGTATATGAATGGCGCATGTCGTGAAGGGGTTAGGTCATTTCTTGATCCACTGGCCTCACCAGTCTGCTTAATCTTGGCTAGGTATCAAAAATAAAGTGGCCCCCAAGGATTTGTTTTAATTGTCTATCATTTTTTGATAACCAGCCAAGGAAAAGCGGACAGCTGGGGGCTGGTATTTTCAGGCTGGGAAGGCCCAATGTTAGGCCCAGGCTAAAAGTAGCAGCCCAGCGCCAACTCAGAAAAGGTGCATCCATTAGATGTATCAGTTCTGGTGCTTTGCCTGGCTCTTCCCGCTTGCCTTGATGCAGTGGCAAATGGGGTAATATTTTGGGGTTGATGTCAGCTGTAAATTCACATCTGATATCAAACACAAAGGTTAGTAATGGGGCGGTGTCTATCAGACACCATTACTAACCCAGTAAGTGAATAGTTAAAAAAAACACGCACACAGGAAAAAATACTTTATTTGAATAAAGATTCCCTTACACTCCCTCATTCACCAATATATTATAAAAAATAAATTATAAAACAGCATGGGGTCACCCCTATTTTTGATAGCCAGCCAAGGGGAGGGGCACTCTGTTTTTTGAAACTATTTAAATAATATTTAAATAATTAATAAAACAACATGGGATCCACTACTATTTTTAACAACCAGCCAAAGTAAAGCAGACATCTTAAAGCTGGTCTTATTATGCTGGCAAGGGGCAAATATTAGTGATGAGCAAGCACTAAAACGCTTTTTTGTAATTTTACATACCACCATAATGTACCAATAACCGTGTCAAACTGTTTGGATGACTAATTGAATCCAGAAATAAATTTGAAAAGAGAATAATTTGAAAGTGTAGTTTATGTACTTCTGCACTCATAAAGCCTTTGCAGAAAGTGCAAAGCCAGGAAAAAATTATAAGGAGGGTCATCCACAGACCCTCAAAGACAACAACTGGTGGGCCTCTTTCAAATAATTTTAAAGTGTAGTTGCTGTACTACTACATTCATAAAGGCTTTGTAAAGCCAGAAAAAATTATGAGGAGGCTAATGCAGTAATCCTCTTCAGGTGTCACCTTCTTCTTCTCCTTCCTCAGGAGAATGGAGGACTGCCTCCACCTGTGTCCTGGAGCCCAATTCCTAGGTGCCTGGGCTGTAAGTGACCCAGTTTCTGGTAGTGCCTGAGACCCCGACATATAGAAATGGGCAACAGCCCCCTGTGTTACCTGCACCATTGGCTGCTCCCATATAGGAGGTGGGGAACCCCAAGGACAGTATGCTTTCCCGGGTTGGTAGTAGCCTTGTCTCATGCTGCCTCAAGGAACCTTTCCCAGGTCTGTTCATTCCTCAAGAAGGGTTCATCCTGCTCTCTTCCTTCTGGGATCATACCCACGGCATAACAGCGATGTTGCTTCTCCATTTTGAGGAACATGACTCTGGTTCTAGTCATCAGCTCTTGCAGCCTTCAAAGCAACTGTTCCTTCTCTACTGCCTGATGGTTGAACAAGATGTGATGACCTGTCCCAAACTCATCAATGGAGCCCCTTGTCAGCAGATGGTCATAAAAAACAACCACACCCCAGGATGCCAACTCTCAGTACCTTGCGGCTAGTGAGTCCGATAACATTTGTATGGATGAGAAATTTAACCCAACAAAATTTATGAACTTTTTTTGAGTAATAGATGATACAGTGATGTACCCCAGACCATGGAATACTGTCCGGGTGAGTAATTGAACCCAGGAAATTTTTCAATCACTTCTTTGGAGTGATAGATATCACAGAAATGTACCCCAGGCCACTGAATACTCTATGGGTGAGTAATGTAATCCAGAAAAAAATCTCAACACTTTTTTGGAGTGTTATGTAACAGCAAAATGTACCACAAAGCATGTAATACTCGATGAATCACACAATATATAAATTTTTTTCACACAAAAAAATAAATGCCTTAGCTATATATCTTGAAAAGGACTGCACAGCTTTAATCCCTGTATACAAACTGTATTCTGCCACTATCCCTGCTCCTGCAACTAAATGCAGAATGTACAGTGGGTACGGAAAGTATTCAGACCCCTTTAAATTTTTCACTCTTTGTTTCATTGCAGCCATTTGGTTAATGCAAAAAAGTTCATTTTTTTTCTCATTAATGTACACTCTGCACCCCATCTTGACTGAAAAAAACAGAAATATAGAATATTTTGCAAATTTATTAAAAAAGAAAAACTGAAATATCACATGGTCATGAGTCTTCTTGGGAATAATGCAACAAGTTTCTCACACCTGGATTTGGGGATCCTCTGCAGTCTTCCTTGCAGATTCTCTCCAGTTCCGTCAGTTTGGATGGTGATTGTTGGTGGACAGCCATTTTCAGGTCTCTCCAGAGATGCTCAATTTGGTTTAGGTCAGGCTCTGGCTGGGCCAGTCAAGAATGGTCACAGAGTTGTTCTGAAGCCACTCCTTTGTTATTTTAGCTGTGTGCTTAGGGTCATTGTCTTGTTGGAAGATGAACCTTCGGCCAAATCTGAGGTCCAGAGCACTCTGGAAGAGGTTTTCATCCAGGATATCTCTGTACTTGGCCGCATTCATGTTTCCTTCTATTGCAACCAGTCGTCCTGTCCCAATGCTCACAGAGTAACGAGTACATCCAAGCACCAAGATACTCAAGTGATTTAAGAGTATCACTGAGCACTTTTGCTGATCCCTAGCCAATATCCATGGACCTTCTCAGTCTTGCTAGTTATTAAAAATGGGAGGACCCTAAACAAAATGACGTGAGGTCTCACCAATTGTTAATAACCAGCTAAGGCAAAGCTGATTTTAATAGACTGGGAAGGGAAATGGATATTGGCCCCATCCAGCCTAAAAAAAATCAGCCTTCGGACCGCCCCAGAAATGGTGCATCCATTAGATGTTACAATTTTGGTGCTTAGCCTTGGCTCTTCCCGATTATCCTGGTGCGGTGGAAATCCGTCTAATGGGATAGCGGGCTGATGTGGTTTGATGTCAGCTGTGTAATGTCTGCTGACATCAAGCTCAGTTGGTAGTAATGGAGAGGCATCTATCAGACACCCTCATTACTAACCCAGTAAGTAAAAAGAGAAGAAAACACACCAGAAAAAAAATCTTTATTTAAAAAAAACACAGATATTTTTTTTTAAATACAGTACAGACCAAAAGTTTGGACACACCTTCTCATTCAAAGAATTTTCTGTATTTTCATGACTATAAAAATTGTACATTCACACTGAAGGCATCAAAACTATGAATTAACACATGCGGAATTATATACTTAACAAAAAAGTGTGAAACAACTGAAAATATGTCTTATATTCTAGGTTCTTCAAAGTAGCCACCTTTTGCTTTGATTACTGCTTTACACACTCTTGGCATTCTCTTGATGAGCTTCAAGAGGTAGTCACCGGAAATGGTCTTCCAACAGTCGTGAAGGAGTTCCCAGAGATGCTTAGCACATGTTGTCCCTTTTGCCTTCACTCTGCGGTCCAGCTCACCCCAAACCATCTCGATTGGGTTCAGGTCTGGTGACTGTGGAGGCCAGGTCATCTGGCATAGCACCCCATCACTCTCCTCCTTGGTCAAATAGCCCTTACACAGCCTGGAGGTGTGTTTGGCGTCATTGTCCTGTTGAAAAATAAATGATGGTCTAACTAAATGCAAACCGGATAGAATAGCATGCCGCTGCAAGATGCTGTGGTAGCCATGCTGGTTCAGTATGCCTTCAATTTTGAATAAATCCCCAACAGTACCTACAAATATAGACAGTACAAAACAGTGATCAAATAAACATATGTGCTGCGGCATAAATCGGCAAATGAAAAATCAATCATACAACAAAATATACATATATAGAGCACGAGGAATCACATACATAGCCGGGTGTTTATCAGGTTGTCAAGGAGTCTTGAACCAATCAGGCTCAGCTTGCCGATATGTCAGATTATACTAGCCAATCCCAAAAGAATTCTCGCAAGGCGCCAAACATGTCAGCGGCCTATCCGCAGGAGTAGTACAAAAGAACAAAAACATTACCGCCAATCATGGAGTTTGTTGTCAGAAACACAAGACGCTAATCGCGTCATCAGGGTGCGTTGCCAGAGACACAGGACGCTGATCGCGTCATCGGGGTGCGTTGCCTAGGAGATAGTAAGGAGGAAGTACATCAAAACTGAGCACAACGCATGCGCACAGAGAGACGTCATGCAAACCCCTCCCATATACTTAATGACGCCTCCGCGTCTCGACGTAATGGAGCCGTTGCCATGACTCTAAAGACAACGGAGAAGGGGGCATGCGCACTTCAAATGTATAATCCTGGCACATAGTACCAGCACCCCGCATCTTAAGGCTTCCATATTGCATAACACATACCATGACTATATTTTGAGCCCAATCACTACAGCAATACATCGTGCCCATAAAACCTAAATGAACTAAACACAAATTATATGGTGCCTAGAAAAAGGGAAAAAAAACAAGAAAATAAACATATGTATATACAATTAGAATATCATACCCTTAGTCTATCACAGAATCCTAGGGATAAAGAGAAAAGAGAGCATATGATATAGACTTATATAAAAGCATCATTATATAGTAATAAACAATAAATATAAAGAAAGATACAAAAAAAAGAGCCAACCAATCAACATATGTTATTTAGATTGAATTCAATATTAAGTCCAGCCAGTTGTAAAGTACCCAATCTATGTATCCACCTTAGTTCTTTTTTACGGAGTATTCTTGTTCTATCCCCCCCTCTTCTAAGTAATGGCACGCTATCAATAACTCTAAACCTGAGTTGGTTTACAGAGTGTCGGGTATCTATAAAGTGTTTGGGGACTGGTAGATCAATGAGTTTTGTCCTTATGGTGCTCTTATGTTTACTTATGCGAGCCCGCACTTCCATCGTTGTCTCCCCCACATAGACAAGGCCACATGGGCAGACAACCATATAGACAACAAAACTAGAGGCACAAGTGTACCTCTCTTTCAAAAAAATCTTTTACCAGTCAATGGGTGATAGAAGAATTCACCCTTTAGCATGTTATTACAACACGCACACCCCAAACAGGGAAAATTGCCGTACCGGGGAGAGGATAAAGTTCGTTGAATTGATAATCCGGAGGGACCAAAGTCAGATTTAACCAATTGGTCCTGTAAATTGCGTCCCCTGCGATAGGACATCAGAGGTAGGGAACCAAATTCAGTGATGGTTGGGTGTCCACGTTGTAATAGGACCCAATGTTTTTTTAAAATAGAACTGATCCCATGACTGGCGGGATTGAAGGTGGATACGAACGGTATACGTTTATCGCTTGAAGTAATATGGGGTTTGTGGCGGGCAGCCTCTCGTGTCGTATTTAGGGCTTCGCGCTGTCTCTGTTGCGCTATCGGGCTCGGACATGGCGCCAGAATGTGCACAACTCATCCTCACGCTGCTGGAGCTTGTCCTGAGGAGGAATTTTTTTCTCTTTGGGAATGAGTTTTTTCTGCAGCGTCGTGGCACCGCCATGGGGTCCAATGTGGCCCCCACCTACGCCAACATCTACATGGCGGTGCTTGAGGAGGAGTTTGTGTACAAGTCCCATCTCTGGTGCCATGTCCGGGCCTGGTGGCGCTACATTGATGACGTGTTTGTGGTGTGGGATGGCGATTTTGAATCGCTGTCCAGATTTCATTCAGAGTTGAACCAAATTTACCCTGAGCTTGATTTCACAATGTTGCACTCCTTGACACAAGTACAATTCTTGGATACGTTAGTATACAAGGAGCATGACTTTTTGAAAACTGATTTATTTGTCAAAAGTACAGATAAGAATAACTTCTTACTTTATAGCAGTAACCATCCCAAGGGGATGGTTAGCTCCTTGCCCTGGAGTCAACTCCTGCGAGTTAGGAGAATAGTATCCGATGAGGACTTAATTGACCAACGCCTTGAGGGCATGTGCAATAAATTTTTGACAAGGGGATATCCACAGAATGTGGTAGCGAGATATAAAACTAGAGCCCTAAATACGACACGTGAGGCTGCCCGCCACAAACCCCATATTACTTCAAGCGATAAACGTATACCGTTCGTATCCACCTTCAATCCTGCCAGTCATGGGATCAGTTCTATTTTAAAAAAACATTGGGTCCTATTACAACGTGGACACCCAACCATCACTGAATTTGGTTCCCTACCTCTGATGTCCTATCGCAGGGGACGCAATTTACAGGACCAATTGGTTAAATCTGACTTTGGTCCCTCCGGATTATCAATTCAACGAACTTTATCCTCTCCCCGGTACGGCAATTTTCCCTGTTTGGGGTGTGCGTGTTGTAATAACATGCTAAAGGGTGAATTCTTCTATCACCCATTGACTGGTAAAAAGATTTTTTTGAAAGAGAGGTACACTTGTGCCTCTAGTTTTGTTGTCTATATGGTTGTCTGCCCATGTGGCCTTGTCTATGTGGGGGAGACAACGATGGAAGTGCGGGCTCGCATAAGTAAACATAAGAGCACCATAAGGACAAAACTCATTGATCTACCAGTCCCCAAACACTTTATAGATACCCGACACTCTGTAAACCAACTCAGGTTTAGAGTTATTGATAGCGTGCCATTACTTAGAAGAGGGGGGGATAGAACAAGAATACTCCGTAAAAAAGAACTAAGGTGGATACATAGATTGGGTACTTTACAACCGGCTGGACTTAATATTGAATTCAATCTAAATAACATATGTTGATTGGTTGGCTCTTTTTTTTGTATCTTTCTTTATATTTATTGTTTATTACTATATAATGATGCTTTTATATAAGTCTATATCATATGCTCTCTTTTCTCTTTATCCCTAGGATTCTGTGATAGACTAAGGGTATGATATTCTAATTGTATATACATATGTTTATTTTCTTGTTTTTTTTCCCTTTTTCTAGGCACCATATAATTTGTGTTTAGTTCATTTAGGTTTTATGGGCACGATGTATTGCTGTAGTGATTGGGCTCAAAATATAGTCATGGTATGTGTTATGCAATATGGAAGCCTTAAGATGCGGGGGTGCTGGTACTATGTGCCAGGATTATACATTTGAAGTGCGCATGCCCCCTTCTCCGTTGTCTTTAGAGTCATGGCAACGGCTCCATTACGTCGAGACGCGGAGGCGTCATTAAGTATATGGGAGGGGTTTGCATGACGTCTCTCTGTGCGCATGCGTTGTGCTCAGTTTTGATGTACTTCCTCCTTACTATCTCCTAGGCAACGCACCCCGATGACGCGATCAGCGTCCTGTGTCTCTGGCAATGCACCCTGATGACGCGATTAGCGTCTTGTGTTTCTGACAACAAACTCCATGATTGGCGGTAATGTTTTTGTTCTTTTGTACTACTCCTGCGGATAGGCCGCTGACATGTTTGGCGCCTTGCGAGAATTCTTTTGGGATTGGCTAGTATAATCTGACATATCGGCAAGCTGAGCCTGATTGGTTCAAGACTCCTTGACAACCTGATAAACACCCGGCTATGTATGTGATTCCTCGTGCTCTATATATGTATATTTTGTTGTATGATTGATTTTTCATTTGCCGATTTATGCCGCAGCACATATGTTTATTTGATCACTGTTTTGTACTGTCTATATTTGTAAGTACTGCATTGTTTTGTTTATATGTCATTTTTTAGGCGTATACTATGCGGTGATTGGTGCAAATGTTTTGCTCCTCACTATATAAGACAGCCTATTTTAACTGTTTGTATATACTTGATAAAGACCTTGTGAGGTCGAAACGTCGTTTTCTCTGATGGCTTGAATAAAGTTTTTTCTATTTACTTCACCTGGATGGAGCGCTGTTCCTCTTTTTTCTCCTGCATGCAATTTCCGAGCTGGTTCCTTGGATCGTGGTACGTGCGCCCCTAAACCAGAGAGTGCTGTTGACTACCTTTTTCTTTGATTAAATCCCCAACAGTGTCACCAGCAAAGCACCCCCACATCATCACACCTCCTCCTCCATGCTTCATGGTGGGAACCAGGCATGTAGAGTCCATCCTTTCACATTTTCTGCGTTGCACAAAGACACGGTGGTTGGAACCAAAGATCTCAAATTTGGACTCATCAGACCAAAGCACAGATTTCCACTGGTCTAATGTCCATTCCTTGTGTTCTTTAGCCCAAACATGTCTCTTCTGCTTGTTTTCTGTCCTTAGCAGTGGTTTCCTATGAGCTATATTACCATGAAGGCCTGCTGCACAAAGTCTCCTCTTAACAGTTGTTGTAGAGATGTGTCTGCTGCTAGAACTCTGTGTGGCATTGACCTGGTCTCTAATCTGAGCTGCTGTTAACCTGCGATTTCTGAGGCTGGTGACTCGGATAAACTTATCCTCAGAAGCAGAGGTGACTCTTGGTCTTCCTTTCCTGGGGCGGTGCTCATGTGAGCCAGTTTCTTTGTAGCGCTTGATGGTTTTTGCAACTGCACTTGAGGACACTTTCAAAGTTTTCCCAATTTTTCAGACTGACTGACCTTCATTTCTTAAAGTAATGATGGCCGCTCGTTTTTCTTTACTTAGCTGCTTTTTTCTTGCCATAATACAAATTCTAACAGTCTATTCAGTAGGACTATCAGCTATGTATCCACCAGACTTCTGCACAACACAACTGATGGTCCCAACCCCATTTATTAGGCCAGAAATCCCACTTATTAAGACTGACAGGGCATACCTGTGAAGTGAAAACCATTTCCGGTGACTACCTCTTGAAGCTCATCAGGAGAATGCCAAGAGTGTGCAAAGCAGTCATCAAAGCAAAAGGTGGCTACTTTGGAGAACCTAGAATATAAGACATATTTTCAGTTGTTTCACACTTTTTTGTTAAGTATATAATTCTGCATGTGTTAATTCATAGTTTTGATGCCTTCAGTGTGAATGTACAATTTTTATAGTCATGAAAATACAGAAAAATCTTTGAATGAGAAGGTATGTCCAAACTTTTGTTCTGGGCTGTATATATAAATATATAATAAATATTAAAAAAATAAAGAATCCACAGGGTCGCTCATCAGTCAGGCACTCGCACTGCCCTTGTGAGAACCGGCTGCTGTGAACTGAGGTAACCTTAGTGATATCACCTCAGTTCACAGCAGCCGGTTCTCACATCACTAAGGTTACCTCAGTTCACAGTGGCCGGTTCTCACAAGGGCAGCGCGAGTGCTGGACTGATGAGCAACTGATCATCAGTTCGGCACTCATGCTGCCCTCGGGAGAACTGGCAGCTGTGAACTGAGATAACCTTATCGACATGGCTGCTTCTCCTGTCTATAGAGCTGCGTTCTCTGAATGAAGCTCCATACAGTGGATGGAGAAGACTGGGATCGTTGTTGGATCTCCATTTCGATTACGGTGGACCCTGTGGATTTTTTTTTTTAATAAATGGGTAAAGGTAAATTGGCGGGGAGGTTTTTTTTTCAAATAAAGATTTTCTTTCAATGTGGTTTCTTCTCTTTTATTTACTTTGTTAGTAATGGGGGTGTCTGATAGTTGCCTCTCCATTACTAACCTCTGGGATGGCTTGATGTCAGACATTACATAGTTGACATCAACCCCACAATCCCCTTATTCATATTACCACCACACCAGCGCAATCGGGAAGAGCCGAGGCTAAACACCAGGATTAGCACTAATGGATGCACCATTTCGGAGGCAGCTGAGGGCTGATCTTATTAGGCTGCGAAGGGGGCAATATCCATGGCTTTTCCCAGCCTATTAATAACATCCCACAGCTGTCTGCTTTGCATTAGCTGGTTATTAAAATTAGGGCAGACTCCACATCATTTTTTTGGGTCCCCCAATTTTAAATAACCAGCAAAGGCAAGGAAGATAGCTGGGGACTGATATTAATAGGTTGGGAAAGGCCATGGATATTATCTCCTTCTCAGCATAATCAGACGAGTCCACAGCTGTCTGCTTCCACATCATTTTTTCCATTTATACACATGCAATGGCTGATGACTGCTATCATCTAGACCAGGGGCACGATGATGACAGTAGTAGTCATCAGCCGGCACCTGACTGACGATAACCTTGACACCGCCGGTCGCAACCACTGGTTCACACACTGTCCTCTGTGTGACAGCATGGAAACCCGCAGTGGTCTGCGATACCCAGAGGATGTCACTGTCAGTGACTTCAGCAAGGTTACTGCCTGTCAGAGCCCCTGTTTTCCATGCTGTCACACAGAAAACCGAGTGGGAACCGCATTCTTTTCGGGCACCCTATTGACTTGAATGTGGTTTAGGTTTGGGATCAAGTTTGGGTACTGTTCTGGTACACAAACCAAACTTTTCTCTAAAGTTTGACCGAACTCAACGGACCCGGACATCCACAAGTCCACCCATCCCTAAATATGAATCATAGTGATTGTGGTCATCCAGTAGTTCAGAATGCATGCATTCTATGCAAACAGAAGTAAGAAATTAGGGCAGCAGCATAAATATTCACTATATTTTAAATTCATTATGACAGAGGACTATACAAGTTTACCCCACCCTAATGTTATTTTTTAAGTAGAAACTTAGCAGTAGAATTATTCAGGAGTAAACACACAATATTTAGATGTAAATGCTGTTATATTTGACTGTATGGTATTCCTTTAATCAATGTTTATGCCCATAATAAAAAATTATTTTCTTGTTTTCCGAGAGATGTGAACAAGGAACAAGATTTTTGGTTAGAGGTTCATTTGCCCTAGCGTTCCCAGCAGCTGAGGTATGTTTTCTGCACAACCTAAAGCAAAATATATGAAACATACCTATTTATCATCTCCTTGGGTTCTAGCCAACTTTTTATTGCACCCTACCTGGAGTAATATAATGTCTGTTCTGATTTACACGTTAAATATGATACATTTACTCTTAGATGCCAGTAGGCAACATTTTCCTTCACAGGAGACTAGTACCCAGTGATTTAAAAGTAACAGCTATTTCAAACTAATGGCTAATGTCATAGGGTTAACTTATCGGCTTTGCAAGCCAAGACAATCCTTAACAAATAATAATACAGAATTCAAGCACAGCTGGAACGGTAATTAACCCAAATCAGAAAGGCTATTCTCCTAGAGACACAATTAGTCAAGATAGGATTTTGGATTGTATGAAGGATAGCTAAAAGACTAGACCTCCATCAGCACTTCCCTGTGCATTGACAGTATGAGTTCCAGAGGATCAGAGCCCTGCAGCTCTCATTAACATTTTCTTTATTAGATATTAACATAGCTGAATACCATTAACTTGTACAACTGATGCCGTAACTGAGCAACCAATCTTCAGAACTGCAGTATTATTTCTCATTAAATAATGGGTAAAATCAATGACTTGGCTGCATTAGGAACAAATGGATTGAGGTAGTAGTCTTTTTGAAAGCAATGATCTGACAAATGTTAGCAATAAAGTAAAAAAAATAATTAAAAAATTGATCAGTTAATATGACAAAAAAGGCAGGTTTTATAGAGTGTTAGGATTAGAGATGACCAACTTTGCCTCCGGGAGGGTCGAATCAGATTTCGGACCACCCGACTTTCACAAAAGTCAAGTCGAACGACATCGGTCGACTATCGGAAAAAGTCGAAGGTCTGACTGAAACACGAAACCCAATGGGGAAGCAAAGTCGGCAGGGAGTGGAGGACAGTAAACACACCTACAGTGCCCATTTCAATGCCAACGACATCAATTCTTATTACTTAAGCTTGTCAACCTTAATTTACTTTATAATAATAGTAACACATTGAAAACTGGGGGTTATTTGGCTAAAGTTGTGGGGGGTGGCAGGGCTGGCTCCAGGTTTTCGTGGGCCCTGGGCCAAAGAGTCTCAGTGGACCCCTTTAACACATACCACAATTCATGATGCTCCAATATGGCAGAGAAATATAGGTATAGTACAATGCCAAATACTTCACTTCTTACATTACATGACTGATATCTATTTTAAATTCTACAATAGCTCAAAAACCGGACAGTATATTCCTCCATACAGTATTATGGCCACCACATAGTGCGCAATACAGAATAATGAGCCCCATATACTGCTCCATACATAATTGGTCCCATATAAAGTTCCATACAGTATATGATGAGCTCCACATAATGCTCCAATATACGATGGTCCCCATATAATGTGCCATACAGTATAGGACGGTCCCCATAGAGTATAATGAGCCCCACATATTGCTCCATACAGTATATTGAGTCGCATATGAAGCTCCATACAGTATATGATGGGCCCCATGTATTGTTCCATACAGAATGGGCCCCATATGTGCTCCATATGATGCTCCATACCCTATATGATGCCCCATAAATAATGAACCCCATATGATGCTCCAGTATGTGATGGGCCCCATGGATGATGCTCCAGTGTATGATGGGCCTATATAATGTTCCATATATAATGGGCCCCATATGATGCTCCAGTATATGATGGGCCCCATGGATGATGCTCCAGTGTCTGATGAGCCCCATATAATGCTCCAAATATAATGGTCCCGATATATAATGCTCCATATATAATGGGCTCCATGTGATGCCCCATAAATAATGAACCCCTTATGATGCTCAAGTATATGATGGGCCCCATATGATGCTCCAGTATATGATGGGCCACATGGATGATGCTCCAGTGTATGATGGGCCTATATAATGCTTCATATATAATGGGCCCCATATGATGCTCCAGTGTATAATGGGCCCCATACATGATGCTCCAGTGTATGATGGGCCCCATTTATAATGCTCCAGTGTATAATGGGCCCCGTATATGATGCTCCGGTGTATGATGGGCCCCATTTATAATTCTCCAGTGTATAATGGGCCCCGTATATGATGCTCCAGTGTATGATGGGCCCCATTTATAATGCTCCAGTATATGATGGGCCCCATGGATGATGCTCCAGTGTATAATGGGCCTATATAATGCTCCATATATAATGGACCCCATATGATGCTCCAGTATATGATGGGCCCCATGGATGATGCTCCAGTGTATGATGAGCCTACATAATGCTCCATATATAATGGGCCCCATATGATGCTCCAGTGTATAATGGGCACTATCTATGATGCTCAAGTGTATAATGAACGACATATATAATTCTCCAGTGTATAATGCTCCCCATATATTGCTCCAAACATTCAAAAAAATGAAATACCTCTCCTCGCTGGGTACTGCTCTACTCTGGACTCCTCAGCGTCGCCATCTTCCAGCTCTCTGCACTGTGACTGTTCAGGCACAGGGCGCACAGACGTGACGTCATCGCGCTCTCTGACCTGAATGTCACTGTCAGGAAACGCGGAAGACGTCACAGCGGTGGAGCAGGGAGAGGTAAGTATTGCAAGTGCTGGGACCTTGAGCAAGCAGGGGGGGCCCACTCGTGGGCGCCGGCACAGGACCCCTCATAGTATGCAGGTGTCTCTGATGGCGAGTGGGCCCCCCACACCTGCTCAGGGCCCCGGCACTTGCCTGGGTGCGCCAGGTGCTGATGCCGGCCCTGGGGGGGGGGGTACAGCCCTGGGAGGTGGAAAAACTGGCATATGTTGAGGTGTAGGCTGGATGTTCAGTAGCTGCAAATGGAGGAATTGGAGAAGTCGGAGGAAGAGGAGGACAAAGTGAGCCATTTTGCTGGCAACCTATGTGTCATCAGGGGAAGGTGGTACAAAATCCTTTGAAACCCAGGCATGGTTCATTTTAATGAATGTGAGATCAGCAACATTTTGGGTCGACAGCCGGGTCCTTTTTTCTGTCAGGATTGATCCAGCAGCACTGAAGACTCTTTCTGATAGCACACTACCAGCAGGGCAAGCGAGCTCCTTTAAGGCATATTGTGGCAATTCAGGCCAGGTGTCCAGTTTACAGGCCCAGTAGTCAAAGAGGAATAAACTGTGAGGGAGAACATTGATAGGCGAGGAGAGGTAATTTTGAACCATAGTTTATAACTGCTGTCTCCTGTCTGTTGCAATCGATTCAGTATTAACAGTCATGTGAGTGGTACTCGAGAAATCAGTTCACAACATGTTCATGAAACCCCTGTCTCCAATGCCACTTAGTCTGTGTGCACCACGAACACCTCTTCCATGTTGCCCAGTACAGCTCGTGGTAGAACCTGCACCGCTGCTGTCTGCTGGGAATGCCTCTAACAAACGGTTTACCAGAGTTGCTTGTTTGTTTGCCAATATTAGCTCTAGGTTCTCCTGTGGAATGATGTTCTGTAATTTGCCTTTATGGCGTGGATCGAGGATGCTGGCCAACAAGTAGTCGTCATCCTTCATAATTTTGGCAATGCGCGGGTCCCTTTTTAGGATCCGCAAGACATAATCACACATGTGGGCCAATGTTCCAGGTGTCAATGATGCACTACCAGTGGTGGGTGGAGGAGCACTTTCTGCCAAATCCACATCCCTCCAGTCACGCACAAACCCTGTACCTGAGCCAACATTTTCTCTTGCCCCCTGAGAAGCATCCTTCTCCCCAAAGTAATCAACCTCCTCCTCCTCTTCCTCTTCTTCCTCCACCTCGTCCAGGACAGTTCCTTGAGCAGACAATGGCTGACTGTCATCAAGGCTTCCCTCCTCCTCTCTTCCTCCTCCGCTGCAGACGCCTGATCCTTAATGTGCGTCAAAGTTTGCATGAGCAGACGCATAAGTGGGATGCTCATGCTTATGCTTATGATGGCGTCGTCTGCGCTTACCAGCCGTGTGCATTCCTCAAAACACTGAAGGACTCTACAGAGGTCTTTCAGCTTTGACCACTGCACACCCGACAACTCGATGTCTGCCCTCAAACTTCCTGCCCGTGTATTCTCCCACAAATGCATTACAGCCTGCCTCTGTTCGCACAGCCTCTCAACCATGTGCATGGTGGAGTTCCATCTTGTTGCAACGTCTATGATTAGGCGGTGCTTGGGGAGGTGGAGCGATCGCTGCAGCCTCTGCATATGACTGGAGTCTACGGGCAAGCGACGGATGTGCGAGCACTGTCTTCGCACCTTATGGAGCAGTACTGTTAACTCCGGATAATTATTTAGGAAGCACTGCACCACCAGGTTCAAGGTGTGAGCCAGGCAAGGTATGTGTCTGAGTTTTGCCAGGGCTATGGCCGCCACAAAATTACGGCCGTTATCACTGACTACCTTGCCTGGCTCAAGATGTAGACTGCCCAGCCATGACTCAGTTTCTCGCTGCAAGTAGTCGGCCAGTACCTCCGTGGTGTGTCTGTTGTCTCCCAAAGACATCATCTTTAAAACAGCCTGCTGACTCTTACTACTAGCTGTTCGATAGTGGGACACCTCGTGTGCAACACTGGCAGCTGCGGATGGAGAGCTCGTGCGACTGCGCTCTGTTGACGAGCTTTCGCTTCTGGAGGAGGAGGAGGGTCGAACGCCTACAGCCAACTGTTGCCTATACCGTGGGCTAGGCAGCACTGTCCCACCACCGCTGTCCCCTGTGGACCCTGCATCCACCAAATTAACCCAGTGCGCAGTGATGGACATGTAACGGCCCTGGTCATGCATCTGTTGTGAGGTACACCATTCCACTCACTGATTGTTTGAGTGCATGGACAATGCGGTCTTTCACATGCAGGTGGAGGGCAGGGATGGCTTTTCTAGAAAAGAAGTGCCGACTTGGTAGGTCATAGCGTGGGACAGCGTAGGCCATGAGCTCTCGGAACACTGCGCTTTCAACCAAACGGAAGGGCATCATCTCTAATGAGATCAGTTTGGCAATGTAGGCATTCAAAGCCAGTGTACGCGGATGAGAGGAGGAATACATTCTTGTCCTACTCAGAGTGTCATCTAGGGTGAGCTGGACTTGAGAGCTGCATATGGGGGAACTAGCAGTGGACATGGCGGACTGAGAGGGGGTTGGTGATGGTGATGGTGGTGGTGGTGGTGATGATGGCCTTGATTCAGTCTTTGGTTGCAAAAACATTGTGATTCCCTGACTGCTTTGGCCTTGCGACGACACCTCAACATTTCTTGCAGGTGGTGTGCTAACCGGTGGGCTTACAGTGGGGGAAGTGATGTAGCGTTGCTGGCTACCTTCAGTCGAAGCAGGTGCACATGTGCTACCTGATGTTTTGTAGTCCGTCCACGCTTGCAAGTGCATGGTGTTTAAATGTCTAAGCATGCAACTGGTATTCAAATTTCGATTATTTTTCCCTCGGCTAAAGGTCCTTCCGCAGTTCTTACAGATAACCTTTGCCTCATCAATAGGATTTTGGTCAAAAAAGTGCCACACAGCACTCTTCCTACTATGGGACAAATTTTCAGGGCTTGCACGCTGTGCTAATTTGACCGTCTGGCCAAGCTGTCCTGCAACTCTTTTGTTTTTTTAACACGATTTTGGACTGCTACGGGCCTGCCAGATAACCGCAGCTGCGATGTCGATGCCTGCTGCGGATCCTCCTCCTCTTCTTAGCTATTGCCAGCGGCACCCTCTTCCCCAATGGATGCAAATCCGGGTCAACAACTGGGTCATCCATCACCTCCTCTTCAATTTCATCTGCACCTTCCTCTATGTCACCGTGTAAGGTGGTATAGTATGCAGGAAGGGGCACCTGAGTTTCATCAGGGTCAGATTCTGGCTCAGTACACTGTGAGGGCAATGTAGTACTCAGGGTGAATGTACCAGCAGAATCATATAGCAGTGGCTGTGCATCAGTGCACTCCATGTCAGATTCATCTTGGACTGGGGAATTCAGGATTTGACTTGATAACCTAGGTACGGTATGTGAAAAGAGCTCCATGGAGTAATCTGAAGTGTGGCCTGCCGCATTCTTCACTTTTGGTGGGGGTGAAGGACACAAGGAAAGGTGTTGTTCCTGACCAGGAGCCTGCACTGACGACTCAGTGCTTGCCTTTTTTGAAACTTCAGAAGAGGAGGCGATAGAGCTGGAGGCTGTTTCGGCAATGTAAGCCAAAACCTGTTCCTGATGCTCCGGCTTTAAAAGCGGTTTACCTACTCCCAGAAAAGGGAGCCTTCCAGGTCTTCTGGAGCAAGACGATGACACAGGCTCAACACCTACTGCCTTAGGTGCTATTGTGCTTTTGGCTCTACCAGCAGATGCACCACCACCACCATCAGTACCAGCTGGCCCCCCACGCCCACGTCCGCGGCCTCTTCCTCCATACTTCCTCATATTGGGAAAATTTACCAAAATTACCAGCAGATATATGGTACTGTATCAGAAGCGTACAGCTGTATACAGTGTAGGGGTATTTGTAAATCTCCCTATATATTTCCAGAGTCACACATAGACGCTCACAGGCTCAGTATGGATTAGACCAGAATATAAAAAGCAGAAAAATGGTACTGTATCAGAAGTGTACAGCTGTATACAGTGTAGGGGTAATTGTAAATCTCCATATATATTTCCGGAGTCACACACAGACGCTCACAGGCTCAGTATGGATTAGACCAGAATATAAAAAGTATAAAAAGGGTACTGTATCAGATGATACCAGGTGTATATAGTATAAGGGAAAATTGTAAATCTCCGTATATATTTCCTGAGTCACACACAGACGCTCTCAGGCTCTGTATGGATTAGACCAGAATATAAAAAGCAGAAAAAGGGTAATGTATCAGAAGATCAGAAGATACCAGATGTTTATAGTATAGGGGAAAATGTCAATCTCTGTATATATTTCCGGAGTCACAGACAGTCGCTCTCAGGCTCAGTATGGATTAGACCAGAATATAAAAAGCAGAAAAAGGGTACTGTCTCAGAAGCGTACAGCTGTATACAGTATAGGGGTAATTGTAAATCTCCGTATATGTTTCCTGAGTCACACACAGACACTCACTCAGTATGGATTTGACAAGAATATAAAAGGCAAAAAAAGGTACTGTATCAGAAGATGCCAGGTGTATATAGTATAGGGTAAATATGTAATTCTCCGTATATATTTCTGGAGTCACACACAGACGCTCACAGGCTCAGTATGAATTAGACCAGAATATAAAAAGTAGAAAAAGGGTACTGTATCAGAAGCTTACAGCTGTATACAGTGTAGTGGTAATTTTAAATCTCCGTATATATTTCCAGAGTCACACACAGACGCTCACAGGCTCAGTATGGATTAGACCAAAATATAAAAAGCAGAAAAACGGTACTGTATCAGAAGATACCAGGTGTTATGAATGTGCTAGAGATGGTTTCTGAGCAGAGGCTCCCTCTGGTGGTTACAGACAGTACTGAACCTTTCAGCGAGGAATGGCAATCTGGGTTCACTGACTGGTCTGATATAAGGGAGGTTCCCTCCCATGATGGTTGCCGGTGATCAATTGGTCTTGTCTCAATTGTGGTTCCTGGTTCATTTGGAAGTTTGCTGGAGTCCTGCCTGCATCTCCTGCTTTCAGATAAGATATTTTTTGCTTTTCTTTTTGTGCTTGCATTTTGCATTGTTTTCTGCACTTTTGTGGATTTCAGCCAGGTCCCCTCCTGGGGCCTGAGCTCCTCACAGTTTATCTGCAGCCACTGTTATTTGCTCATTTGCTTTTTCCTGTTTTTTCAGCGGCTGCAGCTTGGTTTTGTTCACACTGAGATCTGATTTAGCGGGTGGCGAGATCGTGTGATCTCAGTATTTTTGTAATCAGAATTGTTGGATTTTTGTAGGGTTTTCTGGGTTGCAGAAAGTAATCTCTCCTTTCCTATCCTATTTAGTCAGCTTGTGGCCCCAGCGTTTGCTCAATCTATTTTCTGCCAATGTGTGTGTTTTCATCTTGTCTAACCGCCATTATATGTTTTGGGGCTTCCTATTTTCTTTGGGGATCTGCTCCGGGGCAGATAGCTTTCATCTTTCTGCCTTTAGGTGTAGTTATCTCTCATGCTGTGACGAGGCGTCTAGGATCAACTTAGGAACGCTCCACGGCTACCTCTAGTTGTGTCGTTAGTTTAGGAATCTGCAACCCATCAGTTACCAACATTTCAGGTGTTCTGCTGCCCTGCTGTTGTTCCTGTCCTCCTCAGCTACCGAAACACAACACCAGGTGTATATAGTATAGGGGAAAATTGTAAATCTCCGTATATATTTCCTGAGTCACACACAGACGCTCACTCAGTATGGATTTGACCATAATACAAAAGGCAGAAAAAAGGTACTGTATCAAAAGATACCAGGTGTATATAGTATAGGGTAAAATTTAAATCTCTGTATATATTTCAGGAGTTACACACAAACGCTCTCTCAGTATGGATTTGATCGTAATAATAAAGGCAGAAAAAAGGTACTGTATCAGAAGATACCAGGTGTATATAGTATAGGGTAAAATTGTAAATCTCAGTATATATTTCCGGAGTCACACACAGACGCTCACAGGCTCAGTATGGATTAGACCAGAATATAAAAAGCAGAAAAGGGTACTGTATCAGAAGCGTACAGCTGTATACAGTGTAGGGGTAATTGTAAATCTCCATATATATTTCCGGAGTCACACACAGACGCTCACAGGCTCAGTATGGATTAGACCAGAATATAAAAAGCAGAAAAACTGTACTGTATCAGAAGCTTACAGCTGTATACAGTGTAGGGGTAATTGTAAATCTCCGTATATATTTCCGGAGTCACACACAGACTCTCACAGGCTCAGTATGGATTAGACCAGAATATCAAAAGCAGAAAAAGGGTACTGTATCAGAAGATACCAGGTGTATATAGTATAGGGGAAAATTTCAATCTCCGTATATATTTCCGGAGTCACACACAGACTCTCACAGGCTCAGCATGGATTAGACCAGAATATCAAAAGCAGAAAAAGGGTACTGTATCAGAAGATACCAGGTGTATATAGCATAGGGAAAAATTGTAAATCTCCACATATATTTCCGGAGTCACATACAGACGCTCACAGGCTCATTATGGATTAGACCAGAATACCAAAAGCAGAAAAAGGGTACTGTATCAGAAGATACCAGGTGAATATAGCATAGGGAAAAATTGTAAATCTCCGTATATATTTCCGGAGTCACATACAGACGCTCACAGGCTCAGTATGGATTAGACCAGAATATAAAAACCATAAAAAGGTAATGTATCAGAAGATACCAGGTGTCAGGGCCAGCGTCAGCACCCGGCGTACTCGGGCAAGTGCGGGGGCCCTGAGCAGGTGGGGGGCCCGCTCACCGTCGGGCACACCGGCGCCCGCTAGCGGATGAGAGCAGTGCCAGCGCCACCACTGGGCCCACCCGCTTGCTCAGGGCCCCAGCAGCCGTCACAATACTTACCTCTCCCCATGCCTCTGCAGCTCCGGGCTCCAGCGGGTGCCAGACAGGTGAGATATGAGGTGTATGTGTCTGTGTGTATCAGTGTGTGTGTGTGTGTGTCTGCCTACGTGTGTGTATGTAGTGCGGTGCTTTGTGTGTGTGTGTGTGTGTATGTGAGAGAGTGCTGCGGTGCTGTCTGTGTGTGGTGCTGTATGTGTGATGGTGGTGGGGGGAGGCAGTGATGGTGGTGAGGAGGCAATGATGATGATGGGGAGGCGATGATGATGGGAGGCAATGATGATGATGGGGAAAAATGATGATAATGGGGAGGCAATGATGATAACGAGGAGGCAATGATGATGATGGGGAGACAATGATGATGATAATGGGGAGGCAATGATGATGGGTAGGCAATGATGATGATGTTGGGGATTCAATGATGATGATAATGAGGAGGCAATGATGATGATGGGGAGACAATGATGATGATAATGGGGAGGCAATGATGATGATAATGGGGAGGCAATGATGATGATAATGGGGAAGCAATGATGATGATAATGGGGAAGCAATGATGAAGATAATGGGGAGTCTTTCCACAGCGCACTTTCCTGAGCCGTAACTGTTGTGAGTGGGCTTGGGATGAGTTCTGAGCAGAGGCTCCCTCTGGTGGTTACAAGCGGTGCTGGTCTGTCCAGTGAAGATTGTGAAGATTGTGAGGATTGGGAATCAGGTGTTACTGACTGGTCTTATATAAGGGAGTCACCTTCCCATCAGGGTTGCCGGTGATCAATTGTTCTGGTCTGAATCCTTGATTCCTGTTTCCTTTGTAGCCTGCTGTGTCGTGTCTGCATCTCCTGCTTACAGATAAGACATTTTCTTCTTTTTGTTTTTGTGCTTGATTTTTGCATTTTGTCCTGCACTTCTGTGGGGGCCTTCAGGGTCCCCTCCGGGGGCTTTTGCCCTCTCAGTTTAGTTCAGCCACTGATGTTTGTACCTTTGCTTTTTCCAGTTTTTTCAGTGGCTGCTGTTTTGATTTTGTTACACCAGAGAACTAATTTAGGTGGTAGAGGTCGTGTGATCTCAGGTGTTTTTGAAATTAGTAGAGTTGGTGCTTTTCAGGGTTTTCTGGGATTGCAGTAAGTACCCTTCCTATCCTTTTCTATTTAGTTAGTTTGGGCCCCAACGTTTGCTCATACTATTTTCTGTCTGTGTCTGTATTTCTTCTTGTCTAACCGCCATTACATGTTTGGGGGCTTTCTATTATCTTTGGGGTTCTGCTCCGGGGCAGATAGCTTTCCTATTTCTATCTTTAGGTGTAGTTAGTTTCTCAGGCTGTGACGAGGCGTCTAGGACCAACGTAGGAACGCTCCACGGCTGCCTCTAGTTGTTGTGGTTAGTCAGGGTACTGCAATCTCATAGATTCCAACTGCTCTGGTGTATTGCCTTTTTTGCCTGCACTCCTCAGCTACCGAAACATAACAGTATCACCGGCCTAAAATTTAAAATTGTATGGTACTCACAGAAGGGAAAAAATTTGTGAAAGAAAAAACGGTTGTCAGAGTTGTCAGAGATATTTTTCTGTTTGTTGCATTTTTTTTTTTTCCCTCTGTATCTCTGGGTGCTGGGGAGGATTTTTTCTCTCAATGGAGTTTGCACAGTTGTCTGGCCGTGTGGATCAGCTTGCCACTGAGGTTCAGAGTATTGCTGCATATCTTGCTAGGTTGCCTGTTGTGGAACCTAGGATTCCCATGCCAGATTTGTTTTTAGGGGATCGAGCTAACTTTCAGAATTTCAAAAATAATTGTAAATTGTTTTTTGCCTTAAAATCTAAGTCCTCAGGGAACACAGCGCAGCAGGTTCAAATTGTCATCTCTCTCCTGCGCGGCGATCCTCAGGATTGGGCTTTTTCCCTGACACCTGGGGATCCTGTTTTGAGTGATGTTGATGCATTTTTTCAGGCTTTGGGGTTATTCTACAATGAGCCTAATGTCACTGATCAAGCTGAAAAAGCCTTGTTGGCATTAAATCAGGGCTTGATGACGCTGAGTTATACTGTCAGAGATTCCGTAGGTGGGCAGTCCTGACCAATTGGAATGACGACGCTTTGGCGGCCCTTTTTCGGAAGGGTCTGTCAGATATTGTAAAGGATGTTATGGTGGGATTCCCTGTCCCTCTGGTCTCAATGATTCTATGTCATTAGCGATTCAAATTGACAGACGTTTGCGTGAGCGGAGAAGTATGCGTGGAATAGTGTTGCCTTGTGAACCTGCTTCTGAATCCATGCAGTGTGATAGAGTGGTGTCTGGGGCACAGCGTCATGAGTTTCGAAAGCGCAATGGGTTATGTTTCTACTGTGGTGATGCCTCTCATGCTATTTCAGTCTGCCCTAAGCGGGGAAGACGTTTTGCACGCTCAGTTGTCTTGGGTAGTGTTCAGACTAAGTTTTTATTAACTGTCACTCTGATATGCTCTCTGTCCTCATTTTCTGCTCAGGCTTTCGTTGATTCTGGAGCAGCTATTAACCTGATGGATTATGATTTTGCTAAACATTGTGGGTTTCCCTTGATACCCCTACAGAAGTCTATTCCCCTACTGGGGATCGATTCTACCCCTTTGGCTGAGAATAAACCTCAGTTCTCTACTCAGGTGATAATGAGGGTTGAACCTGATCATCAAGAGTGCTGCAAATTTTTGGTTCTGTATAATCTGCATGATATTATCGTACTGGGTTTCCCTTGGTTACAGTCTCATAATCCTGTTTTGGATTGGAAATCTTTGTCTGTAACCAGTTGGGGCTGCCAATGTGTTAATACCAACACTCCTGTTTTTTCTGCCTCCCCCACGCTCAGGATGTTCCTGACTTTTTGATTGATTTTTCTGATGTATTTAGCGAAAGTAAATCTGCATCCTTGCCTCCCCATAGGAGCTATGACTGCGCTATTGAATTAGTGCCTGGTAGTAAATTCCCTAAAGGTCGCCTTTTTAACTTGTCTGTACCTGAACATGACGCTATGCGGTCTTATATCAAGGAGTCATTGGAGAAGGGTCATATCAGACCATCCTCTTCACCCTTAGGTGCCGGTTTTTTCTTTGTGGCCAAAAAGGATGGTTCATTAAGGCCGTGTATTGATTATCGTCTTTTGAACAATATTACTGTGAAATATCAATACCCGTTACCCTTGATTTCTGACCTGTTTTCCAGGGTGAAAAACGCTACTTGGTTTACCAAGCTTGACCTCAGGGGGGCATATAACCTTATTCGCATTAAGCACGGGGATGAATGGAAGACGGCATTGAATACCCCGGAGGGGCATTTTGAGTACCTTGTGATGCCCTTTGGGCTCACTAATGCTCCTTCTGTCTTCCAGTCCTTCATGAATGACATTTTCAGGGATTTTGTGGATAAATTTCTGATTGTTTATTTGGATGATATCTTGATTTTTTTCTAATGACTGGGACTCTCATGTGAAACGTGTTCGAACTGTATTCCAGATTTTGAGAGAGAATGCTCTGTATGTGAAGGGATCAAAGTGTCTTTTTGGCGTACAGAGGATCTCATTTCTGGGATTCATTTTGTCCCCATCTGTTATTGAAATGGACCCGGTCAAGGTTCAGGCCATCTGTGATTGGGTCCAACCTACTTCATTAAAGGCTCTTCAAAGATTTTTGGGTTTTGCCAATTTTTATCGTAAATTTATTGGTAATTTCTCGGTTATTGTTAAACCATTAACTGATTTGACCAAAAAGGGTTCTGATGTGGTGAATTGGCCTCCTGAGGCAGTCTCTGCATTTCAGGAACTTAAGCAGAGATTCACTTCTGCTCCTGTTCTACGGCAGCCTGATGTTTCTCTGCCATTTCAGGTGGAGGTTGATGCCTCTGAAATTGGGGCAGGTGCCGTTTTGTCCCAAAAAGATCCAGAGACCTCTAAAAGTAACCCTTGTGCCTTTTTCTCTCGAAAATTTTCTCCTACTGAACGTAATTATGACGTGGGTAATCGGGAGTTATTGGCCATGAAGTGGGCTTTTGAAGAGTGGAGACATTGGCTGGAGGGACTCTCCTGAGTTATCTGATCCTTCTGTTATTTTGAAAGAGGGTGTAGTTCTTTCCGCCATCTCACCTAATTTGAGACTTGCTCTGGAGGGGTGTCAGGAGGATAGGCCCGAGCGCTGCCCTGTTGGAAAATTGTTTGTCCCGGACCAGTGGAAAAAGAGTGTGATGTCTGAGATTCATTGTTCCGCGTTGGCTGGGCATCCCGGAATTTTTGGTACCAGAGACTTGGTTAGTCGGTCCTTTTGGTGGCCTACCTTGTCTCGTGATGTCAGGGAATTTGTGCAGTCCTGCGGGACTTGCTCTCGCTCCAAGCCTTGCTCTCGCTCTAGTGGTTTGTTGATGCCATTGCCTGTGCCCAAGAGACCATGGACCCATATCTCTATGGATTTCATTTCCGACCTTCCTGTTTCTCAGAGAATGACCGCCATCTGGGTGATTTGTGATAGGTTTTCTAAGATTATACATCTTGTGCCATTACCTAAGTTGCCTTCCTCCTCTGAATTGGTGCCGTTGTTCCTTCAGCACGTGGTTCGTTTACACGGCATTCCTGAGAACATAGTGTCTGACAGAGGAGTCCAGTTTGTTTCCAGATTTTGGAGGACTTTTTGTTCTAAACTGGGTGTTCAGTTGTCTTTCTCCTCGGCATTTCATCCTCAGACCAATGGTCAAACTGAGAGAACAAACCAGACATTGGAGACTTATCTAAGATGCTTTGTGTCTGCTGATCAGGATGACTGGGTCTCTTTTTTGCCTTTGGCTGAGTTTGCTCTTAATAATAGGGCTAGCTCTGCCACTTTGATGTCTCCGTTTTTCTGTAATTCTGGGTTTCACCCTCGATTTTCTTCAGGACAGACGGAGGCTTCTGTCTGTCCAGGTGTTGACTCTGTTGTGGAGCGTATGCAACAGATTTGGGACCTGGTAGTGGAGAGGTTGTCCTCTCTCAGGAGAGGGCCCAGCGGTTTGCTAACCGGCATAGGACTGATGGTCCTCGGTTTAAAGTGGGTGACTTGGTCTGGTTGTCCTCAAAAAATATTCCTATGAGAGTAGCATCTCCTAAATTTAAGCCTAGGTTCATTGGACCTTATAAGATCATAGAGATTCTTAATCCTGTTTCTTTTCGTTTGCTTCTTCCAGGGACATTTAAGATCCATAACGTGTTCCACAAGTCCTTGTTGAAGAGGTTTGTTGAGCCAGTGGTTCCTGCTGCTGTGCCTCATGACCCTGTTTTGGTTGAGGGCAATCTGGAGTATGTGGTTGAGAAAATATTAGATTCTCGTTTTTTTAGACGGAAACTCCAGTATTTGGTTAAGTGGAGAGGTTATGGTCAGGAAGACAATTCTTGGGTGTTTGCTTCGGACATCCATGCTAGGAGACTCATCCGTGCGTACCATAGAACTCATCCTGACCGACCTGGTTGCTCAAATGAGGGTTCGGTGACCCCTCCTCAAGGGGGAGGTACTGTTGTACTGTTGTGAGTGGGCTTGGGATGAGTTCTGAGCAGAGGCTCCCTCTGGTGGTTACAAGCGGTGCTGGTCTGTCCAGTGAAGATTGTGAAGATTGTGAGGATTGGGAATCAGGTGTTACTGACTGGTCTTATATAAGGGAGTCACCTTCCCATCAGGGTTGCCGGTGATCAATTGTTCTGGTCTGAATCCTTGATTCCTGTTTCCTTTGTAGCCTGCTGTGTCGTGTCTGCATCTCCTGCTTACAGATAAGACATTTTCTTCTTTTTGTTTTTGTGCTTGATTTTTGCATTTTGTCCTGCACTTCTGTGGGGGCCTTCAGGGTCCCCTCCGGGGGCTTTTGCCCTCTCAGTTTAGTTCAGCCACTGATGTTTGTACCTTTGCTTTTTCCAGTTTTTTCAGTGGCTGCTGTTTTGATTTTGTTACACCAGAGAACTAATTTAGGTGGTAGAGGTCGTGTGATCTCAGGTGTTTTGAAATTAGTAGAGTTGGTGCTTTTCAGGGTTTTCTGGGATTGCAGTAAGTACCCTTCCTATCCTTTTCTATTTAGTTAGTTTGGGCCCCAACGTTTGCTCATACTATTTTCTGTCTGTGTCTGTATTTCTTCTTGTCTAACCGCCATTACATGTTTGGGGGCTTTCTATTATCTTTGGGGTTCTGCTCCGGGGCAGATAGCTTTCCTATTTCTATCTTTAGGTGTAGTTAGTTTCTCAGGCTGTGACGAGGCGTCTAGGACCAACGTAGGAACGCTCCACGGCTGCCTCTAGTTGTTGTGGTTAGTCAGTGTACTGCAATCTCATAGATTCCAACTGCTCTGGTGTATTGCCTTTTTTGCCTGCACTCCTCAGCTACCGAAACATAACACGTAACAGTGCAGAACGCAGCACAGTGCAGAGGAGAGCTCCATATTTTGTATGGAGCATTATATGGGGTCCAATATTCTTTATGGAACATTATATTTGGTCCATAATACTGTATGGAGGACTATGTGGTGCCCATAATATTGTATGGAGGACTGTACTGTCCAGTCTGTACTGTGCGCTGTGAGGATTTGGCGTTTTTTGAGCTATTGTACAATTTACAATAGGTATCACTCATGTAATGGAAGAAGTGAAGTGTTTGGCATTCTACTACACCTATATTTCTCTGCAGTATCTGTGCATCATGAATCGTAGTCTGTGTTAAAGGGGCCCACTGAGACTCTTTCGCCGGGGCCCATAAAAACCTGGAGCCAGCCCTGCCAGGTGTATATAGTATAGGGTAAAATTGTAAATCTCCGTATATATTTCCGGAGTCACACACAGACACTCACAGGCTCAGTATGGATTAGACCAGAATATAAAAAGCAGAAACACGGTACTGTATCAGAAGCGTACAGATGTATACAGTGTAGGGGTAATTGTAAATCTCCGTATATATTTCTGGAGTCACACACAGACGCTCACAGGCTCAGTATGGATTAGACCAGAATATAAAAAGCAGAAAAACTGTACTGTAACAGAAGATACCAGGTGTATATAGTATAGGGGAAAA
>JARQOD010000002.1:524958173-525010267 GCA_033576555.1 Oophaga sylvatica
CACGCTGTGCAAATTTGACCGTCTGGCAAGCGTCCTGCAACTCTTTTTTTTTTTTTAACGATTTTTGGACTGTAACGGGCCTGCCAATAACCGCGGCGATGTTGATGCCTGCTGGGACCTCCTCCTTTTTCCTTAGCTATTGCCAGGGGGCCCCCTTCCCCAATGGATCAAATCCGGGTACAACAACTGGGTTCCATCCCTCCTCTTCAATTTCTCTGCCCTTCCCTATTCACCGTTAAGGGTATAGTATGAAAGAAGGGGCACCGGTTTTCAGGGTCAGATCTGGCTCAGAAAACCACTGTGAGGGCTTGTCCAGGGTGAATGTCCAGCAAATCTATAGCTGGCTGGAACATCACTCCTGTAGTTTCATCTTGGATGGGAATTCAATTTATTGATACCTAGGTACGGTATGTGAAAAGAGCTCCATGGATAAATCAATTGGCCTGCCGATTCTTCACTTTTGGTGGGGGAGGACCAAGAAAGGTGTTGTTCCTGACCAGGAGCCTGCCATGACGACTCAGTCGCCTTTTTTGAAATTCAGAAGAGGAGGCATAAGCTGGAGGTGTTTCGGCAATGTAAGCCAAAACCTTTTTCTGAGTCCGGTTTAAAAGCGGTTTACCTACTCCAGAAAGGGAGCCTTCCAGGTCTTGGAGCAAGACATACACGGCTCCACCTACTGCCTAGGGCATTGTGCTTTTGGCTCTACCCAGATGCACCACCACCACCACATACCACTGGGCCCCCCAGCCATCCGCGGCCTCTTTCCTCCATACTTCCCATATTTGGGAAAATTTACCAAAATTCGCAGTTTAAAGGACTGTATCAGAAGCTTCAGCTTTAACGTGTTGGGGATTTGTAAATCCCCTATATATTTCGAGTCCAACATAACGTCACCAGGCTCAGTATGGTTGACCAAAAAAAAAGCGAAAAAAGGTCTGATCAGAAGTGTACAGTGTATACAGTTAGGGGTAATTTAAATCTCCATATATTTTCCGGAGTCACACACGACCTCACAGGCTCGTATGGATTCCAAATATAAAAAGTATAAAAAGGGTACTGTACAGATGATACCAGTGTATATATATAAGGGAAATTTAAATCTCCTATAATTTCCTGAGTCACACACGACGCCCTCAGGCTCTTATGGATTAACCAGAAATAAAAAAGCAAAAAAGGGTAATGTATCAGAAGATCAGAAGATACCAAGTTTATAGTATAGGGAAAATGTTCAATCTCTGTAATTTTCCGGGTACAGACAGTCCTCAGGCTCAAATGGATTAGACCAAAATAAAAAGCAGAAAAAGGGTACGTTCAGAAGCGTCAGCTGTTTACATAAGGGGTAATTGTAAATTCCGTATATTTTCCTGAGTCAACACACAACACTCCTCGTAGGATTTGAAAGAATAAAAAAGGCAAAAAAAGGTACTGTATCAGAAATGCCAGGTGTAATAGTAAAGGGGGTAAATATTAATTCTCCGATTATTTCGGATCACACACAGACGCTCACAGGCCATATGAATTAGACCAAATTAAAAAGTAGAAAAAGGGTACTGTAAAAAGCTTACGCCTGTATCAGTGTATGGAATTTTAAATCTCCGTAAAATTTCCAGAGTCCCCACAACGCTCACGGTAGTAGGATTAGACCAAAATAAAAAAGAAAAAACGTACGATAGAAGATACCGGTGTTATGATGTCTAGAGATGGTTTCTGAGCAGGCTCCCCTGGTGGTTACAGACAGAACTGAACCTTCAGGAGGATGGCAATTGGGTTCATGATGGTTTATATAAGGGGGTTCCCTCCCATGATGGTTGCCGGTGACAATTGGCTTGTCTCAATTGTGGTTCCTGGTTCATTTGGAAGTTTGCTGGGTCCTCTGCATCTTGCTTTCAGATAAGATATTTTTGCTTTTCTTTTTGTGCTTGCATTTTGCATTGTTTTTCTGATTTTTGGGTTTCAGCCAGGTCCCCCTCCTGGGGCCTGAGCTCCTCACAGTTTATCCACCACTGTTATTTGCCATTTGCTTTTTCCTGTTTTTTCAGCGGCTGCGTTGGTTTTGTTCACACTGAACTGATTTGGGGTGGCGAATGTGTGATCTCGTATTTTTGTAATCGAATTGTTTGATTTTTGTTGGGTTTTCTGGGGGGGGCGAAAGTAACTCTCCTTTTCCTATTATTTAGTCCAGCTTGGGCCCCAGCGTTTGCCAATCTTTTTCGCAATGTGTTGTTTTATTTGTCTAACCGCCATTAATGTTTTGGGGCTTCCTATTTTTTGGGATCTGCTCCGGGGCAAAGCTTTCATCTTTCTGCCTTTAGGTGAGTTATTCTCATGCGTGACGGGGCGTCGGACAACTTAGGAACGCTCCACGGCTACCTTAGTTGTGTCGTTAGTTTAGGAATCTGCAACCCATCAGTTACCAACATTTCAGGTGTTCTGCTGCCCTGCTGTTGTTCCTGTCCTCCCCTACCTAAAACAACACCAGGGTTTTAGTTTGGGGAAAATGTAAATCCCGTATATATTTCCGATCACACACAGCCTCACTCGTTGGATTTACCATAATACAAAAGGCAGAAAAAAGGTACTGTACAAAAGATACCAGGTGTATAAGTTAGGGAAAAATTTAAATCCTTTTATTTCAGGAGTTCACACAAACCTCTCTCAGATGGTTTACGTAAAATAAAGGAGAAAAAAGGTACTGTTCAGAAGATACCGGTGATATGTTAGGGTAAATTGTAAATCTCGTATATATTTCCGGAGTACACACAGACGCTCACAGGCTCAGTAGGATTAGACCAGAATATAAAAAGCCAAAAGGGTACTGTTCAGAAGCGTACAGCTGTTACATGTAGGGGTAATTGTAAATCTCCATATATATTTCCGGAGTCACACACAGACGCTCACAGGCTCAGTATGGATTAGACCAGAATATAAAAAGCAGAAAAACTGTACTGTATCAGAAGCTTACAGCTGTATACAGTGTAGGGGTAATTGTAAATCTCCGATATATTTCCGGAGTCACACACAGACTCTCACAGGCTCAGTATGGATTAGACCAGAATATCAAAAGCAGAAAAAGGGTACTGTATCAGAAGATACCAGGTGTATATAGTATAGGGAAAATTTCAATCTCCGTATATATTTCCGGAGTCACACACAGACTCTCACAGGCTCAGCATGGATTAGACCAGAATATCAAAAGCAGAAAAAGGGTACTGTATCAGAAGATACCAGGTGTATATAGCATAGGGAAAAATTGTAAATCTCCACATATATTTCCGGAGTCACATACAGACGCTCACAGGCTCATTATGGATTAGACCAGAATACCAAAAGCAGAAAAAGGGTACTGTATCAGAAGATACCAGGTGAATATAGCATAGGGAAAAATTGTAAATCTCCGTATATATTTCCGGAGTCACATACAGACGCTCACAGGCTCAGTATGGATTAGACCAGAATATAAAAACCATAAAAAGGTAATGTATCAGAAGATACCAGGTGTCAGGGCCAGCGTCAGCACCCGGCGTACTCGGGCAAGTGCGGGGGCCCTGAGCAGGTGGGGGGCCCGCTCACCGTCGGGCACACCGGCGCCCGCTAGCGGATGAGAGCAGTGCCAGCGCCACCACTGGGCCCACCCGCTTGCTCAGGCCCCAGCAGCCGTCACAATACTTACCTCTCCCCATGCCTCTGCAGCTCCGGGCTCCAGCGGGTGCCAGACAGGTGAGATATGAGGTGTATGTGTCTGTGTGTATCAGTGTGTGTGTGTGTGTGTCTGCCTACGTGTTGTATGTAGTGCGGTGCTTTGTGTGTGTGTGTGTGTGTATGTGAGAGAGTGCTGCGGTGCTGTCTGTGTGTGGTGCTGTATGTGTGATGGTGGTGGGGGGAGGCAGTGATGGTGGTGAGGAGGCAATGATGATGATGGGGAGGCGATGATGATGGGGAGGCAATGATGATGATGGGGAGAAAATGATGATAATGGGGAGGCAATGATGATAACGAGGAGGCAATGATGATGATGGGGAGACAATGATGATGATAATGGGGAGGCAATGATGATGGGTAGGCAATGATGATGATGTTGGGGATTCAATGATGATGATAATGAGGAGGCAATGATGATGATGGGGAGACAATGATGATGATAATGGGGAGGCAATGATGATGATAATGGGGAGGCAATGATGATGATAATGGGGAAGCAATGATGATGATAATGGGGAAGCAATGATGAAGATAATGGGGAGTCTTTCCACAGCGCACTTTCCTGAGCCGTAACTGTTGTGAGTGGGCTTGGGATGAGTTCTGAGCAGAGGCTCCCTCTGGTGGTTACAAGCGGTGCTGGTCTGTCCAGTGAAGATTGTGAAGATTGTGAGGATTGGGAATCAGGTGTTACTGACTGGTCTTATATAAGGGAGTCACCTTCCCATCAGGGTTGCCGGTGATCAATTGTTCTGGTCTGAATCCTTGATTCCTGTTTCCTTTGTAGCCTGCTGTGTCGTGTCTGCATCTCCTGCTTACAGATAAGACATTTTCTTCTTTTTGTTTTTGTGCTTGATTTTTGCATTTTGTCCTGCACTTCTGTGGGGGCCTTCAGGGTCCCCTCCGGGGCTTTTGCCCTCTCAGTTTAGTTCAGCCACTGATGTTTGTACCTTTGCTTTTTCCAGTTTTTTCAGTGGCTGCTGTTTTGATTTTGTTACACCAGAGAACTAATTTAGGTGGTAGAGGTCGTGTGATCTCAGGTGTTTTTGAAATTAGTAGAGTTGGTGCTTTTCAGGGTTTTCTGGGATTGCAGTAAGTACCCTTCCTATCCTTTTCTATTTAGTTAGTTTGGGCCCCAACGTTTGCTCATACTATTTTCTGTCTGTGTCTGTATTTCTTCTTGTCTAACCGCCATTACATGTTTGGGGGCTTTCTATTATCTTTGGGGTTCTGCTCCGGGGCAGATAGCTTTCCTATTTCTATCTTTAGGTGTAGTTAGTTTCTCAGGCTGTGACGAGGCGTCTAGGACCAACGTAGGAACGCTCCACGGCTGCCTCTAGTTGTTGTGGTTAGTCAGGGTACTGCAATCTCATAGATTCCAACTGCTCTGGTGTATTGCCTTTTTTGCCTGCACTCCTCAGCTACCGAAACATAACAGTATCACCGGCCTAAAATTTAAAATTGTATGGTACTCACAGAAGGGAAAAAAATTTGTGAAAGAAAAAACGGTTGTCAGAGTTGTCAGAGATATTTTTCTGTTTGTTGCATTTTTTTTTTTTCCCTCTGTATCTCTGGGTGCTGGGGAGGATTTTTTCTCTCAATGGAGTTTGCACAGTTGTCTGGCCGTGTGGATCAGCTTGCCACTGAGGTTCAGAGTATTGCTGCATATCTTGCTAGGTTGCCTGTTGTGGAACCTAGGATTCCCATGCCAGATTTGTTTTTAGGGGATCGAGCTAACTTTCAGAATTTCAAAAATAATTGTAAATTGTTTTTTGCCTTAAAATCTAAGTCCTCAGGGAACACAGCGCAGCAGGTTCAAATTGTCATCTCTCTCCTGCGCGGCGATCCTCAGGATTGGGCTTTTTCCCTGACACCTGGGGATCCTGTTTTGAGTGATGTTGATGCATTTTTTCAGGCTTTGGGGTTATTCTACAATGAGCCTAATGTCACTGATCAAGCTGAAAAAGCCTTGTTGGCATTAAATCAGGGGCTTGATGACGCTGAGTTATACTGTCAGAGATTCCGTAGGTGGGCAGTCCTGACCAATTGGAATGACGACGCTTTGGCGGCCCTTTTTCGGAAGGGTCTGTCAGATATTGTAAAGGATGTTATGGTGGGATTCCCTGTCCCCTCTGGTCTCAATGATTCTATGTCATTAGCGATTCAAATTGACAGACGTTTGCGTGAGCGGAGAAGTATGCGTGGAATAGTGTTGCCTTGTGAACCTGCTTCTGAATCCATGCAGTGTGATAGAGTGGTGTCTGGGGCACAGCGTCATGAGTTTCGAAAGCGCAATGGGTTATGTTTCTACTGTGGTGATGCCTCTCATGCTATTTCAGTCTGCCCTAAGCGGGGAAGACGTTTTGCACGCTCAGTTGTCTTGGGTAGTGTTCAGACTAAGTTTTTATTAACTGTCACTCTGATATGCTCTCTGTCCTCATTTTCTGCTCAGGCTTTCGTTGATTCTGGAGCAGCTATTAACCTGATGGATTATGATTTTGCTAAACATTGTGGGTTTCCCTTGATACCCCTACAGAAGTCTATTCCCCTACTGGGGATCGATTCTACCCCTTTGGCTGAGAATAAACCTCAGTTCTCTACTCAGGTGATAATGAGGGTTGAACCTGATCATCAAGAGTGCTGCAAATTTTTGGTTCTGTATAATCTGCATGATATTATCGTACTGGGTTTCCCTTGGTTACAGTCTCATAATCCTGTTTTGGATTGGAAATCTTTGTCTGTAACCAGTTGGGGCTGCCAATGTGTTAATACCAACACTCCTGTTTTTTCTGCCTCCCCCCACGCTCAGGATGTTCCTGACTTTTTGATTGATTTTTCTGATGTATTTAGCGAAAGTAAATCTGCATCCTTGCCTCCCCATAGGAGCTATGACTGCGCTATTGAATTAGTGCCTGGTAGTAAATTCCCTAAAGGTCGCCTTTTTAACTTGTCTGTACCTGAACATGACGCTATGCGGTCTTATATCAAGGAGTCATTGGAGAAGGGTCATATCAGACCATCCTCTTCACCCTTAGGTGCCGGTTTTTTCTTTGTGGCCAAAAAGGATGGTTCATTAAGGCCGTGTATTGATTATCGTCTTTTGAACAATATTACTGTGAATATCAATACCCGTTACCCTTGATTTCTGACCTGTTTTCCAGGGTGAAAAACGCTACTTGGTTTACCAAGCTTGACCTCAGGGGGGCATATAACCTTATTCGCATTAAGCACGGGGATGAATGGAAGACGGCATTGAATACCCGGAGGGGCATTTTGAGTACCTTGTGATGCCCTTTGGGCTCACTAATGCTCCTTCTGTCTTCCAGTCCTTCATGAATGACATTTTCAGGGATTTTGTGGATAAATTTCTGATTGTTTATTTGGATGATATCTTGATTTTTTTCTAATGACTGGGACTCTCATGTGAAACGTGTTCGAACTGTATTCCAGATTTTGAGAGAGAATGCTCTGTATGTGAAGGGATCAAAGTGTCTTTTTGGCGTACAGAGGATCTCATTTCTGGGATTCATTTTGTCCCCATCTGTTATTGAAATGGACCCGGTCAAGGTTCAGGCCATCTGTGATTGGGTCCAACCTACTTCATTAAAGGCTCTTCAAAGATTTTTGGGTTTTGCCAATTTTTATCGTAAATTTATTGGTAATTTCTCGGTTATTGTTAAACCATTAACTGATTTGACCAAAAAGGGTTCTGATGTGGTGAATTGGCCTCCTGAGGCAGTCTCTGCATTTCAGGAACTTAAGCAGAGATTCACTTCTGCTCCTGTTCTACGGCAGCCTGATGTTTCTCTGCCATTTCAGGTGGAGGTTGATGCCTCTGAAATTGGGGCAGGTGCCGTTTTGTCCCAAAAAGATCCAGAGACCTCTAAAAGTAACCCTTGTGCCTTTTTTCTCTCGAAAATTTTCTCCTACTGAACGTAATTATGACGTGGGTAATCGGGAGTTATTGGCCATGAAGTGGGCTTTTGAAGAGTGGAGACATTGGCTGGAGGGACTCTCCTGAGTTATCTGATCCTTCTGTTATTTTGAAAGAGGGTGTAGTTCTTTCCGCCATCTCACCTAATTTGAGACTTGCTCTGGAGGGGTGTCAGGAGGATAGGCCCGAGCGCTGCCCTGTTGGAAAATTGTTTGTCCCGGACCAGTGGAAAAAGAGTGTGATGTCTGAGATTCATTGTTCCGCGTTGGCTGGGCATCCCGGAATTTTTGGTACCAGAGACTTGGTTAGTCGGTCCTTTTGGTGGCCTACCTTGTCTCGTGATGTCAGGGAATTTGTGCAGTCCTGCGGGACTTGCTCTCGCTCCAAGCCTTGCTCTCGCTCTAGTGGTTTGTTGATGCCATTGCCTGTGCCCAAGAGACCATGGACCCATATCTCTATGGATTTCATTTCCGACCTTCCTGTTTCTCAGAGAATGACCGCCATCTGGGTGATTTGTGATAGGTTTTCTAAGATTATACATCTTGTGCCATTACCTAAGTTGCCTTCCTCCTCTGAATTGGTGCCGTTGTTCCTTCAGCACGTGGTTCGTTTACACGGCATTCCTGAGAACATAGTGTCTGACAGAGGAGTCCAGTTTGTTTCCAGATTTTGGAGGACTTTTTGTTCTAAACTGGGTGTTCAGTTGTCTTTCTCCTCGGCATTTCATCCTCAGACCAATGGTCAAACTGAGAGAACAAACCAGACATTGGAGACTTATCTAAGATGCTTTGTGTCTGCTGATCAGGATGACTGGGTCTCTTTTTTGCCTTTGGCTGAGTTTGCTCTTAATAATAGGGCTAGCTCTGCCACTTTGATGTCTCCGTTTTTCTGTAATTCTGGGTTTCACCCTCGATTTTCTTCAGGACAGACGGAGGCTTCTGTCTGTCCAGGTGTTGACTCTGTTGTGGAGCGTATGCAACAGATTTGGGACCTGGTAGTGGAGAGGTTGTCCCTCTCTCAGGAGAGGGCCCAGCGGTTTGCTAACCGGCATAGGACTGATGGTCCTCGGTTTAAAGTGGGTGACTTGGTCTGGTTGTCCTCAAAAAATATTCCTATGAGAGTAGCATCTCCTAAATTTAAGCCTAGGTTCATTGGACCTTATAAGATCATAGAGATTCTTAATCCTGTTTCTTTTCGTTTGCTTCTTCCAGGGACATTTAAGATCCATAACGTGTTCCACAAGTCCTTGTTGAAGAGGTTTGTTGAGCCAGTGGTTCCTGCTGCTGTGCCTCATGACCCTGTTTTGGTTGAGGGCAATCTGGAGTATGTGGTTGAGAAAATATTAGATTCTCGTTTTTTTAGACGGAAACTCCAGTATTTGGTTAAGTGGAGAGGTTATGGTCAGGAAGACAATTCTTGGGTGTTTGCTTCGGACATCCATGCTAGGAGACTCATCCGTGCGTACCATAGAACTCATCCTGACCGACCTGGTTGCTCAAATGAGGGTTCGGTGACCCCTCCTCAAGGGGGAGGTACTGTTGTACTGTTGTGAGTGGGCTTGGGATGAGTTCTGAGCAGAGGCTCCCTCTGGTGGTTACAAGCGGTGCTGGTCTGTCCAGTGAAGATTGTGAAGATTGTGAGGATTGGGAATCAGGTGTTACTGACTGGTCTTATATAAGGGAGTCACCTTCCCATCAGGGTTGCCGGTGATCAATTGTTCTGGTCTGAATCCTTGATTCCTGTTTCCTTTGTAGCCTGCTGTGTCGTGTCTGCATCTCCTGCTTACAGATAAGACATTTTCTTCTTTTTGTTTTTGTGCTTGATTTTTGCATTTTGTCCTGCACTTCTGTGGGGGCCTTCAGGGTCCCCTCCGGGGGCTTTTGCCCTCTCAGTTTAGTTCAGCCACTGATGTTTGTACCTTTGCTTTTTCCAGTTTTTTCAGTGGCTGCTGTTTTGATTTTGTTACACCAGAGAACTAATTTAGGTGGTAGAGGTCGTGTGATCTCAGGTGTTTTTGAAATTAGTAGAGTTGGTGCTTTTCAGGGTTTTCTGGGATTGCAGTAAGTACCCTTCCTATCCTTTTCTATTTAGTTAGTTTGGGCCCCAACGTTTGCTCATACTATTTTCTGTCTGTGTCTGTATTTCTTCTTGTCTAACCGCCATTACATGTTTGGGGGCTTTCTATTATCTTTGGGGTTCTGCTCCGGGCAGATAGCTTTCCTATTTCTATCTTTAGGTGTAGTTAGTTTCTCAGGCTGTGACGAGGCGTCTAGGACCAACGTAGGAACGCTCCACGGCTGCCTCTAGTTGTTGTGGTTAGTCAGTGTACTGCAATCTCATAGATTCCAACTGCTCTGGTGTATTGCCTTTTTTGCCTGCACTCCTCAGCTACCGAAACATAACACGTAACAGTGCAGAACGCAGCACAGTGCAGAGGAGAGCTCCATATTTTGTATGGAGCATTATATGGGGTCCAATATTCTTTATGGAACATTATATTTGGTCCATAATACTGTATGGAGGACTATGTGGTGCCCATAATATTGTATGGAGGACTGTACTGTCCAGTCTGTACTGTGCGCTGTGAGGATTTGGCGTTTTTTGAGCTATTGTACAATTTACAATAGGTATCACTCATGTAATGGAAGAAGTGAAGTGTTTGGCATTCTACTACACCTATATTTCTCTGCAGTATCTGTGCATCATGAATCGTAGTCTGTGTTAAAGGGGCCCACTGAGACTCTTTCGCCCGGGGCCCATAAAAACCTGGAGCCAGCCCTGCCAGGTGTATATAGTATAGGGTAAAATTGTAAATCTCCGTATATATTTCCGGAGTCACACACAGACACTCACAGGCTCAGTATGGATTAGACCAGAATATAAAAAGCAGAAACACGGTACTGTATCAGAAGCGTACAGATGTATACAGTGTAGGGGTAATTGTAAATCTCCGTATATATTTCTGGAGTCACACACAGACGCTCACAGGCTCAGTATGGATTAGACCAGAATATAAAAAGCAGAAAAACTGTACTGTAACAGAAGATACCAGGTGTATATAGTATAGGGGAAAATTGTAAATCTCCGTAATATTTTCCTGAGACACACAGACGCTCACTCAGTATGGATTTGACGAGAATACAAAAGGCAGAAAAAAGGTACTGTATCAGAAAATACCAGGTGTATATAGGATAGGGCAAAATTGTAAATCTCCGTATATATTTCCTGAGTCACACACAGACGCTCACAGGCTCAGTATGGATTAGACAAGAATATAAACAGCGGAAAAAGGGTACTGTATCAGAAGATACCAAGTGTATACAGTGCAGGGGTAATTGTAAATCTCCGTATATATTTCCGGAGTCACACACAGACGCTCACAGGCTCAGTATGGATTAGACCAGAATATAAAAAGCAGAAAAAGGGTACTGTATCAGAAGATACCAGGTGTATATAGTATAGGGGAAAATTTCAATCTCCGTATATATTTCCAGAGTCACACACATATAGTCAGCATGTATTTGTCCGTGATACCAGCCAGTACACGGTAGTGTGTGAGGAGCGTACAGCTCTATACGGTGTGGGAAAAAATGAACGCTCGGTAACTCTGCAGAAAAAAAGAATAAAAGTATTAGTGCTGTGTAAAAAGCAGTCTGCACAGCAGTGTACACACAGCAATACAGCTAGCAGGCAGCCTAATAACTAGCGCTGCTGCACACAAGAAAATCCTCACCTGTCACTGGCAGGCAGCCTAATAACCAGCGCTGCTGCACACAAGAAAATCCTCCCCTGTCACTGCACACTAACTGTACAGCACAATTGCTATCAGCACAAGCACATAAGAACTTCTGCTTCCAGCCCTAACTCTCTCCCTACTGATAAACAGCGTTAGCAACCTCTCCCTACTGTTAAGATCGGCAGAAGTAAAATGGTGGTTGGCGGTCAGGGCTTTTATAGACACTATGACGTCCCCCAAAGCAAGCCAATCACTGCAATGCCCTTCTCTAAGATGGTGGTGGACGCTGCCCATGTCATCCCGTTGCCCACAGTGTACGTCCTTGCTCATTGGCTGAAAAAAGGCGCCTGCAAGCATTATGGGAAAACCGACTTTGGCGCTCGGGTCGACGACCGCATGGCCAACTTCACGCTATGGTCGGTTTTGTGAATGTTTTAGAAATGAATTCTGAGCAGAAGCTCCCTCTGGTGGTTACAAACAGTACTGAACCATTCAATGAGGATTGGCAATCAGGAATCACAGACTGGTCTTATATAAGGGAGGTTCCCTCCCATCATGGTTGCCGGTGATCAATTGTTCTTGTCTCAACTTTGTTTCCTGGTTCACTTGGAAGCTTGCCGAGTTTTGCTTCTTCTCCTGCTCTCAGATAAGATATTTTCTGTTTTTTTTGTTTTTGTGCTTACCATTTGCATATTTCTCTGCATTTCTGTGAAGTTGGCCAGGTCCCCCTCCCCGGGGGGCTTGGGCTCCTCTCGGTTCCTCTGGAGCAACTGTTGTTTGTTCATTTGCCTTTTCCAGTTTTTAAGTGGCTGCGGCTTAGTTTTGTTACACCAGAGAACTAATTTAAGTGGTAGAGGTCGTGTGATCTCAGGTGTTTTTGCAATTAGTAGCGTTGGTTTTTTAGGGGTTTTTTTGGATTACAGTAAGTATCCTACATATCCTTTTTCTGTCTAGGCAGATTGGGCCCCAACGTTTGCTCATACTATTTTCTGTCTGTGTCTGTATTTTCTGTCTGTGTCTGTATTTCCTCTTGTCTAACCGCCATTACATGTTTGGGGGCTTCCTATGTTCTTTGGGGATCTGCTCCGGGGAAGATAGCTTTCCTCTTTCTATCTTTAGGTGTAGTTAACCTCTCAGGCTGTGACGAGGAGTCTAGGACCATCGTAGGAACGCTCCACGGCTGCCCTTAGTTGTGGTGGTTAGTAAAGGTACTGCAATCCAGTAGATTCCAACCTCTCTGGTGTACTGCCGTTTTTGCCTGCTCTCCTCAGCTACCAAAACATAACAGTATCACCGGCCAGACTGAAAATTATATGGTACTCACAGAAGGGAAAAATAGTGTGGAAAGAAAAAAGGTTGTCAGAGTTGTCAGAGATTTTTTTTTTCTATTTGTTGCATTTATTCCCTCTTTTTTCTCTGGGTGCTGAGGAGGATTTTTTTTTTCTCTCTCAATGGAGTTTGCACAGTTGTCTTGCCGTGTGGATCAGCTTGCCACTGAGGTTCGGAGTATTGCTACCTATCTTGCTAGGTTGCCAGTTGTGGAACCCAGGATCCCCATGCCAGATTTGTTTTTGGGGGATCGAGCTAAATTTCTGAATTTCAAAAATAACTGTAAGTTGTTTTTTGCCTTAAAACCTAAGTCCTCAGGGAACGCAGCACAGCAGGTTCAAATTGTCATCTCTCTCCTGCGCGGCGATCCTCAGGATTGGGCTTTTTCCCTGACACCTGGGGACCCTGTTTTGAGTAATGTTGATGCATTTTTTCTGGCTCTGGGGTTATTGTACGATGAACCTAATGTCACTGATCAAGCTGAAAAAACCTTGTTGGCATTAAATCAGGGGCTTGAGGACGCTGAGTTGTACTGTCAGAAATTCCGAAAGTGGGCAGTCCTGACCAAATGGAATGACGATGCTTTGGCAGCCCTTTTTCGGAAGGGTCTGTCAGAGAATGTAAAAGATGTTATGGTGGGTTTCCCTGCTCCCTCTGGTCTCAATGATTCTATGTCATTAGCGATTCAAATTGACAGACTTTGCGTCAGCGTAGAAGTATGTGTGGAATAGT
Organism: Oophaga sylvatica; assembly: GCA_033576555.1. Classification (NCBI taxonomy): domain Eukaryota; kingdom Metazoa; phylum Chordata; class Amphibia; order Anura; family Dendrobatidae; genus Oophaga; species Oophaga sylvatica. The sequence continues at coordinate 524,971,601 of JARQOD010000002.1, forward strand.
GTTGCCTTGTGAACCAGCTTCTGAACCCATGCAGTGTGATAGAGTGGCTTCTGGGGCACAGCGTCATGAGTTTCGAAAACGCAATGGGTGATGTTTCTACTGTGGTGATGCCTCTCATGCTATTTCAGTCTGCCCTAAGCGGGGAAGACGTTTTGCACGCTCAGTTGTCTTGGTTAGTGTTCAGACTAAATTTCTGTTGACTGTTACCCTGATTTGCGGGTTTCCCTTGATACCCCTACGGAAGTCTATTCCCCTACTGGGGATTGATTCAACCCCTTTGGCTGAGAATAAACCCCAGTTCTCTACTCAGGTGATAATGAGGGTTGAACCTGATCATCAGGAGAGTTGCAAATTTTTGGTGCTGTATAATCTGCATGACATTATTGTACTGGGTTTCCCTTGGTTACAGTCTCATAATCCTGTTTTGGATTGGAAATCTGTGTCTGTAACCAGTTGGGGCTGCCAATGTGTTAATGCCAACACTCCTGTTTTTTCTGCCTCTCCCCAGGCTCAGGATGTTCCTGACTTTTTGACTGATTTTTCTGATGTGTTTAGCGAAAGTAAATCTGCATCCTTACCCCCCCCCATAGGAGCTATGACTGCGCTATGGAATTAGTGCCTGGTAGTAAATTCCCTAAAGGTCGCCTTTTTAACTTGTCTGTACCTGAACATGACGCTATGCGGTCTAATATCAAGGAGTCATTGGAGAAGGGTCATATCAGACCATCCTCTTCACCCTTGGGTGCCGGTTTTTTCTTTGTGGCCAAAAAGGATGGTTCATTAAGGCCGTGTATTGATTATCGTCTCTTGAACAATATCACTGTGAAATATCAATATCCGTTACCCTTGATTTCTGACCTGTTTTCCAGGGTGAAAAGTGCTACTTGGTTTACCAAGCTTGACCTCAGGGGGGCGTATAACCTTATTCGCATTAAGCACGGGGATGAATGGAAGACGGCGTTTAATACCCCAGAGGGGCATTTTGAGTACCTAGTGATGCCCTTTGGGCTCACTAATACTCCTTCCATCTTCCAGTCCTTCATGAATGACATTTTCAGGGATTTTGTGGATAAATTTCTGATTGTTTATTTGGATGATATCTTGATTTTTTCCAATGACTGGGACTCTCATGTGAAACATGTTCGGACTGTGTTCCAGTGTTTGAGAGAGAATGCTCTGAATGTGAAGGTGTGTAGCCCAGCTGCGCTTGGTGCCACATGTTACCCTGGAGAATGCACGGAAAGGTAAATCCACGATAACCCATTGCACACAACATTTCACATTTTTCCCTGGTACCACCAGAGGGAGCCCTTGAAATGACAGCAGTGAGATAAGGCAGTCTAGCTGCGAGTTAGCTAGTTGTTGGTTTTACCTCAGAACAGCAGAACACCTCAGAGAGTGAGAGGAGAGAGACGTTCCTGTCAGACGAGACGGAAGAAAACGAGCTAGTTACCTCAGACATGCTGAGAGGGAACTCTAGCCAGAAAGAAAGACTTATCTGAAAGCCTGAGGACTTCAGCAAACACTCAGCTTATATAGTGGAGTCCAGTGTAGTGGAAAGGATTGCCACTTGGTCTGGTCACGGTTGAGTCCACTGAGATTCCAACAGTGAGCTGTTTCAGAAAGTAAGCGTGCCGACGCTTGGAGAGCGGTGAAGAGAAGGAAGCTGACATCTACTGCTGCTTGTGCTTATGATAGTGGTGAGAGTAGGACGACAGGCAAGTGGAAAAGGGAAAGAGAGTGACCGAGGTCAACCAGCATTAATAGCTTACCTCGACTCTGCACCACCGGACACCGGGTCCGCGCTTACCAGCATCTGCACGACTGGTAGGAGACACCGGAGACCCTGCTGGACTACAAGTCACAGAGGGGCCCTTCAGTGCTGATACGTAACCGGGGTCAGGAAGAACAAGAGTCTAGCAGGGCCCTGCATATAGAGACTAGTTCTGTCCAAAAGAAGGCTCCACCGCAAGATCAGCCGGGCGTAGCAAAGAGAACGGAGTTAAACTTAGTTTTATGCAAGTTAGAAACTCACACTCATAAAGACGTAAGGAGGCCTTATACCTACTCAGTGGATTACTGGACGTGCATTCTCCACCCTGACGGCCTCCCGGGACGTGCCTGCAACTTCATCACCAGTAAAGGTACAGAAAGAGACTCTTTGTGTGTGTCTGCATTATTGCTCCTTCACCCCTGCACCGCCATATACCTCGAGGGACCAGTCTCGCCTGTGGGAGACTTAACACCTTGCTGCCCCAACCCTCAGAGGATTCACCCTGCAGCGCTGGTCACCCTGACCAGGAACCACAGGTGGCGTCATGAACATTTCTATCATCCCCTGTAAATATCTCCCTTTAGTGAACGCCCAGGGCAACAAACCGAGCTGCGCTACCCGTGACATCCCCCAGTGAGGTGAACGGGCTCGGTGCCGAGTACCCCAAAGCCCTGCTACGTGCGACTCATCTAACTTGGCATCACAAACAGGATGTAATGTATGGTGTACAGTTCATATAGCGTCTTGTGCTTGGGTGCGAGGAAAACCCATGAGACACAGGTTTGATATAGAAGGACTTGTATTACTTCATACAAGTGGCAAAAATAGTCACACAGTTTGCAGGTACAGAAGCAGGAGACACAGCAGGCCAGAGTAACTTAAGCTCAGCAATAACTCTCCACAACAGGTTCAGGATCTCTTCTCTGTTACCGTAATTCCATGCAAACGTGGATTTATCAAATAGCAGTTTCCAAAGTCCACAAGTGTTCCAAAGTTCCTCAGTAGGAAATAGCTGGAGTACAAAGTCCAAGGCTTCCAGGAGTCAGGTCACAGGCTCACTGCAGGCTTGATTCTGAAGCACTGATTGCTCAGCTGAGGCTGCTTAAGAAGCAAGAGGGAGAGAATCAGGGCGGGAACATGAAAGCTGGAAACTCCATATTGACTGAGGGCAAGATAGCTGCAGCAAGACAGAAAGCAAAATGGCTGACGGAAAATCTGAGTTTCAAGAAACATGTAGAAAGAACCTTACATTACTCCCCCCTTAGGGACAACCTCCGGATGACCTCAGACCAGGCTTGTCTGGGTACCTCTGATGAAACTGGCGGAGCAAGCGAGGAGCATTAACGTTATTGACTGGTTCCCATGAGTTGTCCTCCACTGGGTAGCCCTGCCATTTAATCAAATATTGTAACTGATTTCTGTACAACCTGGAATCTAGAATCCTTTCCACCACAAATTCTTCCTGACCATCGACTAGCACTGGGTCAGGGCAAGGAGAAGAACGTCCAGGAAACGTATTGGGTGTTGCAGCCTTTAGTAGGGATACATGAAAGACAGGGTGGATTCTCATAGTTCTGGGCAGTTGAAGACGACAAGCAACGGCACTTATAATTTTACTGATTTTATAGGGTCCAATGTACTTATGTCCCAACTTAGACGATGGAATCCTTAACTTAAGATTTCTGGTTGACAGCCAGACCAAGTCTCCTACCTTGAAAGCTGGTGCAGGTTTACGAAATTTATCTGCTGCTTTCTTGTACCTTTCCTGAGCCAATTCCAGATTTTCCTTTAGAAGATCCATATTCTTTTGTAAAGACGTGATTCTTTCAGCCACTGCTGGCAAGGGCGTTTCTATGGGAAATCGAGGAAGAATGTTAGGATGATAACCTAAATTGGAGTAAAAAGGAGACTGCTTAGTGGAGGCGCTCTGAGAGTTGTTATAAGAGAACTCAGCCAGTGGAAGTAGATCCACCCAATCATCCTGTAGGTGGCAGATAAAGCAGCGGAGATACTGCTCCAGGGTCTGATTGGTTCGTTCTGTCTGTCCATTAGTCTGGGGATGAAAAGCAGAAGAAAGGTTTACTTTAAAGTCCAATGCGGCACAGAAATTTTGCCAAAACCTTGAAGTGAATTGCACCCCTCGATCCGAAATAACCTCATCCGGTACTCCATGTAAGCGAAACACATTCTTAATCATCAAATCTGATGTCTGTTTTGCAGTGGGTAAGCCGACACAAGGGATAAAATGAGCTGCCTTTGTTAAACGATCAACCACCACTAGAATGGTGTTCTTCCCTTGAAAGGTTGGTAACTCCACAATGAAGTCCATAGAAATGGATCCCCACGGGCGGGACGGGGTGGGAAGGGTTGCAATAGACCAGTTGGTGAGGAGCGAGGTGTTTTGCATCTTGCACAGACTTCACATGAAGTGACATAGTTTAAAACATCTTTCCTGTAAGTGGGCCACCAAAAGAAACGAGAAAGAAATTCCTGTGTCTTTAGAATTCCTCTATGCCCAGCTATCTTGGAATCGTGGGTGAGTTGCAATACTCTCAATCTGACTGTTTCAGGTATATACAGACGTTGTCCCTGAATCCACACACCATTCTTAAAGACAAGACTTACGTCCCTTGGGGGTTGTGCCAACAAGGAATCCGCATGGTATGCTTCCTTGATGTCCTTAAGTAGGTCTTGATTATGAATCACTCCCAGGAATCTAGAGTCAGGAAGAATAGTCTTAGAAGGAGTAAGTGGACGGGTCTCTGCTGAATGAATCCTAGAGAGTGCATCAGCCTTTCCATTGCGCGATCCTGGTCTATAAGAAATGACAAAATTAAATTGGTTTAAGAAAAGATTCCAGCGAGCCTGGCGAGGAGTCAGGCACTTAGCCGACCTGATAAATTCAAGGTTACGATGGTCTGTCAGGACGACTATTTGCTGTGCAGTTCCCTGAAGAAGGTGTCTCCATTCTTTGAAGGCGGCAATAATGGCCAACAACTCTCTATTGCCCACATCGTAGTTCCTCTCAGCCGAAGACAACTGCTGGGAAAAGAAGGCACAGGGATGCAAGACATTCTTCTCACCTGTTCTCTGAGAGAGTATAGCTCCAACGGCACAGTCTGAAGCATCCACCTCTATTATGAAGACAAGTTCGGGGTTGGGATGTACTAAGATAGGTGCGGTGGTAAATTTATCCTTTAGACGGGAAAATGCTTCCTGGGCTTGGGGGGTCCAGGAGAACCTAGACTCTTTCCGGGTAAGTTGGGTGATAGGTGACACTACCTCAGAGAAATTCCTAATGAAACGTCTATAGAAGTTGGCAAACCCGATGAAGCGCTGCACCTCCTTCACATTTCTAGGAATTGGCCAATCCTTGATGGCTTGGGTCTTGCTTCCATCCATACTAATTCCTTGTGTAGACAGTACATACCCCAGAAATTGAATTTCGGTCCTATGGAATTCACACTTTTCAAGTTTGATGTAAAGATGGTTTTGCTTAGACGTTCTAAGACCATTCTCACATGTCCATGATGTTCCTCTGTGGAGTTAGAAAAAATTAGAATATCATCCAAATAAATCACCACGAATGTATCTAGGAGATCCCTGAAGATGTCATTCACCAAGTGTTGGAAAGTGGCTGGGGCGGTACTCAGACCAAAAGGCATAACTAGATATTCAAAGTGTCCATAGCGTGACCTGAATGCAGTCTTCCATTCATCCCCAGGTCTAATACGGACCAAGTTATAGGCCCCACGGAGATCCAGTTTAGATAGTAACCTTATTGAGTTCCCTATAGTCTACGCAGGGTCTCAGAGATCCATCTTTCTTCTTCACAAAGAAGATGGGTGCACCTGCAGGAGATGAAGAGGGGCGTATGAAGCCCTTGGCTAGATTTTCGTCTATGTAATCCTTTAAAGCCTTTAGCTCGGGCCCCGCCAGGGGGTAGATCTTACCAAAAGGTATCTCTGCTCCAGGCAATAATTCAATTGGACAATCATATGGACGGTGAGGGGGAAGCTGGTCAGCGTTCTTCTTGTCACATAAATCCACATAGTCCTGGTATACAGCTGGTAGTTCAGGGACTGACATGGTTCCTTTAGGAACAGAGCAAGCTGAAACTTCTGGACTCATCTGTTTCTCTGGAAAGTGTAATTCCTTGGTCTCCCAGTTAATGGTAGGGTTCTGAGCCTGCAGCCATGGTAGCCCTAGAATAATGGGAAAGTGGGGAGAAGAGATAAGCATAAAGGACAGTTTCTCTTGATGATCTTTACCCATAAGGACCCTCAAAGGCTCCGTTTCCTGATCCACTGGTCCAGAGGTCAGCAGGGAGCCATCCACAGTCTCCATCTGTACTGGAGTAGCCTTCTTCACTGAACGTATCCCCTGTTTCAGAGCAAAGGAGATATCCATAAAATATCCACTTGCCCCTGAGTCGATCATAGCAGAGCTAGACACCCAGACTGAGTCAACCCAGAGTTTGATGGAAAGAAAGCAATGAGAATTGTTTTCCTTACAACTCAGCTGGGACACCGCTGAGGAAACTTGAAAAATTGCAGCGTTTACACAGTCATCGTCCTCAGAAGTCACGGAGTTTAAGTCCGAGAAATCAATATCTGTTGCTGCAGATCTCTCTGGAGCCTGAGGCTCGGACCTGACAGATCTCCTCTCGCAACACTCACAGTGAATGACTGCTGCAGTAGTCTTACGAGAACGGCTGGGGCAGTTTATAATGAAGTGCCCTGACTTACCACAGTAGAAACATAGATTTTCCTTTAAACGATGTTCTTTGCGTGCATCACTAACCCGTCTTTGTAAAGAGTCCACCTGCATGGGTTCAGGTTCAGGTTCCCGTGTGATCCTACTCAAAGGTTCCTTAGCTGGGGAGGAAGGTAGGAAAAGGTTAGTGCGATTGCTTTCGAACCATCTCTCTTGCCTGCGTTCAGTCAGACGAGCATCAATACGGATGCAGTAGTTAATAAAGTCACCTAACGCAGTGGGAGGGTCGGCACGAGCAAGTTCATCCTTAATCAGTGGAGACAACCCTTTTCGAAAAATAGATTTTTTGGCGGAACTGTCCCAAGTGGTATCGAGGGCCCATCTCCTGAAATCCAAGGCATATTCGGCTACTGAGCGCTTACCTTGGCGCAAAGTTAACATGGCTGCTTCAGCTGTTGCACCTCGATTGGGGTCATCAAACACCTGCCCCATGGCTGAAATGAAAGCATCAAGATGATCCAAACATTCATCCTCAGTCTCAATCAGAGGGTTTGCCCACATCAAAGCCTTGTTGGTAAGCAACATGATTATAGTAAGCACTTTAGATCGTTCAGTGGGAAATTGTGAAGCATGTGCAGAAAAAAAAACATTGCATTGGTTAATAAATCCCCTGAATTTCTCACGTTCACTGCCAAAATGAAAAGGGGGTAACTTGGGAATCCCAGAACTCGGGGTTATGGCAGGAGCCTGGACTCGTTCCTCTAGAACCTCAATCCTGGCTCGTAAATCCTGGGTAGTTTGTCCAAACACTTGCAAATTGTGATTAGTGAGGTCCTGTAGGTTTGCAAAACGGGTCTTTATAGTCTGTATATCTGCAAGGATTGTATCAGTCACTCCGCAAAGCTCCTTTATGCGAGCCTCCATCTTCCAGATCTTTTAAGACAGGAGTACTGGAAGGAGAAAAAAAAAACAAAAAACAATAGTGTTTACCTGTGGTAACACTGCAGAGTAAAATTAAGGGAATTGCTCACCTGGAATGGTTGTGAGAAGTCACAACCACTGTCATCACAGAAAGTATAACCGGACATCTGATATCCACAGTCACAGCAGACACAGCCTTCCCAGACCCAGCAGACACTAACGTTTGGCTTCAGAATCTTGTAATGTATGGTGTACAGTTCATATAGCGTCTTGTGCTTGGGTGCGAGGAAAACACGAGACACAGGTTTGATATAGAAGGACTTGTATTACTTCATACAAGTGGCAAAAATAGTCACACAGTTTGCAGGTACAGAAGCAGGAGACACAGCAGGCCAGAGTAACTTAAGCTCAGCAATAACTCTCCACAACAGGTTCAGGATCTCTTCTCTGTTACCGTAATTCCATGCAAACGTGGATTTATCAAATAGCAGTTTCCAAAGTCCACAAGTGTTCCAAAGTTCCTCAGTAGGAAATAGCTGGAGTACAAAGTCCAAGGCTTCCAGGAGTCAGGTCACAGGCTCACTGCAGGCTTGATTCTGAAGCACTGATTGCTCAGCTGAGGCTGCTTAAGAAGCAAGAGGGAGAGAATCAGGGCGGGAACATGAAAGCTGGAAACTCCATATTGACTGAGGGCAAGATAGCTGCAGCAAGACAGAAAGCAAAATGGCTGACGGAAAAACTGAGTTTCAAGAAACATGTACAAAGAACCTTACACAGATTAGAAGCTCGCTATATGTGAGTCCAGTGTGCCTAAGTGGACTGTTTTTGTGCAAAAAGACTGTGTTACTGTTGTTGTGATTTTTGGCGCCAATTGTCCGCCATTGCCCGCCAAAGTACAGCGCTACAGCGCAAAGAGAAGGGGCGTACCTGCAGAAAGCGCGCGGAGTCCCGGACACGCCCCCAATGCTGACGCGGCGGCAGGTCCTGTGGAGAGCTTCAGTGATCGCTCTGACGTCAGAGCGCCGGCGACACAGGTCCTTCCACATCGCTGTGCCTGGCAGAGCTGCAGCCTTCAGGAGAAGGTAGGCCACACTTAACTAGGGGGGCACAGACATGTCGCAGCCACAAGCTGACAGCGCGGCCCAGGGCGACCGCTCCGGTGACTTACCCGCCGGCGCTGCCGTGCAGGATGGAAACGCTTGCCCCTCACCAGGTCCGGTGGCCCCGATAGTACCGCTGATGCTCCCATACCTGCCTGGAGCAAAGTGGCTCCCTCAGTATAGCGGTAAGCCGGATACCCTGTCAGGGTTCAAGCGCAAAATATGCAGCATAATGGACATGTACCCTATGACAGAGAAACAAAGAGCTGCAGTGGTATTGGGACAATTGACTGGTGCTGCAGAAAGGGAAGTAGAGACTTGGACAGCTGCAGACCAGGAATCAGTGCTTTCAATTTTCTTAAAGCTACAGACTATTTTTGAGGACCGCACTGAAACAGATCTCCGGATGAGGTTCTACCAATGCTCCCAGAGACCAGATGACAGTATTAGGGACTATGCCTGCCGACTACAGGGGGCCCTGCAAGCTCTCAAACAGGTCAACCCTATAAGTGCTATTAATGAAAGCAAAATGTTGAAAGAACAATTTGTACGGGGACTGAGGTCCCCAAGCTGAAAGCAGAACTGTGCACTGGTGGTCCTTGGATCATCCTGACGCTACCTTTGATGCCTTAAAAGATATGGCTATAAAAGGACTGCGACCCCTGGAGAAGCCTGAGGTGGCAACCCAGTATCACCCGGGTGAAGCCACTCTAAAGCCAGCAGCATCCACCTTTTTCCCGCTGGTGGCGGAAGCCAAAACACAGGTGGCGCCCCCTACTGAGTTGGACTGTCTGCGCTCAGAAGTGCGCCAGCTGACTAAAAACCTGGCCGCTGTAATGAGTGCCCTGCAACTGCGGAAGGAAGAAGGAGGAAAGATCCTGCTAGCTGACTGCCCAGAGGATGTTCCTTGGATGAACCGGAGGAAAAGGAGGACGTCGCCCCACCGGAGGAGGACAACGCCACCCCCAGGAGCGAACCCTGATCAGCACCATCCTCGCCGAGAGTTCATCTGCTACCGTTGCAACAGAGAAGGTCATCTAGCCCGACAGTGTCCTTTAAACGAGCAGATCCTGGGTCCGAGGGCCAACACCCAGGAATAGACTCATCAGGCCCCTCAGACTGGAACCGCAGGTTTGTGGGAGGAAGACCCTACCTGTCCATCATCCTGGACGGGATCGCAATCCCTGCCCTGCTGGACACTGGATCTCAGGTGACCATCATACCTGATGTCCTGTATAATAAGTTTTGGTCTATGGACAGTCTCCAGCCCCAGAGCCCTGACTTTGCTGTGTATGCCTCTAATGGTCTCCCTGTTGATATACTCGGAGCCAAAAACGTGGACGTAAAGGTGGGCAGAGTGGAGCTGAAGGACCAGGGACTCTTAGTAGTAAAGACTGTAAATGAGGAAAATGGCTTAAATGTAGTTTTAGGTACAAACATTATTAGTAACTGTCTGGGAGAAGTTGTGTTTTTGCTCCAACAGCTCACCGAAGTTGCCAGGCCAAAGCAAAAGGGAGTGATCCAGAGGAGATCCGGGCCCTGATGTGCCAGCAGCAAGCGAAGCTGACAGATGGTGAAATTGGTAATGTATGGGTAACAGACCCGAATCCCATTGTGATACCCCCAATGAGTGAAATGCTTATATGGTGTAGAGCAGCAATAGGTCTGAGAGGACAGAACTACCAAGCAGTAGTAGAGCCCCATTGTTCAGAGCACAGACCTACACTCTTGACTGCTAGAGGGGTAGTAGAAGTACGAAATGGGAGAGTACCAGTACGTCTTCTCAACTGGGGAGAAGATGAAGTGAATCTACCACGCTATGCCACAGTTGCTAAATTACATACCGTAGATAACAACTCTATTCTCACGACAGAGTCCTTAGCCTCCCGCCAACCAGTGGAGGATAATGACCCAGCAACTCAGGTGGAGGATTGGAGTCAGCAGCTCCATGTCGGGACAGACACCACTCCCGCCCACCAGAAACAGGGAGTACTACGGGTGGTACAGGAGTACACACAGGTATTTAGCAAACATCCACTTGACTTTGGGACAATTAAGGGAGTACAACATCATATCCCTAAAGGCAGCCATCCTCCCATAAAAGAGCGGTACAGGCCTATACCTCCAGCACACTACCAGAAAGCTAAGGAAATGTTGCGTGACATGAAGGAAGCAGGGTGATAAGGGATAGTTGTAGTCCCTGGGCAGCACCTCTAGTCCTATTTAAGAAAAAGGATGGAAGCATGAGAATGTGTGTAGATTACAGACAAGTAAATCGCATAACACATAAAGATGCATACCCTTTACCATGCATTGAGGAATCCTTAGCTGCCTTAAAAACTGCTAACTACTTTTCCACCCTTGACCTCACTAGTGAGTACTGGCAAGTAGCTGTGGCTGAGGAGGATCGGGAGAAGACGGCTTTCACCACCCCAATGGGACTCTGTGAGTTTGACAGGATGCCGTTTGGACTCAGCAGTGCCCCTGGAACGTTCCAGAGAGTGATGGAGAGTTGCCTGGGACATCTCAACTTTGAAACCGTGTTGCTGTACCTGGACGACGTAATTGTGTACTCCAAGATGTATGAGGATCATCTGAAGCACCTGGCAGAGGTATTCAAGTCACTGTCCAAGTATGGGATGAAACTGAAGCCTTCAAAGTGCCATCTGCTCAAACAAAAGGTACAGTACTTGGGACATATTGTCAGCTCAGAAGGAGTAGCGCCAGACCCCGAGAAGGTCACTGCCATCCAGAAATGGCCAGAACCAAGGAATCTCAAGGAGGTGCGCCAGTTTCTGGGACTGACAGGTTACTACCGGAGGTTTGTAAAGGACTACACCAAGAAAGCAGCGCCTCTGCAGGACCTTCTGGTAGGACAGCCCCTCAAGAGCAGAAATCCTCCATTCCACTGGGTAAAGAACAAGCTGAGGCATTCAAGGAGATGAAGGAGATCCTGACCAGCGATGAGATCTTAGCCTATCCTGACTACAGCCAACCGTTCCTGCTGTATATTGATGCCAGCAATGAAGGATTGGGAGCTGTCCTCAGTCAGAAGCAAAATGGCCTGGAGAAAGTCATCACATATGCAAGCAGGAAGCTCCGGCCGACTGAGAGAAACCCAGAGAACTATAGCAGCTTCAAGTTGGAGTTCCTGGCGCTGGTCTGGGCCATTACAGAAAGATTCAAGCATTACCTAGCCTCCAGCAAGTTCACTGCTTACACAGACAATAACCCCTTGACACATCTTGAAACAGCCAAGCTGGGAGCCATGGAGCAACGTTGGATGGCTCGGCTATCGAACTATCGGTTCACAATCAAGTACAGGGCGGGCCGTAAGAATGCCAACGCTGATGCCTTGTCCAGAATGCCGCATGGATCCGACACGGAAGAGGAATCGGATGACCTAGAAGAGATTGAGCTACCTGCATTCCACAGAAATGGGATGATCCACGAGCAACGAGCCTACAGGAGGCAGCGTGGTAAGACGTTAAACCCTTTACCTCACCACAGCTGGAAGGAGACCCAGAACAGTGATCCAGTTGTCAGCCGCATCAAGGAGCTGATAACTCAGGAAGGTTCCTCATTGGAGAAGGATGCGTCTCAACAAGCAAAGCAGCTGTGGAATGAGAGAAGCCGGCTGTTTATCTACCGAGAGAAGCTGTGCCGAAGGTACGTCAACCCCAGAACCCATGAGATGGTATGGCAGATAGTGGTCCCAAGAACAGACATCCAGATGGTGTTGGAAGCTTACCACGATCGAGCGGGGCACTTTGGCTGGAAGAAGCTGGAAACCCTGTTAAAGTGTCGTTTCTACTGGGTGGGAATGCGCAGTTCCATCGAAAAATGGTGTAAAAACTGCGTCCTGTAGCCTCCGAAGAAAAGACTACAGCAGCCAGAAAGCACCCCTGCAACCCATCAAGACGACTCGTCCCTTGGAGATCGTGGCATTGGACCATGTCAAGTTGTCACCCAGCCGGTCAGGATACTCATATGCCCTGACAATGGTGGATCACTACTCCAGGTTCCTGGTGGTTGCCCCTGTCAAAGATCTGACAGCTGAAACAGCAGCAAAGACGTTTCAAGCGTATTTCTGCAGACCCCATGGATATCCAGAGCAAGTGTTAACCGACCAGGGTCCTGCTTTTGAAGCCGAATTGTTTAAAGAGTTCTGTCACTTGTACGGGTGTAAAAAGATAAGAACCACACCGTATCACCCCCAAACAAATGGTCTCTGTGAAAAGATGAATCACATAGTCATTGATCTACTGAAGACGGTACCACTTGAGGAGAGGAATCGGTGGCCAGACTTACTACCTGACCTGGTAGATCTGTACAATCACATACCTGTGAGTTCCACCAACTGCACTCCAGCCTACCTTATGCGAGCAAGACCAGGAAAGCTGCCCATGGATTTGGAACTTGGTGTTGTAGAACCAGAAGCTGATGTTACTACTGAAGATTGGGACACGAACCGACAGGAACAGTACAGGAGGGTACAAGCCTGCGTGGAAGATAGTCTCAATAAAGTAAGGGAAAAGCAAGAGGAGAACTACAACAAAAGTGCGCCAGCTAAACCTTTTGCACCTGGAGAAATTGTGCTAAAAAGAAAAAGAAGAATGCACAAATTGGATGATCAGTGGGAAAAAGAGCCATATGTCGTGCAAGATTCCAAGTTTGACAACAGGAAAACCTGTACCATTAGCAAAGATGGAGGAAAGACGACCATCACGGTATCCAGAGACCACCTAAAACTGTGTCCAGACATGTTAAAACTTCACGAGGAAGAACTTGTTATGGAAAAAGAGAAATCAAGTGAAGTCATACACACGGACCTAGGAGATTTTCCTGCAGATTGGCCTTGTATCGGAGACGCTGTGATTATTCCAGTACTTCAATTTTACCAACCACAAGAAGCGCTTCAACGTCCAGTTGAACCAGTTGCCGCAGCAGAAGAAATAGTTCAAGAGGAACTTGCTCCTGTAGCATCTCCAGAAGTAGTATCTCAAAGAATGGAATCTCAAAATGTGGAACCTTCAGATGTTGGGTCTCAGGAAGAAGAATCCCCTGGCGAAACGGAACCGCATCGCCCAGTCGCTAGTATGCTTGCCAGAGCCCTAGAGTGGTGGAGGCGGATTTACAGTTTGCCGGCACGCAGCACAGATAGGCTAGATGCTACTATACCTGACACCACACCACGTAGGTCAGTACGCACAACGAAGGGAAGGTTACCTGTTAGGTACCAAGAGTAGGCCTAGCAAAGTAATTCAGTAAACCAATATCCAAGTGTAAAAATGTAAATAAGATTGTGTAAATATTTGTATATATGTTACTTGTATTATGAAACGTTTGAAGTGTCCTTACCTCCCGCAAGGGAAGAGTTATAATTATGTTTTGTTGATGTTATATATAAAAATTGTTTTCTTTTTCAGCCCGGGAGTGCTGATATTAACTAGGGGGGATGTGTAGCCCAGCTGCGCTTGGTGCCACATGTTACCCTGGAGAATGCACGGAAAGGTAAATCCACGATAACCCATTGCACACAACATTTCACATTTTTCCCTGGTACCACCAGAGGGAGCCCTTGAAATGACAGCAGTGAGATAAGGCAGTCTAGCTGCGAGTTAGCTAGTTGTTGGTTTTACCTCAGAACAGCAGAACACCTCAGAGAGTGAGAGGAGAGAGACGTTCCTGTCAGATGAGACGGAAGAAAACGAGCTAGTTAACTCAGACATGCTGAGAGGGAACTCTAGCCAGAAAGAAAGACTTATCTGAAAGCCTGAGGACTTCAGCAAACACTCAGCTTATATAGTGGAGTCCAGTGTAGTGGAAAGGATTGCCACTTGGTCTGGTCAAGGTTGAGTCCACTGAGATTCCAACAGTGAGCTGTTTCAGAAAGTAAGCGTGCCGACACTTGGAGAGCGGTGAAGAGAAGGAAGCTGACATCTACTGCTGCTTGTGCTTATGATAGTGGTGAGAGTAGGACGACAGGCAAGTGGAAAAGGGAAAGAGAGTGACCGAGGTCAACCAGCATTAATAGCTTACCTCGACTCTGCATCACCGGACACCGGGTCAGCGCTTACCAGCATCTGCACGACTGGTAGGAGACACCGGAGACCCTGCTGAACTACAAGTCACAGAGGGGCCCTTCAGTGCTGATACGTAACCGGGGTCAGGAAGAACAAGAGTCTAGCAGGGCCCTGCATATAGAGACTAGTTCTGTCCAAAAGAAGGCTCCACCACAAGATCAGCCGGGCGTAGCAAAGAGAACGGAGTTAAACTTTGTTTTATGCAAGTTAGAAACTCACACTCATAAAGACGTAAGGAGGCCTTATACCTACTCAGTGGATTACTGGACGTGCATCCTCCACCCTGACGGCCTCCCGGGACGTGCCTGCAACTTCATCACCAGTAAAGGTACAGAAAGAGACTCTTTGTGTGTGTCTGCATTATTGCTCCTTCACCCCTGCACCGCCATATACCTCGAGGGACCAGTCTCGCCTGTGGGAGACTTAACACCTTGCTGCCCCAACCCTCAGGGGACTCACCCTGCAGCGCTGGTCACCCTGACAAGGAACCACAGGTGGCGTCACGAACATTTCTATCATCCCCTGTAAATATCCCCCTTTAGTGAGCGCCCAGGGCAACGGACCGAGCTGCGCTACCCGTGACATCCCCCAGTGAGGTGAACGGGCTCGGTGCCGAGTACCCCAAAGCCCTGCTACGTGCGACTCAAAGGGATCAAAGTGTCTTTTTGGCGTACAGAGGATCTCATTTCTGGGATTGATTTTGTCTCCATCTGTTATTGAAATGGACCCGGTCAAGGTTCAGGCCATCTGTGATTGGGTCCAACCTACTTCATTAAAGGCTCTTCAGAGATTCTTGAGTTTTGCCAATTTCTATCGTAAATTTATTGGTAATTTCTCTGTTATTGTTAAACCATTGACTGATTTGACCAAAAAGGGTTCTGATGTGGTGAATTGGCCTCCTGAGGCAGTCTCTGCGTTTCAGGAACTTAAGCAGAGATTCACTTCTGCTCCTGTTCTACGGCAGCCTGTTTCTCTTCCATTTCAGGTGGAGGTTGATGCCTCTGAAATTGGGGCAGGTGCCGTTTTGTCCCAAAGAGATCCTGAGACCTTTAAAAGTAACCCTTGTGCTTTTTTCTCTCGAAAATTTTCTCCAACTGAACGTAATTATGACGTGGGTAATCGGGAGTTATTGGCCATGAAGTGGGCTTTTGAAGAGTGGAGATATTGGCTGGAGGGAGCCAAACATCAGGTGGTGGTCCTCACGGACCATAAGAATCTGGTTTATCTGGAATCAGCCAAGCGACTTAAGGTACTGGCACACTAAACAATCCCGCTAGCGATCACGATAACGACGCATACTAATGCGATCGCTAGCGGGATTGTTTCTATATCGCTAAATGCGGTCACATTTAGCGATATAGTTAACGACGCTATCGCCGTTAGCGATCTTCTTAACGACTTTAGCGGTACAAAAGTACCGCTAAATCGCTAAGAAAAGGTGCCACACAGCGATTAGATACTTACCCAGCGGGAGCGCCGACGAGAAAATAGGGTCCGGAACGATTCCAGCGACGAGCGAGATCACAGCAGGAAACTCGTCGCTGGAAGCTGCCGCACTGAACAATATCGCTAACGGGATCGCTAAATAGTGACGTTTTTTAGCGATCCCGTTAGCGATATTGTTTAGTGTGGCATACCCTTTAATCCTAGACAGGCCAGGTGGCCTTGTTTTTCACACGTTTTAATTTTGTGGTTTCCTTTCTTCCTGGCACTAAGAATGTTAAGGCAGATGCCCTCTCGAGGAGTTTCCTTGCGGACTCTCCTGAGTTATCTGATCCTGCTGTTATTTTGAAAGAGGGTGTAGTTCTTTCCGCCATCTCGCCCAATTTGAGACTGGCTCTGGAAGGGTGTCAGGAGGATAAACCCGAGCGCTGCCCTATTGGGAAATTGTTTGTCCCAGACCAGTGGAAGAAGAGTGTGATGTCTGAGATTCATTGTTCCGCGTTGGCTGGTCATCCCGGAATTTTTGGTACCAGAGACTTGGTGAGTCGGTCCTTTTGGTGGCCTACTTTGTCTCGTGACGTCAGGGAGTTTGTGCAGTCCTGTGGGACTTGCTCTCACTCCAAGCCTTGCTCTCGCTCTAGTGGTTTGTTGATGCCATTGCCTGTGCCCAAGAGACCATGGACCCATATCTCTATGGATTTTATTTCCGACCTCCCTGTTTCTCAGAGAATGACCGTTATCTGGGTGATTTGTGATAGGTTTTCCAAGATGATACATCTTGTGCCATTACCTAAGTTGCCTTCCTCCTCCGAATTGGTGCCTTTGTTCCTTCAGCACGTGGTTCGGTTACACGGCATTCCTGAGAACATTGTGTCTGACAGAGGAGTCCAGTTTGTTTCCAGATTTTGGAGGACATTTTGTTCTAAACTTGGTGTTCAATTGTCTTTCTCCTCTGCTTTTCATCCTCAGACCAATGGACAAACTGAGAGAACAAACCAGACATTGGAGACTTATCTGAGATGCTTTGTGTCTAATGATCAAGATGACTGGGTCTCTTTTTTGCCTATGGCTGAGTTTGCTCTTAATAATAGGGCAAGCTCTGCCACTTTGATGTCTCCATTTTTCTGCAATTTTGGGTTTCTCCCTCGATTTTCTTCGGGACAGACGGAGGCTTCTGTCTGTCCGGGCGTTGACACTGTTGTGGAGCGTATGCAGCAGATTTGGGACCAGGTAGTGGAGAGGTTGTCCCTCTCTCAGGAGAAGGCCCAGCGGTTTTCCAACCGGCATAGGACTGATAGTCCTTGGTTTAAAGTGCGGGACTTGGTCTGGTTGTCCTCAAGAAATATCCCTATGAGAGTTGCATATCCTAAGTTTAAGCCTAGGTTCATTGGACCTTATAATATCATGGAGATTCTTAATCCTGTTTCCTTTCATTTACTTCTTCCAGGGTCATTTAAGATCCATAACGTGTTCCACAAGTCCTTATTGAAGAGGTTTGTCGAGCCAGTGGTTCCTATGGCTGCGCCTCCTGACCCTGTTTTGGTTGAGGGCAATCTGGAGTATGTGGTTGAGAAAATATTGGATTCTCGTTTTGCTAGACGGAAACTCCAGTATTTGGTTAAGTGGAGAGGTTATGGCCAAGAGGACAATTCTTGGGTGTTTGCTTAGGACATCCATGCTAGGAGACTGATCCGTGCGTATCACATAGCTCATCCTGACCGACCTGGTGGCACAAATGAGGGTTCGGTGACCCCTCCTCAAGGGGGGGGTACTGTTGTGAATGTTTTAGAAATGAATTCTTAGCAGAAGCTCCCTCTGGTGGTTACAAACAGTACTGAACCATTCAATGAGTATTGGCAATCAGGAATCACAGACTGGTCTTATATAAGGGAGGTTCCCTCCCATCATGGTTGCCGGTGATCAATTGTTCTTGTCTCAACTTTGTTTCCTGGTTCACTTGGAAGCTTGCTGAGTCTTGCCTCTTCTGCTCTCAGATAAGATATTTTCTTTTTTTTTGTTTTTGTGCTTACCATTTGCATATTTCTCTGCATTTCTGTGAAGTTGGCCAGGTCCCCCTCCCCGGGGGATGGGCTCCTCTCGGTTCCTCTGGAGCCACTGTTTGTTCATTTGCCTTTTCCAGTTTTTTCAGTGGCTGCGGCTTAATTTTATTACACCAGAGAACTAATTTAGGTGGTAGAGGTCGTGTGATCTCAGGTTTTTTGCAATTAGTAGCGTTGGTTTTTTTAGGGTTTTTTTTGGATTACAGTAAATATCCTTCCTATCCTTTTTCTGTCTAGGCAGATTGGGCCCCAACGTTTGCTCATACTATTTTCTGTCTGTGTCTGTATTTCCTCTTGTCTAACCGCCATTACATGTTTGGGGGCTTCCTATGTTCTTTGGGGATCTGCTCCGGGGCAGATAGCTTTCCTCTTTCTATCTTTAGGTGTAGTTAACCTCTTAGGCTGTGACAAGGCGTCTAGGACCATAGTAGGAACGCTCCACGGCTGCCTTTAGTTGTGGTGGTTAGTCAGGGTACTGCAATCCAGTAGATTCCAACCTCTCTGGTGTACTGCCGTTTTTGCCTGCTCTCCTCAGCTACCAAAACATAACAGGTCGGATTTCGCTCGGCGAAATCCGACTTTGGCGAAAGTCGGCGACTTATGAATTTGACCGACCTGTTTCGCTCAAATCTAGTTAGGATAAGTTGTCTTATGACTACTGTTTCATAGGTGACTCCAAAGACCTTAGATAATAGGAGAAATCAACATCTATTCTGCATTTCTGCATTCACATATCACTGCTAACAGTGATCTAATATGGGAGTACCATTAGACCACTGTTACTAGTTTCCTGTTTAATAGGACAGAAGAAAAGAAGTCATGTGTTTCCTGCTAACTAGAGATAAGTGGATTGATCAGATTTTCAGAAATTTGTGGTTCCACGCAAATTCGGACATATTCAGATTTGACTTGTGGTTCACAAAAAAAAAAGTGCTCTGCTCCATTTCCCACACTGCTGAAGTATGAGAGAGCGGGCTAATGTAATTTTCCGTTGCCGCATGGTTTCCACATATTGCCCTGGAGGGATGACATCTAGAAGATTACCATACCTTTTACATTCATGGTCAGTACCTGAGCCATCAGTAGTTCCCAGTGGATCACAGTTTGTACTGCAAAGTCATTTTCCATCTTCAGAGTCACTGAATAAGTGTCACTTGCATGTAGAGCGTAGACTCTTACGATCAGCAGGATCATGTTGCTCTTCTATACACTAGAAAGTAAGCGCTTATAATCAGCAGGATCCTCTCTTTTGTAGATTAGAATGTAAGCTCTTATGATCAGCAGGAACCTCTGAGCTGCTACTGAAGCCCATAAGTGTTCTCACCCACTTTCATTCCCCTTTCATGGCCCCTATATTGTATGATGCCACAAAAAATGCCCTTCCTCCATATGATACCGCCACAGTGGTTTCCTCCACACAAATTGTCCCCACAGTACTCCTCCCCCACACCCACAGTATGATGGCCTCACAGCGACCCTGGCAAAGTGTAATGCCCCCACCTTTCCTCCAATGCAGTATAATGTGCCACAGTGCCCCCAACACAGTATGATGCCACATAGTTCCCCTCAGACATTATCATACACCACAGTGGACCAATACATTATTATGTCCCCACATTGACCCCTAACAAATGATAAGGCCCCCTAGAGCCTTCAACACGTTATAATGCCCCCACAGCCCCCAACTCAGTATTATGTCCATAAAATGTAATGACACGGTATGATACCCCTACTGTCATCCTACCTACAGTATGATGGCTCCCACAATCCAACACAGTACCCCTGTACATTATAATTCTAAACATCTCCCCACACACATGATGATGTCTTGCTTCCTACACAGTATGCTATTTCTGTATTATCTATTAACTTGGTTCCTTCTTTACTTCTAGTATAATTATTTTATTAATGCAGACTACAGTTTTAATAATTCTTCTGGCTTTGCAGTGACTGAGTGGCAAGGTCTCATTACACTGCTCAACTCTGTGTATTCTAGCTAATGTAGTTTCAGATTGTCTTCTCTGCCTCCTGCTTGTGATAGTCTTCTCACTTTTAGCTATTCCATGAAGGAGGCTGGGAGAGCTGTGTGAAGCTGCATCTCACAGGATAGAATGAACTTTAAAAATCCAGCAAGAAGTATAGGTAGTGCGTAGTTCTAAATTTGATTAAAAACTAGCAAAAATGTTATGTAGAAAATGTAAATCATTGCAGAAGCTCTAGTGTTTGGTGTGAAGTTTGATACCTGAGAGAACACTCAGAATCACACCGCTGCCACCACATGTGAAGGATGACACCAGAGAGCTCATGCATAATCCCACCATTGTCACCAATTGTGAAGGATGACACCAGAGAGATCACACAGAATCCATCCGCTGCCACCACATGTGATGAACCTGCACCTTGCCACCCCGCCTGACGTCACTATTACGTCAATAAGATCACATGGTATGGTCTCCTCACTTGCACCAACATGACATTCCACACCCCTTAGGGATGCATAAGGCCAGCTTGGCACAATTTTACACACACACGCTCCCTGTCCACACGGGTCCAGGCAAGCACAGGGAGTGAGAAGGTGTGGCCCACGCAGTCACTGACGGTGGCACCACACTCACTCACACACTTGTCAGGCAAAGAGGCCCCTTTCACTACCACCAGTGAAACAGAGCGCTGCCAGCCAGGTAGGACTGCCAACAGTTCCTCAATACATATAATCCCAGTCCATTACCAGGATTATATCTGGCCAGCAACCAGCCCTGGTAGCATGGAAAGTTAAACCGAGAAACGGACTTGTGGATTCATGGATTGAGATAAAAGAGCAGGCCAAGGTTAAATTATATATTTAACCGCTTTAAGGGCACACTAGACAATACACTATATACACAATGGTTACACATATACAATGGTCAGATATGCAAATACAGATAGTGGTAGAAAAAAAAGATATAAGCAGAATATATGTCTATTATCGGATGATGTTAAATCATGGGTGAGCTAGGCGCAAGAGGGCATGGGTTTCCAGCTGGCTCCTGGGTCCTTCACAGCATGTTACTCGACTCAGCGCCTACTGTGGAAAGCATCCATAACAGAGTGAGGAACCACATAGCCTTACTCTAGTCTTTATCCTCTTTGGGTCACTCCCCTCCCCTAAGAGCCATTACTGAAACAAATTATGTAAATTCACAATTATATCTTATCAAGTAACAAACATTGATACAGTAAAGCAAACATGAACTTTTTTTTAACCACATCTATAACGATCAGTCAACCATGACATAAGATTGGTGAAACTTGATAATTTGTTAGCGATGAAACATTGTATATCCTAGCAAGTTCGATTTTTTGACCCAGCATTCATAATCGTATGTTATTTTTTAAAGCCCATAGCCAATGACATTCCTATTTATAGACTCTCAATTACCTGTCAAATCATCAATGTTTTCATTCTTTTACATATTTTGCAAAAGAAAATTCATGAAAGCAATACCTGTGCTATCTTCTGTGGTAATTTAGGCATGTTCAGAAGCTGAAATACATCCTGACTTCCTAGCTCACCCCAGCCCCCGTCTGCCTCCATCCATCTTCCTACTAATATCCTGTGGCTAATGCCTTACTAATTGCAATGTGTCACTTCTGCCGGTAACAATTCATTGTTAAACAAAATTACACTTCACAGTTCTGCTTTTTTCTTCTCTCCTTGGGTCAGATTACAAAGCTTATAAAGTCTTAACATTTGATTGCTCTCTAGACTTTAGTATGCCAAGTAAAAAACTGTAAGTGACAAGGTAAGTACATGCTCAAACAGCTATTTCATGTAATCTCTCATCTTTACATAGTTCATATATAGCAACCACATTTCAATTACTTCTGTAGATTTTTAATAGCGGCTACAAGTGAAGATAGTAATAAATTACTAAACAGTATTGATTATTGTTATACAGCACTTTTCAAAAGTTTTAGGCAAGTGTGTAACAATGCTGAAAAATAAGAATGCTTTCAAAATTGAAGTTGTAATAGTTTATTTTTATCAATTAGCAAAATTCAAAATTAATAAACAAAAGGGAAACTAAATCAATTCAATATTTTCTGTGAGCAACCATTGACTTCAAAACATCAACAATTCTTCTAGGTACGCTTGCACAAAGTCATGTATTTTGTAGGATTATAGTCAAGTGTATGAGATACCATTTACACTAATGATGTGAAAATGATCAACATTTTCACATTTAGAATAAAAACTGTGTAGAAGGTTTAAAACTTAGTGAGGAGCAGCCAAACTCTGCTACAAAGGTGAGGTTGTTGAAGACCATTTCATGTCATAGGTCATGCTCCACGACAATACTGGACATAACAACAAGAAATAAGGTAGTTATACAGCATCAGGAGGACTTACAAAATATCAATCTTGTATGGGATACAGTGAATTTCTAACGAGGTGACTAAATCCCTATTATTATAAAACAGAAAATCACATTGAATGATTTTTAAATAATTAAATTGTATTTTAATGTATGAAATAAGTATTTGATCACCTACCGATCAGTAAGAATTCTGGCTCTCACAGACCTGTTAGTTTTTCTTTAAGAATCCCTCCTACTCTGCTTTCATTTCCTGTATTAATGCATCTGTTTGAACTTGTTACCTGTATAAAAGACATATGTCCACACACTCAGTCAATCATACTCCAACCTCTCGATCATGGCCAAGACCAAAAAGCTGTCTAAGGACACCAAGGTGAAAATTGTAGACCTTCACAAAGCTGGGATGGACTACAGGACAATAGGCAAGCTGTTTGGTGAGAAGTAAACTGTTGGCACAATTATAGAAGATGGAAGAAACACAAGATGACTGTCAATCTTTCTTGGACTGGGACTCCAAGCAAGACCTCTCCTCGTGGAGTAAGGATTATACTGATAAAGGTCTGGAATCATCCCAGAACTACATGGGAGGATTTGGTCAATGACCTGAAGATAGCTGGGACCACAGTCTCAAACATTACCGTTAGTAACACACTATGCTGTCATGGACACAAGGTCCCCCAGCCTGCTCACGCAAGCACATGTCCAGGCCCGTTTTAAGTTTACCAATGACCATCTGGATGATCCAGAGGAGGCATGGGAGAAGGTCATGTGATCAGATGAGACCAAAATAGAACTTTTTGGTATCAATGCCACTAGTCATTCTTGAAGAAAGAAGAAGGAAGAGTACAACCCCAAGAACAGTGTCTCTACTGTGAAGCATGGTAGGGGAAACATCATACCTTGGGCGTGCTTTTCTGCTAAGGTGACAGGATGACTGCACCGTATTGAAGGGGGATGGGGTCATGTATAGCAATATTTTGGCCAACAACCTACCTCCTTCCCACAGTAAGAGCATTGAAGTTGGGTGGTGACTGGTACTTCCAGCATGACAATGACCCGAAACACACAGCCAGGACTCCTAACGAGTGGCCTAGCCAGTCTCCACATCTGATCTAACGGGTTTACAGTGACAGAGAGGAGCCAGAAGACTGCAAGTTTGATTTCTCCTGCTCCTGCACTGTTTAGAAGCACTTCCCCTTCACATTAAATGTTGCAAGTTTCTTTTAGCAGTGCAGGGTTTATTCTACTCAGTTGAGAGCTCCTGAAAGCTTTCCTGTATTAAGGCTCTCCGCTGTTTACTGTTGGCCACTCCCTTCTCCTATATATTCTGGGCCCTGACAAGCACTCATTGCCAGAGTAACTTCATGCTGCATGGTTAGAAGATGGTTGTTGTTTGTTGTTGTTGCTTGAGAAGGCATTTGATGGATTTATCTGAGACTATTGCTAGGTTTTGGTTGTGTGCTAAATTCCCTTCCTTCTCCTACTTTGGTTTTTCCCCATCCTCCACTCCTCAGTGTTTACCTTTGTTGTTTGTGTGAGTATATTTGTATGATTGCTATTTTCCTTTATCTCTGTTTGTATTACCTTGTTAGTCTGGTTGGTGTATTATGGTACACTACTACTCTCCTCTTCTCTGGGTGGGGAAAGGTACAGACTGAGGGTGGATTCAGGAGCTAAGGCAAGGTACATGGCCCCGGCGTCTTAACCCTCAGAAGTAATACAGGGCACAGGGTAAGCTAGGACTCCCCTAGTGTTAGGGACAGGAAAGGAACCTCTAGACCCGGGACACCCGTGACAGAAAGCCTGGCTATTACGTTGAGGGTTTTTTTCTCTTTCTAATTTTGTCTTATATACAAGTCATTATACAGGATATACCCAATAGAAAATCTTTGGAGGGAGCTAAAACTCAATGTTGCCCAGTGACAGCTCCGAAACCTGAAAGATCTGGAGAAGATCTGTATGGAGGAGTGGGCCAAAATCCCTGCTGCAATGTGTGCAAATTTGGTCAAGAATTACAGGAAATGTCTGACCTCTGTAATTGCTAACAAAGGTTTCTGTACCAAATATTAAGTTCTGTTTTTATATTGTATCAAATACTTATCGTAGGCAATAAAACGCAAATTAATTATAGCAAAATCATAACGTGAGTTTCTAGATTTTTTTTTAAGATTCTGCCTCTCACAGTAGAAGTGTACCTACAGACCTCTCTATTATGTGTAGGTGGGAACTTGCAAAAATCGACAGTGTATCAAATACTTATTTTCCCCACTGTATATCTATGTGGTGACCAAATAATATCCAATTAATACATCACATATATAAACAGGACTGAAAACAAGACCAGGCATGGTAGTCTCCTAACAGTTTCCTTCAGTGATGCACCCTAAAGATATGCCCTGGCTGACCACAGAGGTTGGCACCCTAGATAAAAGAAGCAAGTTATGGTGCCCCCACTTAATTGTTACGGGTCTGCAACTCAGGAATAGAGCGGGGGGGAATCTGACCCTGCACTAGAACTAGACTCGATCCCTACTATGGAGCGGGTGACCTATTCCTTGCGAATAGACCCACCGACGATCCTAGTCTAGACTCAAGCAAAGACCTGAAGGTGGGGGAAGGGGATCCCTGAAAGATCTAGGGACTGGGAGCAAAACACTGGTAGCCTCCTAGCAGGGAAATAGAGGAAGCTGCAGAAATAAAAGGAAGAAACAAAAAGACTAAGCAAGCAGAACTAGAGTTCCCAGAACTGCACAAAGTATAGCACAAAGCTATCAAGGCTTCTAGCCAGAATTCAAGCAGATTAACACTGATGTCCAGCAAGGACTAGGAGGCAGGTACAGGGTAATAAAGGGTGATACAATCACCTGACCAATGACAAACCCAACACCAGGGGAAAAAGACCAGCAGCAGAAACCACAACAAGATGGCGGATGGTCAAACTGAATAGATTCTAACATTAATGTCATCTGACCCTAGGTAGTTCTGACTCCTGACTAAGGGTCAGACAACCCTGTATTTCTCTTCAACTGCAATATAGAGTATTTGTTCCATGCTGCTGAGAGATCAGTGATGTGAAATTGCAAATGCTGCTCTATTGATACATATGACAAAAGATAATCCTCTGTCATCAACATAGTGGCAATTGCAGTTTTATACCACTGGTCCCTCAGCCGCAAGCAACAAACACAGCCCAATTAATATCAGCCTCTGTACACCGAGCCTCATCCTGCACCTCATCCTCCTCTCAGAACCTCTGTACTGAGCCCCCTACTAAAGTTTATATTTTTTCTTTCAGCCCCCTCCTGCAGTGTATCTCCTCTCTGGTCCCTGTATACAACTTATCCTGCTTTGTTACCAATACACAGAGTATTTTGTAATGTGCAATAATACACAATTTGTGCAGTCATAAAACAAATTTTGTGCAGTAATAAAAGTTAAAATACAATTACAGATACCAAGTTGAAAGCAATAGCCTTGTATTCATGGAAACTTGCATTGTATAAGTTACAATTGCAGAAAACAATTACAAGTAATGTAAACAATTGTTGCAAAATTAACCCCTTAGTGACAGAGCCATTTTGCAGCTTAATGACCGGGCCAATTTTTACAATTCTGACCACTGTCACTTTATGAGGTTATAACTCTGGAGCGCTTTAACGAATCCCACTGATTCTGAGAATGTTTTTTCGTGACATATTGTAATTCACGTTAGTGGTAAAATTTCTTTGATATGACTTGTGTTTATTTATGAAAAAAATGGAAATATGGCAAAAATTTTGAAAATTTAGCAATTTTCAAATTTTAAATTGTTATGCCCTTAAATCAGAGAGATATGTCACACAAATTTCTTAATAAATAACATTTCCCACATGTCTACTTTACATCAGCACAATTTTGGGAACAAATTTTTCTTTTGTTACGAAGTTATAAGGGTTAAAAGTTGACCAGCGATTTCTCATTTTTACGACACCATTTTTTTTAGGGACCACATCACATTTGAAGTCACTTTGAGGGGTCTATATGATAGAAAATACCCAAAAGTGACACCATTCTAAAAACTTCACCCCTCAAGGTGCTCAAAACCACATTCAAGAAGTTTATTAACCCTTCAGGTGCTTCACAGGAGCTGAAGCAATGTGGAAGGAAAAAATTGACATTTAACTTTTTTTGCAAAAGCTTTAATTCGGAACCAATTTTTTTTATTTTCACAAGTGTTAAAAGAGAAAATGAACCACAAAATTTGTTGTGCAATTTCTTCTGAATACGACGATACCCCATATGTGGGGGTAAACCACTTTTTGGGCGCATGGCAGAGGTCGCAATGGAAGGAGCGCCGTTTGACTTTTTCAACGCAGAATTGGCTGAATGCCATGTCGCGTTTAGATAGCCCCTGATGTGCCTAAACAGTGGAAACACCCCACAAGTGACCCCATTTTGGAAACAAGACCCCTTAAGGAACTTATCTAGATCTGTGGTGAGCACTTTGAACCTCCAAGTGCTTCACACAAGTTTATAATGTAGAGCCATGAAAAAAAAATCATTTTTTTTCCACAAAAATGATCTTTTCACCCCAATTTTTAATTTCCCAAGGGTAACAAGACAAGGGCAAAAGTTTTTGTGCAATTTGTCCTGAGTACGCTGATACCCCATATGTGGGGGTAAACCACTTTTTGGGCGCACGGCAGAGGTCGCAAGGGAAGGAGCGCTGTTTGACTTTTTCAACGCAGAATTGGCTGGATGCCATGTCACGTTTAGAGAGCCCCTGAGAGCGATCGCGTTATGCTATACCCGCTAGCGCAGAGGAATCAGCAGATGATTCATCTGTGCTAGCGGTGACGGAGTTAATTAACGGCGCTGTGGTTTAAGTACCCTTAATGACCGCCGTTAAAAGGCGTATCGGCGGTCGTTAAGGGGTTAACTAGAGCATACCATTAAAACTGAAAATAAAGATTAAACAACAACCACAAGACAAATTTTATCAACCCAGGTATCATTGTAATCAGTAAAACTGTGCCGACCTGACGCTGTGTGTAGGTTACTGTGCACAATCCTGCTGACAGGTTCCTTTTAAACAGTGTATGGAGGTCTGTTGTTTTGCCCTGTATACTGTTTACATGTGTCCATCACCAGAGGTGACAACAGCTGATTGTTGGGGGTACTGGATGTTAGACAACCACCAACCTTAGGGCTCATACTCACTGGCTGGAAAAAAATCGGTCCGTTTTCTGCAGGGAAAAAACGGTACAATTGTTGTAAAAAGGCATGCGATTTGCATGCGATTTTAAATCGCACCATGCGTTTTCCATCAGTTTTCCATCAGTTTTCCATCTGTATGCAATGCGATTTTAACATGAAGTTTTACATAGAGCAGTTATCTCTATGTAAAAAGTCATGTAAAAATCACATTGTAAAAAAAATGTACACAAAAAGCAAAGAATTATGTGTATATATATATATATATATATATATATATATATAGGTCATACACTTCTACATAGTATAATAGCCGCTGATTCATCCCCGGCTATACTGTAAAATCACACTGACAGCTTTAATAAAGAATAGAAACAATACATATACACACATAGAATACATATATATATATATATATATATATATATATATATATATGTAATTGTGACATATATATATATATATACATATATTTATAGTTCATACACTTCTACATACTGTAAAAGCCGCTAATTCAATTGCCGGCTTTTGTGAAATCACAGAAGCCGACATGAAATGATACATTGTTTACACGCAGTTAACCATGTCATTTCATGTATTTTGATATGTGGTTTTAACTTACAATTACATAAGTGTATGTGTGCAAAATTTCAGACATGTAGGGGAAAATTAAAGGTGTAAATTCGTTGAAAAAAAATGCGTGGGCTCCCACTGTATTTTCTCCACCAGACAGACAAAGCAAGCGAGTGGGGGCAGATAATAATAGCCTAGGGAGGGTACATTTTTTTGGGCCCTCTCAATTATTAACCTGGCTTAAAGTCACCTTTCAATTGCAAGGTGGTTTTAACCCCTTATTAACCCATTCGCCACCGCTACAGGGCAATGGGAATAGATGGGCAAAGTGCCAGAAAGGGTGAATCTAATTAGAGATTTGCCCTTTCTGGGGTGTCTGGGGGCAGATGTTAGTAGCCAGGGGGGGCACAAAAAAAATGTACCCTCCCTAGGCTATTATTATCTGCCCCCACTCGCTTGCTTTGTCTGTCTGGTGGAGAAAATACAGCGGGAGCCCACGCATTTTTTTTCAACGAATTTACACCTTTAATTAACCCCTACATGTCTGAAATTTTGCACACATACACTTATGTAATTGTAAGTTAAAACCATATATCAAAATACATGAAAGGACATGGTTAACTGTGTGTAAACAATGTATCATTTCATGTCGGCTTCTGTGATTTCACAAAAGCCGGCAATTGAATTAGCAGCTATTACAGTATGTAGAAGTGTATGAACTATAAATATTTATATATGTATGTGTCACAATGACATGTATATATATATATATATATATGTATTCTATGTGTATGTATCTAGTGTTTTGTGAGCTGTCAGTGTGATTTTACAGTAGCCAGGGATGAATTGCCGGCTTTTCAAAGGAGACTGGTGCGTATAAATCGGACAGCACTCGCATGGTGCGAGTGCTGTGCGATGATTTCTCGCACCCATTGACTTGCATTGGCGATTATCATGCCAAAATCGCATCAAATCGCAGCATGCTGCGATTTTTTTCTCACACCAATTTCTGATGAGAAAAAAATCGCAAATGAGAACTCACCTATTGAATAACATTGGTCAGATTTGAATCCGATTTTTTTTCGCCTGAATATCATCCGTTTTCGGCGCCAGTGAGTATGAGCCCTTATATTGAGGATCTATCTTCAGGATAAGTCATCAATTTAAAGGCCGTGAACAAACTCTTTCAGTATGTTCACATTGCAACTTTTTCCACCATTTTTAGAGCAGGTCCACTGGAAATCTCTAACAAAATGATCAAAAGAATGATCCTATTAATTTGGATGGATAAATTACTTATTGGTCATATACTCAGGCTTTTGAATGTATTTTAAACACTGAAGGCTTTGAAAGACACCAAGGGTTTAGGAAGATGCTGAATACTTTACAACAGGAGTCAATAGGAAGGTTAAAAAATATGCCAAGAAGAAGCCTGGGTGTCATTTTGAGAGTTTTGCTAGTGTTTTTGCTTCAAAGGTTTTTTTCTTTCTCAGCGGCTATGGAGTTTTTTTGTGAGCTTTTTGGAGCAGACATGGAATATTTTTGGAAACTGAGTAAACCCTCCAAGTTTTTGAGAAGTTTTGCATTTTTGAGGACGGTATGAAAAGTTTACTCTCAGTTTCTTCTCAATTTCTACTCTAAAACCTTCTGGAAAACTCAGTGTGCACATAGCCACAGAGTGGAACCTTCTTCAAAAACTTTGAGTTTCTGCTAATAAAAAAATCTGCTAAAAGACTCAGTGTGTGCCTAGCCAGTTTCTGCTCTGAAAAAGGCAGCAAAAAGATTCTGTGCACATAGCTACGAGTATAAGCAGTTTTAAATGTTTTTTTTCCCCTGAAGTCTCCATTGCAGAACTTTGATTTGACAGTGCCTACTTAAGGGTGCACTGTCTTTTTCCATCAGGCGATATTGAAAATCTCTTCTGGTATTACTGAAAGAATAACATATATAAATATATAATATAGGTACTTATCTCATAAAATTATTGCAATTACACATGTTTATTTCCTTTGTTTGTATTGGAACAACACAAAACAACAGGGAAAAAAGGCAAATTGGACATAATTTCACACAAAATCTCAAAAATGGGCCAGACAAAATTATTAGCACACTCAATTTAAAATTTAGGTGCACGACCTTTGGAATAAATAACTGCAATCAATTGCTGATTGAGCTATTTAATGGGATTTAGATCTGGACTTATTGCTAGACACTTCAGAACTCTACTGTGCTTTTTTCCATTTTATTTCTGGGTGCTTCTTGAAGTGTATTTGGGGTCTTTTTTCTGCGGGAAAACCCATGACCCAAGACACAAAGCCAGCTTTCTGATACTGGACACTACATTGCAACCCAAAATCCTTTGGTAATCTTCAGATTTCATGATGCCTTGAACACAGTCAAGACATCCAGTGCTAGAGGCAAA
Organism: Oophaga sylvatica; assembly: GCA_033576555.1. Classification (NCBI taxonomy): domain Eukaryota; kingdom Metazoa; phylum Chordata; class Amphibia; order Anura; family Dendrobatidae; genus Oophaga; species Oophaga sylvatica. Next base: position 525,002,250 of record JARQOD010000002.1, read on the forward strand.
ACAACCCCAAAGCATCTTTGATCCTCCACTATATTTGACTTTAGGTACTGTGTTCTTTTCTTTGTAGGCCTCATTATGTTTTTGGTAAAGGGTAGAGTCATGTGCTTTGCCTTGGTCTTATCTGTCCACGAGATGCTTTCCCAAAAGTATTTTGGCTAACTCATGTTCATTTTGGCAAACTGAAATCTAGCTCTTTTATGTCCCTGTGTCAGCAGTGGGGGTCCTCATGGGTCTCCTACCATAATATTTATTTTCATTCAAATTTCAACATATAGTTCATGCTGACACTGATGCACCCTGAGTCTGCAAGACAGCTTGAATTTCTTTGGAACTTGATTGGGGCTGCTTATCCACCATCCGGACTATGCTGTGTTGAAATTTTTCATAAATTTTTCTCTGTCATTGACGTCCAAGGAGATTAGATACAGTGCCATGGGTTGTAGACTTCTTGAATATGTTGCGCACCATGAACAAAGGAACAGCAAGATATCTGGAGATGGACTTGTAGCCAATGAGATTGTTGATATTGTTCAACAATTTTGGTTCAATTTAATTTTGCCCACACCTATTATTTGCTTCAGGTGAATTTGAACGCTAAGCATAACATACTTGAAATAAAGTTGTTTACCCACAATTATGTCCAACTTTCCTTTTTTTTCTCTGTTTTTTGAGTTGTTGCAATACACACAAAGTAAATAAACATGTGTGTAACAAGACATGTAATTGTAACAATTTTTTTAGAGAAATACTTCATTTTTTGGAACAATTTCAAGGGTGCCAATGTGACTGTGGATATATATATTGTAGGGATCCGCTCTGGTAGGCAGGGGCCGGGCCGCAGTAATGAGGCAAACACATAGGCTTTCAACTCAAAGTTCAGTGGTTTTAATAACGGGTTCAAAAGTCCAGATAACAAAAATCAAAAATAGAACATAACATACTCCAGTTTGGAGAACCACTGGTCCCAGACTCACCCTTGTTGGGACGGGCTTAACTGTTATGTTTTGGTAGCTGAGGAGAGCAGGCAAAAACGGCAATACACCAGAGAGGTTGGAATCTACTGGATTGCAGTACCTTGACTAACCACCACAACTAAAGGCAGCCGTGGAGCGTACCTACGTTGGTCCTAGACGCCTCGTCACAGCCTGAGAAGCTAACTACACCTAAAGATAGAAAGAGGAAAACTATCTGCCCCGGAGCAGATCCCCAAAGAGCATAGGAAGCCCCCAAACATGTAATGGCGGTTAGACAAGAGGAAATACAGACACAGACAGAAAATAGTATGAGCAAACGTTGGGGCGCAATCTACCTGGACAGAAAAGGATAGGAAAGACACTTACTGCAATCCCAAAAAACCCTAAAAAAATACCAACACACTAATTGCAAAAACACCTGAGATCACACGACCTCTACCACCTAAATTAGTTCTCTGATGTAACAAAACAAAGCCGCAGCCACTGAAAAAACTGGAAAAGGCAAATGAACAAATAACAGAGGCACAGATAAACTGAGAGGAGCACAAGGCCCCGGAGGGGACCTGGCTGACCTCCACAAGAGTGCAGGAAACAATGCAAAAGGCAAGCACAAAAATACAAGCAGAAAAAAACTTATCTGTTAGCAGAAGATGCAGGCAAAACACAGCAAGCCTCCAAGTGAACCAGGAACCAAAGTTGAGACAAGAACAATTGATCACCGGCAACCCTGATGGGAGGGAACCTCCCTTATATAAGACCAGTTAGTAACTCCTGATCGCCAATCTTCACAATCTTCATTGAATGGTTCAGTACTGTTTGTAACCACCAGAGGGAGCTCCCGCTCAGAATTAATTTCTAACACATTCACAACACTTGACTAAGCGGTTGCAGGCCAGCAGGGACCGCCAGGTGCCATTCCGGGTGGTCTGGTACTTGCTTCCTGGTGCACACTGACACACTGTAACAGAAATCACTTCTTCCAGGCTGACTCCAGCCAAACTCCTTCCTTCCACACCCACATACTACAACAGCTCCTTGTTAAATAGGCCTAGTCCACACCCTCAGGTGAGGTACACATCAGCTGACCTGATCACGTGACTATGACCTCATCACAGGTCCTTGTGATCAGGGAAAATCCTGACCAAACTTCAGTCTGCTAGGATAAATATATCTCCCATCCATCAAGACCCCCTTTGGTGTACCACATACCTCCCCCCTTTGTTCAACCTTAGGAGGGTGGACACATGACATACAGTGAACTCTGGACAGTGCATCTCCGTTCCCCTGTAATTTGCCTGCCCGATGTTCTACTGAAAATTTGAAATTTTGCAGGGACAGAAACCACCTGGTGACTCGTGCATTTCTCTCTTTGGCTTGACTCATCCAAGTCAGAGGGGAATGATCAGTTACCAACCAAAACGTTCTCCCCAATAGATAGTAGCGCAATGACTCCAATGCCCACTTGATGGCCAGGAACTCTCTCTCTACAATGCTGTATCTGGTTTCAGCTGGAGTAAGCTTTCGACTCAGGAAACTAATGGGATGCTCCTCCCCGTTAACCTCCTGAGACAGCACGGCACCCAGACCTACCTCTGATGCATCAGTCTGGACAATGAATTCTCTTTTGAAGTCGGGTGTGATCAGAACTGGTGACCCACACAGTGCCCCTTTTAGTTTTACAAACGCTTCTTCAATCTGATCATTCCAGCGCACCATTACTGACTTCCTCCCTTTCAGGCAGTCAGTTAACGGCGCAGACAGGGTTGCAAAATTGGGAATAAACTGCCGGTAATATCCCACTAACCCCAAAAACCCTTTCACTTGTTTTGTGGTGAGGGGACGGGGCCAGTTATGGATTGCCTCCACTTTGTTTATTTGGGGTTTGATAACTCCTCTCCCAATCACATACCCCAGGTACCGAGCTTCCTCCAACCCTATGGAACACTTCTTTGGGTTGGCAGTTAGCCCTGCTTGTCTCAGAGAATCTATCACCGCCTGTACCTTGGCTAAGTGACTTTCCCAGTCTGTACTGTACACCACAATATCGTCCAGATAGGCCGCGGCTTATCGGCGATGAGGACGAAGAACAACGTCCATTAACCTTTGGAATGTCGCTGGAGCGCCATGCAACCCGAAGGGTAGGACTATATACTGGAACAGTCCCTCGGGTGTTACAAAAGCTGTTTTCTCTCTCGCTGCTTTTGTTAGGGGCACCTGCCAATAACCTTGTAAGGTTCTGTGTATATATTCCTGAAACTCAGTTTGTTCGTCAGCCATTTTACTTTCTGTCTTGCTGCAGCTATCTTGCCCTCAGTCAAAATGGAGTTTCCAGCTTGCATGTTCCCGCCCTGATTCTCTCCTTTGCTTCTTAAGCAGCCACAGCTGAGCAATCAGTGCTTCAGAATCTAGCCTGCAGTGAACCTGTGACTTGACTCCTGTAAGCCTTGGACCTTGTACTCCAGCTATTCCTACTGAGGAACTCTGAAGCACTTGTGGACTCTGAACCTTGCTCTTTGAAAGACCCACGTTTGCATGGACTTACGGTAACAGAGAAGAAGATCCTGAATCTGTATTGGAGAGTGATTGCTGGGCTTGGATTTCTCTGGCCTGCTGTGTCTCCTGTTTCTGTGTCTGCAAACTGTGTGACTATTTCTGCCAACTTGTATGAAGTAATACAGGACTTTTCTATATCAAACCTGTGACTCCTGTGTTTTCGTCGCACCCAAGCACAAGACGCTATATGAACTGTACTACATACATTACAAGATTCTGAAGCCAAAACGTTAGTGTCTGCTGGGTCTGGAAGGCTGTGTCTGCTGTACTGTGGATATCAGACGTCCGGTTGTACTTTCTGTGATGACAGTGGTTGTGACTTCTCACAACCATTCCAGGTGAGCAATTCCCTTAAGTTTTTTCTTTTTGCAGTGTTACCACAGGTAAACACTATTGTTTTTTTTTTTTTTTTTTCCTTTCTTTTCTCTTTTTTGTCTGCTGTAACTCTGGATATCAGATGTCTGGTTGAAACTTTCTGTGATGATAGTGGTTGTGACTTCTCACAACCATTCCAGGTGAGCAGTTCCCTTAATTTTTTTTTCTCTCTGCAGTGTTGCCACAGGTGAACACTATTGTTTTTTTTTTCTCTCCTCTTCTTCCAGTAATCCTGTCTTAAAAGATCTGGAAAATGGAGGCCCGCATAAAGGAACTTTGCGGAGTGACTGATAATATCCTTGCAGATTTGCAGAATATAAAGACCCGTTTTACAAATCTACAGGACCTCAATAATCACAATTTGCAAGTGGTTGGACAGACTACCCAGGATTTGCGAGCCAGGATTGAGGTTCTAGAGGGGCGAGTCCAGGCTCCTGCCGTAGCCCCGAGTGCTGGGATTCCCAAGTTGCCCCCTTTTCGTTTTGGCGGTGAACGTGAGAAATTCAGGGGATTTATTAATCAATGCAATCTTTTTTTTTCTGCACATGCTTCACAATTTCCCACTGAACGATCTAAGGTGCTTACTATAATTATGTTGCTTACCAACAAGGCTTTAATGTGGGCAAACCCTCTATTTGAGACTGAGGATGATTGTTTGAATCACCTTGATGATTTTATTTCAGCCATGGGGCAGGTGTTTGATGACCCCAATCGAGGTGCAACAGCTGAAGCAGCCATGTTAGCTTTGCGCCAAGGTAAGCACTCGGTAGCTGAATATGCCTTGGATTTCAGGAGATGGGCCCTTGATACCACCTGGGACAGTTCCGCCAAAAAATCTATTTTTCGAAAGGGGTTATCTCCACTGATTAAGGATGAACTTGCTCGTGCCGACCCTCCCACTGCGTTAGGTGACTTTATTAACTACTGCATCCGTATTGATACTCGTCTGACTGAACGCAGGCAAGAGAGATGGTTCGAAAGCAATCGTACTAACCTTTTCCTACCTTCCTCTCCAGCTAAGGAACCTTTGAGTAGGATTACAGGGGAACCTGAACCTGAACCCATGCAGGTAGACTCTTTACAACGACGGGTTAGTGATGCACGCAAGGAACATCGTTTTAAGGAGAATCTATGTTTCTATTGTGGTAAGTCAGGGCACTTCATTATAAACTGCCCCAGCCGTTCTCGTAAGACTACTGCAGCACTCATTCATTGTGAGTGTTGCGAGAGGGGATCTGTCAGGTCCGAGCCTCAGGCTCCAGAGAGATCTGCAGCAACAGATCTTGATTTCTCGGACTTAAACTCCGTTACCTCTGAGGACGTTGACTGTGTAAACGCTGCCATTTTTCAAGTTTCCTCAGCGGTGTCCCAGCTGAGTTGTAAGAAAAACAATTCTCATTGCTTTCTTTCCATCAAACTCTGGGTTGACTCAGCTTGGGTGTCTAGCTCTGCTATGATCGACTCAGGGGCAAGTGGAAATTTTATGGATGTCTCCTTTGCTCTGAAACAGGGAATACGTTCAGTGAAGAAGGCTACTCCAGTACAGATGGAAACTGTGGATGGCTCCCTGCTGACCTCTGGACCAGTGGATCAGGAAACAGAGCCTTTGAGGGTTCTTATGGGTAAAGATCATCAAGAGAAACTGTCCTTTATGCTTATCTCTTCTCCCCACTTTCCCATTATTCTAGGGCTTCCATGGCTGCAGGCTCAGAATCCTACCATTAACTGGGAGACCAAGGAATTACACTTTCCAGAGAAACAGATGAGTCCAAAAGTTTCAGCTTGCTCTGTTCCTAAAGGAATCATGTCAGTCCCTGAACTACCAGCTGTATACCAGGACTATGTGGATTTATGTGACAAGAAGAACGCTGACCAGCTTCCTCCTCACCGTCCATATGATTGTCCAATTGAATTATTGCCTGGAGCAGAGATACCTTTTGGTAAGATCTACCCCCTGGCGGGGCCCGAGCTAAAGGCTTTAAAGGATTACATAGATGAAAATCTAGCCAAGGGCTTCATACGCCCCTCTTCATCTCCTGCAGGTGCACCCATCTTCTTTGTAAAGAAGAAAGATGGATCTCTGAGACCATGCGTAGACTATAGGGAACTCAATAAGGTTACTATTAGAAACCGTTATCCATTGCCTTTAATCCCTGAGTTATTGGAGAGAGTGCGACATGCCAAAATTTTTTCTAAACTAGATCTTCGTGGGGCCTATAACTTAGTCCGTATTAGACCTGGGGATGAATGGAAGACTGCATTCAGGTCACGCTATGGACACTTTGAATATCTAGTTATGCCTTTTGGTCTGAGTACCGCCCCAGCCACTTTCCAACACTTGGTGAATGACATCTTCAGGGATCTCCTAGATACATTTGTGGTAATTTATTTGGATGATATTCTAATTTTTTCTAACTCCACAGAGGAACATCATGGACATGTGAGAATGGTCTTGGAACGTCTAAGACAAAATCATCTTTACATCAAACTTGAAAAGTGTGAATTCCATAGGACCGAAATTCAATTTCTGGGGTATGTACTGTCTACACAAGGAATTAGTATGGATGGAAGCAAAACCCAAGCCATCAAGGATTGGCCAAGTCCTAGAAATGTGAAGGAGGTACAGCGCTTCATCGGGTTTGCCAACTTCTATAGACGTTTCATTAGAAATTTCTCTGAGGTAGTGTCACCTATCACTCAACTTACCCGGAAAGAGTCTAGGTTTTCCTGGACTCCCCAAGCCCAGGAAGCATTTTCCCGTCTAAAAGATAAATTTACCACTGCACCTATCCTAGTACATCCCAACCCCGAGCTTGCCTTCATAATAGAGGTGGATGCTTCAGACTGTGCTGTTGGAGCTATACTCTCTCAGAGAACAGGTGAGAAGGATGTCTTGCATCCCTGTGCCTTCTTTTCCCAGCAGTTGTCTTCGGCTGAGAGGAACTACGATGTGGGCAATAGAGAGTTGTTGGCCATTATTGCCGCCTTCAAAGAATGGAGACACCTTCTTCAGGGAGCTGCACAGCAAATAGTCATCCTGACAGACCATCGTAACCTTGAGTTTATCAGGTCGGCTAAGTGCCTGACTCCTCGCCAGGCTCGCTGGAATCTTTTCTTAAACCAATTTAATTTTATCATCTCTTATAGACCAGGATCGCGCAATGGAAAGGCTGATGCACTCTCTAGGATTTACTCAGCAGAGACACGTCCAATTACTCCTCCTAAGACTATTCTTCCTGACTCTAGATTCCTAGGAGTAATTCATAATCAAGACCTACTTAAGGACATCAAGGAAGCATACCATGCGGATTCCTTTTTGGCACAACCCCCAAGGGACGTAAGTCTTGTCTTTAAGAATGGTGTGTGGATTCAGGGACAACGTCTGTATATTCCTGAAACAGTCAGATTAAGAGTATTGCAACTCATTCACGATTCCAAGATAGCTGGGCATAGAGGAATTCTAAAGACACAGGAATTTCTTTTCTCGTTTCTTTTGGTGGCCCACTTGCAGGAAGGATGTTTTGAATCATGTCACTTCATGTGAGGTCTGTGCAAGATGCAAAACACCTCGCTCCTCACCAACTGGTCTGTTACAGCCTCTTCCCACCCCGTCCCGCCCGTGGGGATCCATTTCTATGGACTTCATTGTGGAGTTACCAACCTCTCAGGGGAAGAACACCATTCTAGTGGTGGTTGACCGTCTAACAAAGGCAGCTCATTTTATCCCTTGTGTCGGCTTACCCACTGCAAAACAGACATCAGATTTGATGATTAAAGATGTGTTTCGCTTACATGGAGTACCGGATGAGGTTATTTCGGATCGAGGGGTGCAATTCACTTCTAGGTTTTGGCAAAATTTCTGTGCAGCATTGGACATTAAAGTAAACCTTTCTTCTGCTTTTCATCCCCAGACTAATGGACAGACCGAACGAACCAATCAAACCCTGGAGCAGTATCTCCGCTGCTTTATCTGCCACCTACAGGATGATTGGGTGGATCTACTTCCATTAGCTGAGTTCTCGTATAACAACTCTCAGAGTTCCTCCACTAAACAGTCTCCTTTTTACTCTAATCTAGGTTATCATCCTAACATTCTACCACGATTTCCCATAGAAA